>VZRE01009121.1:185159-234253 GCA_013396775.1 Cephalopterus ornatus
CCGCTCTGGGAGCGGAGGGGGCGGGAGGACGGGCGGCCCACGGACGGGGGGGGCACGGAGTGGTGGTGGGGGGGTTACTGCAGCACCACCGTGTGTAATTCTGTGCATTTCCGAACAGTTTTTTCCTGCAGGATTCGTCCACGGCGCTCCAGAGTTGAGTCCTCGGGGCTGATTTAATCCTGAGTGGACACTAAGCTGCTGAGAGGAGCCCCTCTGGCGTTTTAGGGGATAAGACAAGCGAAGGGCGAGAGGGAAGAAGCTGCTCCTGAAGCAGAGCAGCTGTTGGAGAGGGGCCTGTGACAGAGGGGCTGCCCTGCTGCCACCCCCCGCCCTGCGCTGATACTTTCCAGGAAAAAATCTGGCTCCCATCACTTTGGCAGAGGTTTATTTTTGGAAGGTTTAATAGTGTCCATGGTGTGCCTGTCGCTCGTTCAAAATACAGACCCTTTATTTGTATTCATAGGCAGGATTAAATATAAAACTGGCGTGGCTCCAGCTGGCTCTTGCACCAGCATCGTCCAAAGCTGTAAAGCCACGGTCCAGGTGGCAGTTTTACAGCTCCTGTAAATGAATCCCAGACCTGGCCAGTCCTTTCTGGGATTGACCTCCCCCTGCACAAGTGGTCATGGCAGTAAACATGGCCATGGCACACGCGGCGGTGGCGTGGCTGCCCCAGGATGGGGTCCCAGCTCAGCTGCTGCTGCTCTGAGGTGGCCTGAGGTAACCAGGTCTCAGCTGGTGGCCTGGTTTGGGGCCCTGGTTCTCCTTACTGGAAAGGAAGAGCCAGATGGAAGCATCCTTCGGCAGAGAGCATAGAAGGGTGTCTCCTGGGGAGGCTGTGGAAGGGGCTGAGTGGACAGAGGGAGCCTGGAGACATTGACTTCGTGGCCTCTGAAAGTGTGGTTGGGTGGTGATTGAGCCCCCAGGGATTCACAAAGGGCTCTATCTGCTGCAGGTACATGGATGAACAGATTTGGACCTGCTTTGACATGGCCTGGAGTGGCTTTATACCTCCAGGAATTGCTCAGTTTGCTTTGTTTACATAAAACCCGCCCCCAGATCTGAACACCAACACAGCTCCCACCAGCAGCCTGGTGATTAGAGGAGCTGCTGACCGGGAGCTCAGGCAGGAAGGAGCAGAGGGTCCCTCCTGGGGAAAAAAGCTCTCCAAACTATTAATGGAGCCCCGTGTGGTGCAGGGAATTGCAAAAGCACTGTTTGGAGAGGTCTGGGTGGAGAGTGGATGGGACATTTAGTCCTGGGAGGATGACAGGTGACCAAGTCATCCTTTGACAGCAGAGAGATAAAGGAGGGGAATACATCCTGACAGCCCTCAGGGATGGGACAATGCAGGCAGACACTCAGCTCAGGCAGACACTCAGCTCAGATATGGGCAGGAGAGGGGAGCACAGCCCTACAGGGCATGGTGGCAGTGTGCTGGTCTGGAGTTGGAGGTGTTCTGCCAGCCCAGCTTCTCCAGAGCTCTCTGATCTCTCTGCCAAGGGATGATGCTTCACAGGGTGCCTGGAGAAACTGGCTGCATTAGTTTCCCCCAGCATTCAGGCACCAGGAGTCCAATAAACCCCTGCTCTGCTCCATTTTCAGGCCTTCTCCTCTCCCATGGCTTGGGACTCACATGTATTAGAAAGCATAAATGTTTTTGCTTTGACCAACTTCATGGAAGGAAAGAAGACAAATGAGCACAGATGGTAGGAAACACTTTCAGGAGAGATTGCTCTGGAGGAAGGCAAATAGAGGATGTTAAAGCCCTGAGCGCCCATGCACAAATGGCTTGAAAAATTGAGTCCATTTCCCCGCCCCCCCCAAGTGTCTCTTCACAGGTCTGCCACAGTTCAGGGTCACCTGAGTCCAAAGATTCATACCCTCAAACCACAAATACCCTCAGCAAACCACAGCTCAGGGCCTGGGAATAACACAACCCACTTGAATGAAGAAATCTGAAAAAAAATAATATGTACGCTGCACCACAATTACAGGTAGAGAAGGTATTTGAGGTGGTTAGTAAACATGTCAAAAAATAAATACAGCTATTCAGTCAGCAAACAGCTGCATGATTATAACCAGGAAAATATACGCCAGCCCAAAGCCAGCCGAGACCCAACAACATGCACTTATTAAGGAGTGATTTCTTTTTTTGTGCGCGTGTGTGCATTTTTTGGAGGGAGGTTGAAAATATTTTGCCCACTCTTTATTTTAGGAAGGTGAAAGATCCCTGGTGGATTTCAAAAGCCAACCTATCGGGTATGCGTTGTCCATGCCAAGACACTGAGTCACGGAGAGATCGGAGGAAGCTGTTGGAAATCCAGACAGGGGATAAAACAGCTGTAATTGAGGAGCCAGCTCAGCTCCGTCTCTAATAACCGCAGAGCCCTGTCCCTGTCCTCAGCCTTCAAGCTGAAGGCTTTGCTCACTGCCACTTTCACATGCTCTCTGGTTATTGCTTGGGGTCAAACTCGTCCACACCTATTCCATTCTGAATGACTGCTTATGTCTGGGCCAAGCTCAGGTTCAGGGAGTGTGCCTGCAGGCTGGAGAGTGCTGTCCTTCCTCTGTTGTGCCCAATGGGAGCTGACAGCCTCCAGGCACGTCTGCTGGACCCTTGGGCTTGCAGGGACACGTTGCTGCTCTCCAAGCTTCGGTTTAATGTATTTGTCCACTCATAAGTTTCTGGCATGTCCTGTGTTGCAGCAGGCTGGGACACATCTCCCATCATTATCCGACCTTTTTTTTTTTTTGGGGTGTGGGGGGTTGCTTATGCCTGTTTAGGAGTTGCAAAGTGAAGGGACTTTGAGATTTGTAAGGCAGGGAGCAGGGACAGGAGGAAAGGCACTCTGGCTGCTCCTCAGCTGCTGCAGCTCCTTGCCTGACCCATTTCATGGCTGCTGATTCCAGCCAGAGCATGAGCTGCAGGCACGTTGCTCCTTCTGCCTCGGCTCCAGAGAGGGTTGGGATGGGTGGCCAGGGACACGACCCTTGCAGCCCCCAACAGGTACCTCTGATGTGTCTCATGACTCAGAGTGTTGGCTGAAAGTGCTTAGGATAATCTTCATGGCCCAGTTCAGAAACTGAGCTGAATTTCCCTGCTCTGAGTGTCCTGTCAAAAGAGCTTTGAGCCCTCTCCCTCCTGGAAAACCCCCCGGGGGTGCCACCTGGGCTGAGCAGAGGAGGGAGTATGGAGGAGGGGATGGGGTGGGACAAGGTGCAAGAGATAGATGGAGATGAAAGGTGTTAAGGGACAGTCAGGAGAGGAGGTGGGAGCACGGACACAGAGAAGAGAAGGAGGAGCAGTGAAGGAATAGAGAAAGGGGTTCTCATTTCCAAGGGAAGATGAGTCAGGGAAGGGAGGTAGGACGTAAAGGAAAATCTGAGAAGGGATGGAGAAGCAGAGGAAATGACCAAATTAGCCTGGGGGGATTTGCTCACTGGGGGCCCTGGCTGGGCAGCTCCGGGTGTGGAGGGTGTTTGCCAGGTGCTGCTCTCCAGGGCTCTGAGTCACGGTTGTTACCAGCATGTCTCACCACCATCTGGGTAATGTCCTGGGCTGGGTCCAGGCCTGGAGGCAATTTTGTCCATGTCCACAGTCACTGTCCTCTGCCCAGTCAGTGGGTTCAGGCTTTGCAAGGACGAGGAGCTGCTTTGGGAACAGTCTGACTCAGGAATCCTGGTTTATTCTCCCCGCTTTGTTTTGCTGTTCTCTCCCCCCTCCTCCTTTTTTCTTTGTCTGCTAATGCACAGCAGATGGGAGGAAATGCCATTATAAATGCCACAGCATCCTGATGAAATGCGATGGGTTATGGCAATCTCGGATGAATCATGGCATTGTTTTGTGTACATGGCCCCGCTGGCTGCTGCTTGGCCTCACTCGGGCAGCTCTCTCAGTGTTTAAAAAATACACTGAGGATTGTTCAGGCACCCCCAGCAGACTGGTGACAGGTGCCCTCCCGGACCTGGATGTCCTAGTCACATTCATAAATTAACCAGCCGCATTTGTGGAGGCCAAACCGAGGCTGTGGGACTTTACCAGCATTTAGTTTTGAAACATCTGCTCTACGCTGCCTTTGGTGACTTGGGGGTTATAAATGACACTCAATTCCCGTGTTATGTTCATAGGATTTTTGCACATAGTGGAAGAACAAGACTGGGAGAGCCCGACCTGGTGCAGCACAGCCCTCCCTGGCACCTCCAGCTTAGCTGTTGGTCCCCTTGGAAAGCTGAGCTGTGTCACCACATCTGCCTCTTTCTTGGCCCCACAGCTGGGGTGGATCCACAGAGCCAAAGCTGAGGGGATTTCTGTGATGTGGCCACTTGCTGTTGGGGCTTTGCTTGGGGTTGTCAGATCATTTCCCCTAAGCTATGAGGCAGGTATCAAATAATATTGACTCACTCTCCAGCAGCTTGCTGCCAGATGAGAAGGAGCAGCTCAGAAGTGAAAAAAAAAATAAATTAAAAAAATACCTATACACATATCCCAAAAGCTCCACCACTGAAACTCAGAGCGACCCAGCCCTTTTAGTTTCAAACTAATTAACTGGGGGGAAAAAGTCACATCTAAGCCTGGGAAATATAAAGCAGTTTTTAAATTTCGGTAGCTGAAGGAACAGATTTGAGAACTCCAACGAGCAGAAGACGTGACATTAAAATTTGGTTGCAATATGCTTAACAATCTCGATTGGAAGTGTCTCTCTGGCTGTATCTCACTGCCTGTGTGTCTGCTGGCGTGGCAGTTATTCAGCGCTGGCACTGAACATCGAATAGCATTAAGCCGTTTAATTTCTCTTTTTTTTTGGTAGCAGATCTAATATCCATCGATGCAGCGAGCAGAAGGGCTGTTATTATTAATCAACCCCCAGCCCAGCCCTGTTTTCCCCCAAGGCTCTTGCTCTCGTTTGTAAGCCTATCCCTGTTAAAAGGCCTGGCAGCCTCACGCGCAGCACGGCCAACACCAACAGCCACAACAGCTCTGCTGTGTTGATTCAGGACTCAGCAGCTCTACCTGGGAGGAGAGGGAAGGGGCTGTGTTTGCCTTCATGAAGTCAGAGATCTGGGGTATTATTTTTCTCTCATCAGGCATCCTTTGCTGCTTTAACTGAAGTCAAAAGGCATGTGGCAGGAAAAGGAGGGGAAGGAGGGAGCGGGGAGAGGCAGGGGCTGCTCGTGCTGGGGTCATGCTGTGGCTTGTGCCCTTCCAGCATCCTGAGCTTTCTCAGCTCCATTCTGAGCAGAGAAAAACTCTTGCTCTTATTTAAGTGGCCCAATATGATCCTGAAAGAGAAGGAACAACCTCTTGTTTTTCCACAGTGAGTATCTCATTAGTGTGGCTGTATCCTATAACTTCACCCTGGGAGAGTCAGCTCCTGCTCATGCTCCCACCAGACCAGGAGCATTTGTCCCCCAGCCCCAGAGTCTCTGTCCCACAGTCTCTGACCATAATCACCACCTGTGGCCAACCAGTTTGCTCTGAATTCCCCCTGCGTAGGGTCTGGGAGGCTGGAAAAGAGAGGAAAGCTTGCCAGGGCAGGATGGCTGGGCAGGACGGGTCACCCAGGGGAGGACATGCCATAAGGAGCCCTCCCTGCCAGCACCATCCTGGTGTGGGCGCAGCCATGTGCTGGCATTGGGGACGCAGCACTCTGAAAACAGGGAGAAAAACCCCAGAAAAAAATAAGTAAGAATTCAGGCCTCTCTTTCCACGGGTTTCTGCTTTGTACATTAGCATCCCTTCCCGGTCCCCTCATGCCTGAGCGTGGCTGCTGGGCACGAGAGAGCTCCATTAATGGGCTCTTGATGTGTGTTTATTTCGTTTAGCACATCCTGAGTGCCGCGGTGAGAGCTTCAGAGACGTTCATTACGCTGATTACTTTCCCTGCTTATGAAGATGGAAAAAGCCACAGTGGTTAAGGGAGTGGAGTGGACAGATGCCAGATGCATTAATGCTCTGGGCAGTCCCAGAGGGCCCCCTCGTTAGGTGTCTTGCCTCAGAAGGAGGAGGGTTGTGAAGAACACGATTTCCCCATGACCTGCACCCATTGAGGGGAAACCCTGCAAGGGTCTACTCATGTCTGGCAGGGCTCAGTCTAAAGGCAGGGGAGACTTCTGCGAGCACATCTGGCATAAGCCTTGTTCTCTGTCAGACAAGGAGACAGACAGGATGCATAGCTTGTGCTCCTGGTACCCAAACCTGTCTCCTCTTGGGCTTCCCAGGTGGGCTGTGGAGCACTCTGCCTTTGCTCATGTGGGATTCAGCCCCACACTGGCTCCAAACACATTCTCCAGATTGATGTAACTTACTTTGATGTGCCAGAAAAACTCAAGTTTAATGCGTGAGCAGCATGTACTTGTGCTTGTGTAGAAGTAACATGGGAGAGGACCGGGTTTGGACTTGCACCAATGTGGACAGCTGAGACGGGCTTCTGTGACAACATCAGTCCCTGTTCTCCCTGCCTTGCTGAGGGGACAGCACGGCCAGAGGTGCCTGTTTATCTGTGTATGACAACAGTACATAGGAATTACAAACAGATTCTTGCCTTATCTTGCTCGAGGGTTGTTACAGTACAAAGATTTATTTTGGCTTTTCTGCCAAAAAAATGTATGCAGAGATTCCACCAAAGCACATATATATGTTTCTCTTGGAAACAGAAGAAAACCATTATCCGAAAAAGCCTTGCACTGTTATTAATCTCTGGGGCTTTATCCAAGTTTCATTAGGAATCTGGACATACTTGAAATGGCTTTCAGATAAAGCTGAATGAATCTCTCTCTATCTTAGAGGCTGGTGAGGCTTAATTTCCTAGCTGAGATTTGGGTGGGTTGAGAATTAGGTAGGAGATTTCCAGCCACCTAAACGGGGAAGGAGGGAGTGCTTTATAGCAACCCAATCTGAATGACTTGCAGGCACTTTCCATGGCTTGCTGGGAGCATGGGGAGAGCAGGGATGTCTTGGATGAGGGAAGCTATTCCTTGAACCAGATGGGCAAGAAATTGCCCTGGAGGCATGTGACTCATGGGGCAGGAGAGCTGGGAAAGCTGATCCTCTGGAGGTGGACAGCCTTCCCGAATCCCTGGGAGCAAAAGGCCAAAGCAGGGATGCTGGAGTAAGGAGGATGCTGAAGACACTTCCCTGCATTCCCTGGACCAGGGGTCCTGGATGTGGCCACCTCAAAGCCACAGCAAACCTGCCAGCCCTTATAAGCCACAAGAGGGTGACAAAGTCCCATCCTGTGCTGTGGTGGCCCTGGACAAACCCAAAGGTGTCCCTGGCTGGCAGAGGACAGCAATCCGCTTTGGAAGGCAGCCAAAGGCTCTTGGAAAGTCCTTGATGAAGTCCTGGATGGGAGACAGTGCTGGCTGGAAAAGGGATGCTGGTACTGAGGAGCTGGGGAGTTTTTATTTCCACTTCGCTTTAGTTAGTATCAGTGCTGGCACCAGCAAACCATTACTGTTGCCAAAAGAGGGGGGAACTCCCCAAAATGGCTGCAGCAGACAGGGAGAGAAACCTTGCTGTTGCTCCCTGTTGGTGGTCTAATGTGAAACCCACACTTTAGAGTAATTTTGGAAAATTGGAGAGCTGCTCAGTGTCCTTCGTGCTCATGGAGAGCTGTGTGGCCAGCCAACCCTGCACCCCCAGTGCTCCAAACATGCTGGCACTTGGGGACACGGGTTGGTAGAGGAGCCACAGAAACTCAGACAAGGCTGGAATGGAGGCAGCTCAGTGCCACTGCAGAGGATGTTCCAGGAGCATCTGGCCACTGGGGATTGGTGCTGAGAAGGGAAGATGCTCCTAGTCCTGTTCTGCCTGCCTGGGATGTCCTCAAGGTGCCTGTGTATGGTCACCCTAGACATGTCACATCACACAGCCTGCAGCCTCCTCCATGCCCTGGCTGTCTTTTGGCCCTATGGGGACTTGGAAGATCTCAACCCCTGTGGCCTTCCCTGAGGAGAAGCAGTGGTCCCTGACGCCTCTTCTCTCTCCCTTCAAGGCTGCAGCGTCCCCTGTGGGCAAGGAGCACAGGGCTTACAGCAAGATGATCTTTGCAATTCTGCTTCCAGAGGGACAACCTGAATTTTTGAGCAGCTGCCCGAGGCACTGTCCAAGATAGAAGATTGAAGTGCTCTGGGAGGTTTCCAAGCTGGAGTCTCATCCTCCCTCTGTCCCAGGAGGCCAGGGCAGCGGGTGTGGGCTTGACGGCATCTCCGGCCTGGAGCACCAGCCAGCTCCCTTGTAACTTCATCCATGGCTGGGGTGGGAAGAACCCGCAGTGCAGCAGATAGGAGGGTGGCTCTGCCAACCTCTGATGTTATCTGCCGCTGAGAGCAGGCTGGAGGGGCCTGGCCGTGCCTCCCTGCCTAGCTGGAGAGCTGGGTGATGTTTTCCCACGGAGCGTGGATTTGTTTTACCTCTCGTGCTGTTGCAGGAGTGCGTGTATGGATATAGTGTATTGGAACGTAAATTTGTAAATCCCCTTGCTCCCATCTGTTGTTTACACTGTTATTGGTAAAAGGATGAGGGGACAAAGGGTTGATTGCGCCCCTGGGTGCTTCGGGGTGTGCCTGTGGGCCAGGGAGTGTGGTGGGATGTGAAGGAGTGTGTGTGTCCGGGTAACACAGGCTTTTTCTTGCAGCTGCAACTTCTTTACTGCGTTTATACTCCAAGGAGATTCTTCTCTGTCCTCTTTAAATGCTAGAAGTAATTAGATGCTGCTTATGAGTAATTGCTTGGACTAAACAGCCTGGTTTCATTCAAGTGGTCAGTATGAAATGCCTGATAGTTTGCTAGGGAAAAAAGTAAGAAAGACTCCTCTCTCAAGGTCCCAGGAGCTGCTGTGGGGTGAAACCCCACCTTTCCTCGCCCACCTGGAACTGGGAAGCCCTCCCAGAGGGAGGTGGGAGAACATACTGTCTCCCTTGGGAAGGGCGGGGAAGGTGGAAGTGGGGCTGGTTATGCCAAAACCAAAGGGGCCAGGGGTTTCAGTGGGGAACAGCTGATCCCACGCTTAGCTCCAGTCCCACAGCAACACTCAGGAACATTTGCTGCCACTCCCCAAGCCAGAACTGTGAAAGCCTAAATCCAATGTTAACGACCAGCTTGCAACACTGCTGGATTTTACAGACCTCAGTGAAAACTGTGACAATAAATCTGCCTCAGGCTGCAGTCGTTAAGTTGTCCTCAATACCACAAAAATCCCTGCAGATTTCGTGTTTACTTTGGCCCTGCAAACGCCATGCTCTGTTGCAGTGTTAATGGCAAAAGAGCTTTCCGTGGCCTTGGACGCGGCGGCGCTGGTTTGGATGAGCCGGCAGCGGGGAGCGGATGGAGGGAACAGGCTCCGTTTGGTGCGTTCAGCACATTTTATCAGCTTATCCGATCCGTAGGCAGATGAAACAGTGCAAGTCAGGCGGGGTGAGAAGAGATTTCCCAACAGGGTAAGCAGGCATTTGGAGGCAGGAGGAGTGTGGGAACTGCAGGGGAGAGGAAGGTTTGGGACCTGGGGCTGCGGAAGGCTCTGTTCCCTTCTCCTGGCGGAGATCTCAGGCAGGGGGGCAGGACCATGCAGACCGTGTCTGGCATCCCCCTGGACAAGCTCTGTATTTACCTCACTCCTTGCGCTGCTCCCTGGACGTGGAGCCACATCCTGATGCATCCCAGAGACGTGATGCTGACGAGCTGGACCAGGGCTGACCTGCGCAGCCGTTCCCACGTTATCCTGGCATCCCTGGGTTCTGGTCACCTAGCAACTGTGCATCAGATTGCACAGCAGTGTTAAATAAATGGTTTTCAGCAGGATCATGAACCCTGCCGGGCCCCACATCCGCATCCCCACCGCTGGAGCCTCAGCTCTGGCAGCTCTGCAGTTGCCAGCACGCAGCCTGTCATGTGCTGCCAGGGCAGCTACATAATCCATGTTCATGCTTTCTCCTTCCCAAATCCCCTCCATCAGCCCGGATTTAAGCCGGTCCTGTGGCACCTGGTACACTGGGAGCCGCTTTCAGCATATTTGAGAATCAACTTCTTCTGGGGGGGGATCCCAACCACACTTTGACTTGGATCCTGGGGCTGAGCTACATCCCCTGCTTTCATTTAGCTCAGTGTTTAGGGGAGCTGAATATGGGTTATACCTTTCCATTTATAGTTTTAGCAAAGCATGATTGGATTTTGTTCCAGTCATTTTTTATCTTGACTAAAATGTCGGTTTTGAAGACCTATTATTAGCAATTTTGTATAGCTTCTGGATTACTGCAGATAATCATGAATCACCCTCTGCAGTATTGATATAGGTACTTCAAGCCTCCCGACAACCACCCTGTAAGTTATGCCTGCAACTATGAGCAGAAAATCCTGGTAATGGGTGGGCTTGGAATATGGGGATGATGCTCCAGATCCCGTGTCTGCAGAGCACATTTCTCCACCATCTTTGTGTGCACCAAAGTGACGGTGTACATGGTGTGGTTCAGTTTCAGCTCCCAGCAGCAGCCCAGGACTCTGCTTCTAGCCCCTTCCAGCCCCTTCCCTACATTTTTCCTTCTTTCCTTACATGATCTCCTAGCCCTGGGCTTGGTACTTTCTGTGTGCAGAACCACATCTCTTTGCTTGATCTGGTGGTTTTACTGGTGCCTGGTGGGCAGCTGCCTGCGCTGGAATAAACACAGCTCACCCTGATCCACGGCTCTGGCAGGAGGCTGCTCCAGGCCCCTCTGCTTTGAAATGAAGTTATAGCCCCCTATCCTGGAATCTTAGAATCATTAAGTTTGGAAAACTTAATTCATGTTCCAAGTTCGTCGTGTCCAAGCATTAACCCAGCACTGACAGTTTTTAGCACCTCTAAGCAATGTCACTGAGCACCAAATCTATATACTTGAACATTTCCAGGGATGGTGATTCCACTGCTTCCCTGGGCAGCCTGTTTCAATGCTTGACAACTCTTTCAGGGAAGAAACTTTTCCCAAAATCCAGTGTAAACCTCCTCTGGCACAATCTCACCCTGCAGAGTTTAGCTGCAAATGCCATGTGCTGCCTCTGAGGAATCTCTCCTGGAGTTTTCTGTTCGAGTGAAATAATCCAGTGTTCTCCTCAGTAAATTCAGCTTAGAGAAACTGGTGTTTCTTCTCATTATTTTGCTCTGTTTTCCATTCAGGAGGGAGGAATCTAAGCTCCAAAGTTTAATCCTAGATTTCTTTGCCGACAGAGCTCATTGCACAGCCAGGAAAGGAAGCTCTGCTTGGCTTTGGGCATGACTGATGCAGCAGCACAGTTATCCTGGACCTCTTCTCTGCTGGTTTAAGATCCAGAGGTCAAACAGGTCTCTGAGTTTAAACCAGGACCTTCTGGTTTAACTCCTCTTGGGAAGCAATATCAGCAGCAAGGCTGGTGTGTTACAAACCCAGGGCAAAGGGAAACGCAGGCGCTCAGTGTTCAAAGCTCCATTCCCTGGTATCTTGCTTCCCACCCTGCTAAAATGTCTGTGGGCACCCTGGGCCTTCGAAGAAACTTCAAAGGAGGCAGCACACCCTCTCCTGTTAGCAGTGAAGGCTGATGAATAATAGAGTGGACCCACCCACTCGTGCTTTAATCTGTCATGTTCTATGGAAATTAAGCCTTTCTCTTACAAGAAGCTCTTGGCATCCTGGGCGAGAAAGAGCTCTCATCTCCTGCTGGATTATTGATACCTTTTGTATTAAGTAATGCAGCGTCTAATTGGGCTCTTTGCCTGTTCTGAACCACTCCCCAGTCAGCGCTCAGCATCACAGAGACCTTTTGAGAGGGTTGGAGTGGGTGCTGCCAGCTCCTGTGCCCAGGTCTTGCTGCTGCCTCTAGGGATGGGGTGGGCAGAGGTGAGCCGTGGGGTCTGGCCGGACGTGCTCCCTGCCCTCTTCCTGCTCCAGCAGCGTGGTTGTGGCCAGCCTTGATGTAAAACCCTTTGAAATGCCCCTCCTGAGCTTTCCACCTGCCCCTCCTGCCAGGATGGAAAACAACCCTTGGTGCTGGGGCGCAGCAGCTCCTCCGTGCCGGCCCCCCGGGGTGCCGAGGAAACACGTCCTGGATAAACAGGGGGCCTGAAGGGGATACAGGTGCGAGCCCGGCTGGCACAGGCAGGTGTGTTTTCCTTGCACTGAAGCAGGGTTATAAACAAGCAGGGTGCTGGGGCCATCCTGCCCTGCCCTGCTGCAGGCTCAGTGGAGAGAAAGGGCTCCTTGTCTGGGGCAGGTACCCGAGCCAAGCTGAGGAGTGCTGGGCTTCATCCTCCTTCTCCTCCTCCATGCCTTGGCTTGGGGCAGCAGGCAAAGCTCTGGGTGGGCATCCAGCCCACTGGCTGTTGCATCTCCTGCCAGCCCAAACCCTCCAGCTGCCTTTGAGGAGGTTGCACCTGAAAGGGGAGATGGAATTTAAGGAGCCAGGAGGCTGCCCAGCCCTGGCGAGAGGATGGCCAGTCCGTTGCTGTGCTGTGGCTTGGGAGGGGAGCCAGGAACCTGGTGGGGTCTTAGGAGGTGGTGGAGGGGCTGGGGTTGCTCCCATGGATCCAGGAGCATGCTGGATCCCTGGGTACCTGCCTGCCATGGCTGCTTTCAAGAGGAGAGCAGTGATGGTCTTGTCCCATGGCGAGGGGGAGCAGCCTTTGCCTGTTTGGGGGCTCCACTGAAGGTGCTGGGGTGCAGCCTGGAGCGGCTGTGGCATGGAGAGACATTTGTCAGGTGGGTGCTGGGAAGAATTGCTCTTTCTTTCCCGATTTGGGTGAGGCTGGAGGTGTTGCCAGCATCTTGCATACTTTGAGGATTGAGGAGTTTCTGTGTATCCCATGATAAATTGTGTCAGGAATGAAGGTGGGAAAGTCCAAAATCAATAAGCTGGGGAAGCCAGTGTCAGGGTCACATGGCGGTGCTGCCAGAACCCAGCTATGCTAAATGCTTAAATCCTTCCTTCCGCAGCCTTGGGACCTTCTCCTCTGCTTCAAAGTGAGCCCTCAGAGGCCAGGGAACCACTGACTTTTTTTTATACATTTTTTTTTTAGCAAAGTTCAGTCCTTCCAAAAGGTGAGTGTGTTGGGACCAGGGCAGTGTCCACCCCAGGAGCCTGAGCCATGAAACCCTGGTAGGACTAGGCACAAACTCATGTGCCCACGTGTTCTCCACCTTCCCACCAAACGCTGCCACACGTGGGTGGGTTCCTCATCTCCAACCTCTCCTGCCTGCAAAGCCAGGCTCAAGTTGCTTCCCCTGTCATCCTCCCTGAAATCCGTGGGGATTCACGTCCCAGGGCAGCCCTGGCTCACAGCAAGGAGAATTCTTCGGCCACACTGCCAGCCATCACATGAGCCCTGGGGCTTTGCCAGGAAGCTCCACTGGGGAGCACCTTGCTTAAGGCGGGGGCTTGAGAAGAGGGGCAGGACAAGGAGAGAGAGCACCCAGGCTATGAGGAAAGCTTGCCATAAGGCATGGGAAGAAAGGAGCGGTGCCAAACCCATGGGCTCCTCTCCAGCTCTTCAAAGCAACTCGTTAGAGAGAGGAGAGGAGAGGAGAAGGCAGCAAGCTGCAGTTTCTCAGGAGGTGGGGAAAGGCAAGGGAAGGAATATTACATGAAAGGAATGGGAGCTGATGGACTGAATTCTCCTGAATGAAGGGGAAGGAAAAAACAAATGTGAGCAGGAAGGCATTGAAGTAATTTCATGGGAGAATTTGCAGACTAATTGAGATGTATCATCACAGTGACCAAAAACAGAGAAAAATTCCTTAGCCTAAGAGAGGAACTGCTCTTGTTCAGGGCTTTTATTTTATATTTTCTAGTGCTGTGGGACTAGGAGAGGAGGAAGGGGAGCAGCAGTGTTTTGATGAGGACCAAACTCTGGCCAAGCCCAACATGTGTTGTTAGAGGCTATGGTTTACACTAGAAAAGACTCTAATATTGTGCTATGGCTTCCAGGTGCATTTTGATGAAGATGATTATTTTCAACGGTGAAAATGGCATGAAATCTGGGCAAATGTATTGAAAAAAAGGGCATTTGGCTTCAAGAACCCCTTTCAGAGGGACAGCTGATGGTCTCTCTGCCCTGTAACATGCTACCCCAGTGACTTTGGCATCCTGTGCCATGGCTGCTGCTGCACTGCTCCTCATCCCTTCAGCAATGATCAGGGTTGCATAAGAAGGATCTGATGCTGATTGCTGTTTTCTCTTCCTCTGGCTCCAGCTTCCACAAAGTGAATTATGGTGTGCTCGAAAACCTCTGAGTTCCCCCAAACCAAATCCCATCCCTGTAATCTGGTTGAGGTCTTGCTGCAGTGGTTGCCACTAGAAAATTGATTTTTATCCACAGGGTCCATGTGGCAGGGGGTAGAGAGGTGCTGAGCTCTGGGTGGGGAAAATGAGGTCGTGGAGTGGGAAAATGGGATTTGGGGGGTTGGTAGGGAGGAGGCAGATCCTGGAACTGCCTAGCAGAATGCTGCTTGCCTGCAATGTGCCGGGGAGAGGAGATGGTCACTGGGGATATCCCTGGAAGATAAGACGTGGGAGAGCAAAGAGTGCTCGTGACAGGGAAAAAGAAGTCCAGGACAGGGCAATGATCCATCCCCAGGCCAAAGGCATGATGGCCAGGACTTCTTGAAGGCTCCCAAAGTCAATGGAGAGGCGTTCACCTTCAGCTTCATTTTCTGCTGGGCTTGAGACTGGCAATGCCTCCAGCCTCCTTCCTTCCCTGCAAACCACCTGGCCAGCCCCTCCTCTCAGCCTTTTTCCCCCTTTCTAGACAAAATAACAACCTCTCCCCATTCCTGGGGCTGCTCCCTTCTTTTCCAGACTTGCCTAGGCTCTTTCATCATGCCAATAAAAGAGTAAATGCATCACACGTTGGCCGGGGAGAGCGGAAACCCTTAAACATCTGAGAGGCGAGAGCGACAAGAGGTGTTTTTTTGAGGCTCCCCGATGCCCTGTTAGGTCAAATGTCTTGCTCTGAAGCAGGAGAGAGGGGACTTATTAAAAACCTTTCATTTTTCTGATTTTTAAGGTCCCGTTTCAGCAGGCCGGAGGCCGAGGCGTGAGTGGGGCTGCCGAGGGGGAAGGGCAGTGAGCCGGCGGCGTGCAAACAGATTGTGCAATATTTGCCTTGCACAGAGCTCCCATTGTAAAGCCTGGGAGTTCTGCTTCCAATAAATCCCCTGCCATAATGCCCCATTGATGGCAAGAGAAAGGCAGTATTGAGGGCTGAAAGGGCTCCGGCCCCGGGAAGGGTTAAAAAATAAAGAAAAGGGGTGGTGGGGTTAAAAAAAAAAAAAAAAGATTTGAAGCTTAGTTTTAAACTTTGCTGTGTGGCCCTCGTGGCACATCGCAGGCGCGGAGAAATATGTGGAGCCTGTTTGCATAACCCCATTTGCAGTGAGCACTTTTCAGAGCCAAAACGCAAGTGCGGCCGGAGCCGGGGGGCGGTGGGCAGAAAAAAGCAGGAAGGGCTGTGTTTATTTTCATTCTTGCCCTAGGCCACATAAAATTAATAATTAGGAAAAAAAAAAAAAGAGAAGAAGAAGTAATAATTAAATATTTGGTCAGAGAACCAGCTGTGCAAATGTGAGGAGCTGTGCCAGCTGCAGGGACATGGAGGGACCTGGTCCAGGCACCGGTCAGGGTTTGCTGCCTCTCAGGTTGTGTTGCTGGGCTTAAAAGCACCAAAAGGGAGAATATCAGGCTTTGTCTGGTGAATTTACCCTGGATGCTGAGCAATTCCTCTGTGTGGGGGGCTTGGCTCCAGCTGGGAAGGGTCTGCAGGCATGTGGAAGGGCTGGGCTGGGGTGTAGGAAGGTGATGCTCTGCCCACAGAGCTGCTGCCAGCCCCACATGCAGCACCCAGCTTGTCCAATCGCCTGGAGTGGGTAATGCCACTGCAGATGAGGCTAGGATGGAGATTCAGTGTCATTTGTCACAGCAGCTGATGCGACAGGGAGGAGCAGGGCTGTCCCTGCCAGGGCAGATGCAGGATCAAAGCAGGCAGGGTCTGCTGGCTGGCTCAGCATCCACAGCCGGGCCGGCTGCCAGGGGAAATCTCCCCGTTGTGCAACATGCTGGAGCTCTCCAAGGAAGCTCCTGGCTCTTGAGACATCTTTGAGTGAGGCTGGACGAGTGACTGCCTTGAATTAAGAGCGGCCGGGGGGGTGCCTGCAGGCCCCGAGTACTTTTTCCACCCCTAGACCTTGTGATGCATTAATCACCCTCAGAGCAGCTGTGCAGACAGCTTAAATCGTACTGACCCCAAAACTCCAGACTTGTCATTCCTTCCTCCTTCTCCTCCTCCTCACTACCAGCCACTCCCTTCTCCTGCCTCCTGTCAGATGATTTCAGTGGGGCTGGTTTGAGGGTCCCATGGCACCCCATTTCCTGGGATCAAGAGTGTCTTCACTGTAGCCCTTGTTGCTTTTCACCTTCTTATTTTTTCTTGGAGGAGCACCCAGAAGGTGTCTGTGTGCTGCTGGGACCCTGCCAACAAATTCACTATTTATTCACTCTTCAGCTCTTGGAAAACCTCCCTGAGCTGAATTAACCCTGCTGTTTCTTCCCCAGACCCGGGGCCAGCTTGTACCCACCACTGATTTCACTGAGCTGGCTACCCTGGCAGGCACAGAAGGTCCCCTCGCTGTGCCAGCATGTGCCCATGTCCCTGCTGCCACCTCCTGCCCTCCTGTCAACCCTCTGAACTTTGGCCATTGACAGCAGCTTAAACTCAGGATGACTCTCCCAGCCTGTGTCTCCTTATCCTAAGGGCGTGAGCTGGATATGACCCACCACACTGCTGCAGATGGTGCTGGAGCAGCAAATCCACACACCCAGGAGGTGCTTGGCTCTGCTCTTGCTCCTCAGGGGTGGCTCCATCCCTGCTCCTTATAGGTGGGCTCCAGCTCCACTCCTGTGGCCGCACATCCCTTCTGCTGCCTCCTCTGCACCTCCCTCCTGGCCCCAAGCAAGATACAGTTTATCAGCGATCTGTGCTGCCTTAAACATACTTTCTCTGCCATGTCTCAGGCCTGACATCTTCAATTTCCTCTTTCATCTGTAATATTCACCCAAATGGACAATTATTTATTATTTGGAAAGAGCTGTGATTACAATCCCTGGCAATAACTCTGTCTCTGTTCAGGGTGTGCACTGAGCCATGTGTATGGCAGCACAAAGGACCCAGGAAATGGAAAGTCCCCCACCTCTACTTACCTTCAGTCAGGTCCAGGATTTTCCAAGAGGAGGGTATTGTTCAAAACTAAAAATATTGGAGGAGAAGGGGGAAGCGAGTGGTGGGAAGGAACGAAGGAAAGGGAGAAGAGAAGAGGGTGGAAGAAATGAGTGATAAACCCCTGAGGATTAATCAAACCTCACTGAAGGGCTCAACCCAGCCCTGCTGCGCTCCATTGAGTGAGCAGAGGTTCCTGCCAGCAGGGAGAGGCACAGAACACAGCTGTCCATCCTGCCTCCTGCTCTTGTCCCCCCCACCACTCCCTGTGGTCCTGCAAACCCCTGAGCCCTGGCTGAAATGGGCTCTGTCCCATTGCCTATCCTTGTCCCCACCCCCTCTGCCTGTGCATTAAGCCAGGAGGGAGAAGCCTACCCTTCCTTTGCTATTCCAGGGAGTCACCCCTGTCTCTGGGATTGGGGATCTTTGTGATCCCTCCTTCCCACTCCTCTACAGTGCCTGGGGTCCTATAGGGCAGGCAGGTATGGAGCAGGGGGGACACTTGGGGCACAGGGGGCTGGAGGGTGAGTGGAAGGGCAGAGAGTGTAGGGAGAGCTTGGGGGGAGGGACCTAGAGAAGGGGATCCAGGAAGGGGGACATGTAAGGGACCTGGAGCTGTCTGTCTTGGCTGCTCTGCTGAGCCAATTCTGAAGTTCCTCCCAGATACCCCAGTGAGTCCCCACCACGGCCCCGCAGTCCTGCAGTCCTTCAGATGGGGTGGGTGGGTGGGCTGGAGGGCTGCTGGGGTGCTCTATTTGCTGGGACCCCTGGGGTCCCCATCAAGACTCTGCAAACAGCCACAGGGCTCAGCTCTAGCTGTACCAAGGGTAGGTGAAGGTGAGAGGGTTTGTGCTACCAAAATCTCCCTTCTTGGCCCAAGTCCTGCCCTGGGGAAAGTCAAAGGGGTGAGATGGGTTCCAGATGTGGGAGCTTCCTGATGCCTGATGAATGCTGGCCCTGAGGAAGGAATTGCACAGGGGAATTGCTCATTTCTCCCAAAAGCTGCCCTGAAGCATCAGGGCATTGGCCCCTTGTCCAGCACCCTGAACTCAGATCAGTACCCCTGCACTGACAAAAGTCTCTGGTCCCCACGAAACCTTGCCCCTGTCTGGCTGTGACCATGGCTTCTCCCTGCCTCAGTTTCCCCACTTGGAAAATGGGTGCAGCAGCACCCACCCCTCTCTGTTGTGTTCTGCAAGCACCTGAGTGGTTTTATTAACACTGGGAGTGCTCAAATAGGTTTTTGCAGCTTCCCCCTGTTCAGGATTTATTTAGATGGTGATCTTGTCAGCCTGGGCATCTGGCCCCAGCAGAGACCTGGTTCTTCCCTCTGCCCTCCAGTCTGGGTTTTGTGGGGGCTTCGGCTGAGCATCCCACCAAGGGTCCTGACCCGCGTGACACACGTCTCGGGACAAGCAGGAAGGGAAGCATCGATGGCTCAGGGAATGCCACGCTTAGGACCCTGCATGCTCTTGGGCTTCCCGGCTTTCTCCTTGAGCTGCTGAGCTGGGAGGGGCTGAGCCGGCAGCTCCCCATAAACCTGGCGGCTTAGACCACGTCCCGGGCAGATGTTGGGACTCTGCCTTGGAGCGGAGGTTGGGAAAAGGAGAGGGAGGCTCTTGCCCGGAGAGTGAGGAGGAGAACTCGGCACCCCTGGGCTTGAACTTTAGCACCCTCTTCCGCAGGAGTTTAAAGAAAAGGATCATCGTGTCCCGAGTGAGCTGTCCGGATAGCCGGGCAGGAGCAGGGCTGAAGCAGAGGGGAAGCCAGCGGCTTTCTCTGACAAGGATTTTATGGAGCTCTTCATAAAGAAATAACAGCAGGGAGAAAACTCGAGGAAGCCAGGAAGTGTTTGCAGCGCTCGGGACGCTGGTGAGCAGCTCCGGGCCGCCGCCAGTCCCTGCGAGGAGCCCGTCCTGCCGTGCAGATGTGTTTGATTGGAGCAGCGCGGGGGTTATTTTCTTTTGACTGAAGGCAACCCAGCCCCGGCGGATTAAGCTCTTTGTGTGCACGCGAGTGTGCCTTCATGGAAGCTGCTCCCGCAAAACCAGCTGTGGGAGTTGCCGGGACCATCCCCTAAGTCGGGGGGCTCTTCTGAAGGAGGGGGGAACCTCCTGTTTCCGTGACTCTGAGGTGATGCTGGGACAGTAACTCCCTTGGCAGGCAGCACAGTGTGCTCCGGGATGGCCGTCTATGCCCTCACGGGCTTCTCGCTCGTCAGCCTGCTCAGCTTTGGCTATTTATCCTGGGACTGGATGAAGCCCAGTTTGGTGGCCGACGTGGCCACAGACCCCATGGAGAAATCGCTGCCTCCTGCCTTTGCCAGGCCACCCCACATCATCTTCATCCTCACTGATGACCAGGGCTACCACGATGTCGGGTATCATGGCTCAGATATCCAGACACCGACGCTGGACAGGCTGGCAGCGGAGGGCGTGAAGCTGGAAAACTACTACATCCAGCCCATCTGCACCCCGTCCCGGAGCCAGCTGATAACTGGCAGGTAAGACAGCGCCTGCTCACACCCTACTTGTGTCCCCGCTTTGGTCCCTTCTGTAGCCCCGAGAGGTTTAACCCCAGCTTGCAGCTAGACCAATGCCCTGGTGTGCTGGCACATGATGGAGATCCTCCAGCGGATCTGGATTTCTCCAGAATGCTTCCTGGGTGTACAGTTGATTTTCATACAGGATAAACAGTGGCACATGGCAGGGCCAAAATTATGGATGCTGTTGGGTAATGGATGCTACTTTGGGAGAGGGAGGTCCCTGGCCGTGAGGTGCTTCGGTGCCAGGCAAGGAGCTGTGTGCCCAGGTAGTCCCATGTGGCTGTCACACTGGCCCTTGGGGATTTGCTGTGGGGTCGAAGGATCATTCTTCCCTGCATCTGTGAATCCCTTGGTCTGTGCTTTCCCTGGCCAGTACTGCACTGGCCAGGGCAGGATGGATGCTGTTCCATCGCTCCCTCCTGCAGCAGCACAGACAGGTTTTATCCTGGGACTTCTAGGATAAGTGGGGCTTTCTCTAGAGCAGTGCTGGGCGGTCAGGACTCCCTGCAGGAGGCAGAACCACCAGATCACCTCCTGCTGAGGAGTGGGCCCCAGGGAGGTGCCCATGGATGTGGTCACCTATTGCCTGGGGGTGGTGGAGCCCACTGTAGTCCAGGCAAAGGCCTCTCTTCTGCTTGATGGCTCTTGAGGGGTCCCAGGCAACTCTGGGTGTGCAAAGCAGGGGAGGACAGGGACGATGGGGGTATCCAGGTGAGACACTGCAAACCCACTTGCTTGTGCTGCCCTGACACAGCCCGGCCAGTTCCCCAGGCTGGCAGCTCCCTGTCTCTGGGTGAAGTTTGCTTCAATGGGTCTGGGTTGGGTGACACAGAGATCTGGATGTATTTTGGGTCTTCAGTACATAAAGTGCCATCACATCTCCACCCAGCACTGCCTGCCCATCACCACTGATTCCTCCTGGCTCTTCCCGGCAGGTACCAGATCCACACAGGTCTGCAGCACTCCATCATCCGCCCTCGGCAGCCCAACTGCCTGCCCCTCGACCAGGTCACCCTGCCACAGAAGCTGCAGGAAGCGGGCTACTCCACACACATGGTGGGCAAGTGGCACCTTGGCTTCTACAAGAAGGAGTGCCTGCCCACCCGCCGGGGCTTCGACACCTTCCTGGGGTCCCTGACAGGCAATGTGGACTACTACACCTATGATAACTGTGATGGGCCGGGCGTCTGCGGCTATGACCTGCACGAAGGGGAGGACGTGGCTTGGGACCAGAGCGGGAAGTACTCCACCTTCCTCTACGCCCAGCGAGTCAGCAAGATCCTGGCATCCCACAGCCCCAAGGAGCCCATCTTCATCTACGTGGCCTTCCAGGCAGTCCACACACCCCTGCAGTCGCCCAAGGAGTACATCTACCGCTACCGCTCCATGGGCAACGTCGCTCGCCGCAAGTATGCTGCCATGGTGACCTGCATGGACGAGGCGGTGAAGAACATCACCTGGGCCCTCAAGAAGTACGGTTATTATGACAACAGTGTGATCGTGTTCTCCACTGACAACGGCGGGCAGACCTTCTCTGGGGGAAGCAACTGGCCGCTACGGGGCCGCAAAGGGACGTACTGGGAAGGGGGAGTCCGTGGCATCGGGTTCGTCCACAGTCCCCTGATCAAGCGCAAGCGCCGGACAAGCTGGGCACTGGTTCACATCACAGACTGGTACCCCACCCTGGTCAGCCTGGCCAGGGGCAACCTGAGCAATGTGCCAGGATTGGATGGCTACGATGTCTGGCCTGCCATCAGTGAGGGCAAGGAGTCGCCACGCACTGAAATCCTGCACAACATTGACCCCTTGTACAACCACGCCAAGTATGGCTCCTTGGAGGATGGCTTTGGCATCTGGAACACAGCCGTGCAAGCCTCCATCCGGGTTGGGGAGTGGAAGCTCCTCACTGGCGACCCAGGGTACAGCGACTGGATCCCCCCGCAGACCCTGACCAACTTCCCAGGGAGCTGGTGGAACCTGGAGCGTCTCACTGATGGCCTGAGGAAGTCTGTGTGGCTCTTCAACATCACTGCTGACCCCTACGAGCGCTATGACCTCTCAGAGCAGCGCCCGGATGTGGTCAGGACCCTCCTGACGAGGTTGGTGCACTACAACCGGACGGCCATCCCGGTGCGGTACCCTGCGGAGAACCCCCGGGCTCACCCGGACTTCAACGGTGGTGCCTGGGGACCTTGGGCAAGCGAGGATGATGGGGAGGAGTGGGAAGGCAGCCGGGAGCCCCTGAAGAGTAGGAATAAGAAGAAGAAGTGCAAGATATGCAAGCTGCGCTCTTTCTTCCGCAAGCTGAACACCAGGCTCATGTCCAACCGCATCTGATGGGAGACTCCCCCAGCATCGACCCATCCTGGCCAGGGTGGAACTCTGGAGTGCACTGCCATGGGGTGGGAGTGAGGGAGAAGAACAGATGAGGAGGTGGCCAGTGCTCTCTTGCTCTCCCTTACTCCAGGATTCATCTCAAAACACTCCTCTTCTCTGGCTGGAGTGGTGGCTGCAGAGAGGTGGTCCCAGTGGGCGGGGAAGGGCGATGTGGTCTCTGCCGTGGTGCTTGGTGGTGGTGTACGACTGTGCTGGGCTGGCCCATGCACACCCCCTTCCAAAGAGAGAGACCCTTTTCTCAAGGACTCCACAGCCAATCATAAGCTTAAGTGTTGGCCATTGCAAGAGCAGGAGGAGGCACAGGAAGCCCTGTCTCCAGGTTGATCTTTGCCATTTCCCTATATTTACGTACTCCTGGCTTTCAGCCTTCTGCCAGGCAGCTGCTGCCTTTGCTCTTGCTCTGAGAACTCGAAAGCCTCCCGCAAACCCCAGACCAGAACATTTTCCTGTTACACTTCTTTGTGGAAGGATGGATTCCTGACCATGGATATCCGATCTGAGACTGATGTGGCTGGACTCAGTCACGCAGCTACAGGGACCTCACCTGGGTCTATGGCTTCCCCTCTCCACTGGCTTGGGGGACTTGGAGCAGCCCTGGTGAGGAGCTGTGGCCCATGGAAACATAGCTGGATACACTCAGAGCTCTCTGTGGCCCCACATTTGGGAGGCAAGTTTGCTCCACGCTCTGGTGAGCTCCACATGTGTCACCCAGCAGACCCTTTCACCCACAATTCGTCTGTTCAGATCCCCCATGTGCACAGCACACATCTTCCTCTCCATGCCTCCTATGCATCCAACTGGCAAACCATCCTGGATGCCCCTTCCCGGCGCTGGGGCTGTCCCTGTCCCCACATCCCACTGCTGAACCTGGGGCAGAAGGAAGAACTCAAGGAGGTCTCTGCAGAGTCTTCTGTAGCTGCTCTAGCTGCAGGACCTCGAAGCCGCGGGGCAGGAGGGGGGCGATGGGGACGTCTCCCACCTGCCAGCACCGCGCCACATCCCCTCGCTGCAGATGGGCACTGCTCTTCGAGCACTGCACGCGTGGGGAGGAAAACACCTTCCCATCATCCGCTGCCATGGGGAACCCATCCGACTGCCGGGGGCCAGGCAGCTCCGGACCCAGCGCCAGGCCCCCGCACCTTCGGTGGGGTGTGAGCGCGCGTACGTGCACTCGCAGGAGAGCTGGCGAGGATGAAAGGGGGCAAATAGCTTTAAAAGCGTTTTGGATGCATGGTGCATTTCCATTTACACAATGTGTTTTACATTTCTCCCCACAGGTTTCTCTTGGTGCAGCGTGTGTAGGCGAAGGCCCTGCTGTGAATTTTGAAAATAGTTATTTTTGTCTCTGGAAAATGAGGCCCGTTAGGACTTGTCAGCTCTTGGATGAGCAGTGTGGGCTTTTTTTTTTTTTTTTTTTTTTTCTTTTCCCCCCTCTCTCTCTCTCCCTTGCAAAATAACATTCATTTAAAATCTGTCATTGAAAGATGTGACAATTGGCAGCGTGAACACTGAATACCTTTCAGTGCGCTTTCAAGCCCTGTGTGTGAGAGAGGGATGAGGATGGGAAGAGAATGCAATGACACGTTTGTATTTTTTTTTTTCTTACTCTTAGCTGGATTATTTGGGGGAATTGGGATTTTCTATAGAAACAAAGAAAAAAAAAACCCAGCTGACAGCAAGGCAGAAGAGAGGAGGCCTCTTCTTGTAAAGCTGGGAAGGAGTTTGAAAAGCCAAAGTGTGGTGGTGTGTGCGGCAGTCCCTGCTGCTCCATGCACATCCATCACCGTGCTGTGCCATCAGCTCCCTCACATTCCTACAGGCACATCCCAAGGACAGGTTTCAGAGCTGGACTCAGCTCCTCCATCAGCCCCATCTCCATCCCTTCTTCCTTAGCATGTTGCTCCAAGGGGATTGGTCCCCATGGCATCACCTGGGCAGAGGTGAGCCCTGGGAGGATGCTCCACATCCCTCAAACTACCTCAAGTGGCCAGCCTGGTCCCTCGGGATGTGCACCACCAGCGTATCCATCAGCAGCAGGGCTGCGGCGCTGCCTGCCATTTGGCAAAGGCAACCGGTTGCTGAAAATAAAGCAACAATTTGCTGAAGAAGAGGAGGCTGCTGCAGGCAGAGCTGGAGCCAGAGGAGAGCAGGGGGTGATGCTGCAGGGGGCTCAGGAATAAATCATGGCAAAGGGGGAGTTGGTGCTGAGGGGAGCAGGAGAGCAGAGCTGGACATGGGGTGGCGACAAGGCTCGGGAAACGGCTTTCATTTCCATATTTATATAAATGCATCCAAGTTTAGTCCTTCTTTTATTTTTTTTTCTTCAAAAATGGAAATTTCCATGAAAACGTGTTTGATTTTTCTCCTTTCACTTTTACTAATATCCCCATGAGAAGGTTTGTCCGGTCTTGCTTTCTTTCCAGTTTCGGATGTGCTGGGCTGGTGCCGGCCTCGCAGTCAGCCTGGACATAGCGGCGGATCTGCCGTCATCTGTATTTTAATTAAAAAAAGTTGGGTTCTGAATCTTTTTAAGAAGAAACAGTTGAAGGAAAATCTTAGTCCCTGAAAACAAAGAGGAGGAGTAGGCAGGAGCATCTCTGGGTGTTTGCAGAGTGCGAAGCCTCCAGCCCGAGGACAGCAGTTGTCCTTCTCCACTGATTCGAGCTGTGCTGTATCTGAACACTGGGCTGGGCACGGACATGTGGCTGCTGCTGCGTGGGCTCCTCATCCCAGCAATGCTCTTTAATGGTCTCTCCGGGGAAAAATGCAACAATGTGCCACAACCGTGTCTTCACACAGTTGACGTCCCTTGGGAGTGTGTGTGCGTTCTGGCTGCTGAGGGGTTAATGCAGCTGGAGAGATGCTCAGTGGTGGAGCTCCCTGCACCAGGGAGATGTGTTTGCACAGACAGGCTGAGACTCCCCTCCTTCCCAACCTCCATTCAAAGTGCTGGGCAAGCCCCTGGCTGCTCCAAACCCCAGCAGGAGCTGGGTGTAGGATGGGGGCCTGCAGAGGGATGGGGCAGGGAGATGCATCTGGGGCTCCGATGGCAGGATGGACTGGCTGCCTCCACCCTGCTGGCTGCAGGGAGTGGGATGGGGATGGGCTGGGAATGGATGGAGCTGGGATGGGCTGGAGATGGGAAGGAGGATAAGAGGAGGATGGGGATGGGATGGGGATGGGGTTGGGGAGGGCGATAGGATGGGGATGAGGATGTGGGTGGGATGGAGTTGGGATGGGATAGAGATAGGAGTGGGGATAGGATGTGGGTGAAATGAGGATGGGATGGGTCAGGCAGGACTGGAGGTACCTCAGAGCCTCTCCAGCCCCACAGGCATCTCCCACCTGAGAGAGGGAAGGCAGTAAGCCCCGTAGCAGGGTAAGGGATGGATGTCTCAGCAAACTGCCACAGGGGGAAGTGGCAGAGCAGCCTGAGCGCCTCATGCTGCGAAAAGGGTGTTCTGCACCACGGGCACTCTTGTCCTTTCTCCTTCCAGGGATCCAAGGTCATGTGGATTTTGGAGGTTTTTCCCCACCCAGAACCAGCACACAAAGGCCCCAGGGGTCACATGGCACCTGCTGAGTGTCCCAAAGTATCACAGCCATATCCACAGGAGGGTCTTTGCCTATGGACCCTGCTGTCAAGGAGAAGGTGGCACTGAGTACACCCTGTCTCAGCCAAAAGCATCTTCCTGTGGTTGCAGGAGCGAGTGCTGGGGCCCGCAGGGACAGGGCACGTTTGCAAACACAACCCTAAATGTAAATCAGTTCTTACCACAGTATTTATAATCTTATCTAAAAATAACCCCAAATTCAGCTTCCCAGAGGACAGCAACTGAGCATCCCCCAGACCCCAGCTTGCATGTAAAACTATCCCAGTAATTTTGGGATGTCTGCAATATGTAATTTGCAGCCCTGCTGGTTCTGCTGCAAGCCCCATCCCCTGGGAGCAGAGGGGACCTGCTGCAGCCCCCCCCCCGGACACATTGGTCCTCCCTGAGCTGCCATTCCAGTGCATTTGGGGTTTGGCATCAGATCTCAGGCGCCTATCCTGGGGCAGCCTCAGACTGGGATGCAGAAACTAAATGTCTGCAGGTCGAGCTGGAGCACGGTGGGGAGAACAGGACACATTTTTGGAGGTGCAGCCCAGTGATGGAGAGGATCACTAGGGATGAAGGTCTCCATCAGGTGGCCAGACCCGAGCACGACAGCAGGAGAGCAGCTTGGCTCCCAAAGCCCTGCAGGAACAAACCTTGGAATTGCTGGGAACGGAGACATCTTAAGCGTATTCCGAGGACCCTTGGAGAGGGCTGGGACTATTCCGCTATACAAGGGAGCCCCCAGCCTAGAAGGGGAAGGTCCCACTCAGAGCTCCTGCTCCCCTTGGATTGTCTCCAGGCACCCAGGAGCAGAACCATGCAGCAGTACCTGCTTGGGAAAACATCAGCAAAGCAGAGCATGTTCAGCACCCAGATGTCTGACACCCCCTTATCCTCAGAGGGAAAAATGTCGAGGAAAATGAAAAAAACTGAATAGAGAGGAGAGAGGGAGAAAACTTTCCTGGAGAGCTGTGTCTCTGCCAGGCAGGAGAATCCTGGGGACGGAGGCAGGGTCCCCACGGGGGGCTTTACCATCACCCCCTGCCTGGGTGAGGGGTTTGTGTCATGGGGATCAGGGGTGTAGTGGGGGCCCTGGGGGGAAGGAAGGGACAGACCCCTCCTCCTGGATACAGGAGCACGCAGAGTCACGCGTGTGGGGTTGCACACGTGTGCCAGCGTGGGGGTGGGCGCGGGAGGGGGGCAGGTCACATTGCGGAGCCCACGGGGACACGAACATTAGCACAGGAAGGAGTGGGGTGGGGGCACAGAGCTGCCCACGGGCATCCATGGGGTCTCCGGAGTGGGGAGGCTCTTCCTCTTGCCCTTTGGCTCCAAAGGGCTGCTGGAGGCTGCTGCTGGAGGCTTCTACTGGAGGAGGAGAGCACTCCCACAAGCATCCGGACAAACCAGCCCCCACGGCAGCCCCCAACTCCTGACACAGCCCTGGGGATGGTGAATGAAACCCCCTTTTGAGTGGGAGCGAGATGAGAGGGAGTTGTGCAGGGGCTGGGAGGTATTTTGGGGACCATCACATCCCCAGGGCACAGAGGGCACAAATGCACCGCCCTCCCCCCAAGTGAGGGTGCCCGGTGTGTTCTGCCCATGCCAGGGCATGGCCAAGGTGAGTCGGGAGGCCATCAACCCTTGGGGATGGTGGCCCCATCCGTGTGCTTGTTCATGGCTGGGAATCAGGTCCCTGCCCTGCCACCAGGGATGCAGGGTCTCCTCTGGCTGGACCCGACGGGAGCGGGAGACTGGATGTGGGGATGCAAGGTGGGGATGAAGGTGGGTAATGGTGCAATTAATGGAAAAGCCATTAGACCTTTCTCCTCCTCCCCCTCCTCTTCCTCACCCCGCCACTTGCTGTCCTCCTCCACTTCCACCTCCTTTCTTCTCTCCCTCTCCGCTCCTCCTTCTCTCTCCCCTCTCAAAGATTTCTCCCTATTTTTGTCTGGTTAGAACCTTTTCTTTTCCTTTTAACCCTTCCGTGGCAGCCGGAGAGGGAATTCAATCCATCTCAGCTGCCAAAGGCAATGCCCTCCCAGCTGGCACAGAGAGCCCCTTTTCCCGGTGCTTTGGGGGCCCTGCTGCTGCAAAATCATCTGGAAATGGGACAAAAGCTTAGTAGAAAGCTCTTCTGGGGGGCGGGCCCAGCAGGTGGAAAGTGCAAGGGGTGGTGTAGATGGAGGAGGAGGTGCAGGATCCTCAGTGGGTGCTGGTGGGAGCTCCAGGAAACCCCTTCCCTGAGGTTTGGACCTCACGACTGTACTTCTATTACGCTTTCTGTGCTTTCTTATGTTTGGCATGGCAGACAGGCCACTCAACAGCAAAAAGTCTGAGGAGGAGGAGGCCAGACCTTCCTCCCATTCCCACTCTAAAATCCCCTCCATCCTGCCCCAGTTTAGGCACCACGGGGACACAGCATCCCAGGACACAGCCTTTTTGCTCCCCTCTACTTGTTCTTCAGGCCAAGCCGCTCACCCCACTCTGTGAGGGACCCTCAGGACCTGCTCCCTGAGGAGCCCAGAGCCCACAGGGAGACGCAGTGGGCAAAGGAGGGGAGCAGGGAGCAGCCAGTCCTCCCCTGCAGTGTGACCAGGGCCAGCCCCCCTGGGGACCCTGGCTGAAGGTGGGACGGTGTGGGGACCTGGGGACCTGCCATGGTTTCTCCAGCTTCTCCTGACACACTTCTGCTCCATCTGCTCCCTCCTGCTCCAGCATGTCCCCATCCCACAGCTCCCCAGGACCCCCAGGAATGCTGCTGTGGGCACCAGCAGGGCCTGTATTTTTTTTGGGGGGGGGGAGGTGAGGGTAAGCTGTTGCCCGGGTGACAGCATCCTCCTGCAACATGGAAACCACGGTTTCCATGGAAACCCTTTTTGCCCCAATTATTTTACCACTGCCACATCCTTTAATTTGCCTTTAATAGTTGTATTTTAGACATTCTCCCCCCTCTGCAGCAGGTGGGTGACCCCCGGGCAGCCCCTGGGCTGGATGCCCAGCAGGGCCATGGTCCCCATGGAGGGCGGCGGGTTTGGGAAGCAGTTGCCCCGGCAACAGAAACAGGGCGTTTCTGGCAGCGGTGGTCACCATGGGGACGGGGATGCTGACGAAGGCTTGTGAAGCTGAGAAGACAAATTGCCCTCATCATTATCTCTGGGCTTGTCAATCAAACATATTCCCTTATTTACCTCGGCGAGGAGAGAGCCCCGGGAGCACACGGAGAGGGAGGGAGCGAGAGGAGAACTGCTTGCCCCAAACTCTGCACTGGGGAGGGAGCATTTCCAGCCCCTCGGGATGGCCACCATCACCTGCAATCGCTTCACGGAGGAGTACCAGCTCTTTGAGGAACTGGGCAAGTAAGTTGGAGACGGGGCTGGGATGCTTGGAGCAGGGCTGTTCCCTGGCTGGGAAAGACCCTCAGCAGTGCTGGGAACTGCTGGAGATGGGGGAAACGAGATGGGCATGGAGAGATGCAGTGGGGATCAGTGGGGGCACTCGGGTGAGGATGGGGGCTTCCAGCCCCGGATCTGCCTCTCTGTCCCTCCCCAAGTTCAGGGGCTGCTGATGGGTGTTTGGCTGGGGGCTCGGGGCACCCAGAGGTCTGGAGCTGCCTGGGGAGGGGGCAACTGTCTTTTTTACGGAAAAGCTGCTCCCAGAAAAGGGTGCTGCTGGTTCCCTCGGGAAGTTCCCCAGCTGGGAGAAGGGATGGGACAGCCGAGGAGGAAAGCCAAAGCAGCGGGCTCCCCTTACATTTCTTTAGGGAATTTCTCCGTATGGATTTACCAGGGTTACTAGTGCTGCGGGAGATCCAGCCTGCCTGGCAGCCCCTAGAGAATCCTGGCAGACATTGGATAGACCCAGGATATCCCCCACCCCTGCCCCTGTCCCACTGAGGGTGAGCCACAGTCCTGCCTGACCCTCCTGCTGGGGGGGGCTCCACTCTCAGGTCCGGGTGTCACTGTGTGTGCCTGGATGTGTGTGTGTGTGTGTGTGTGTGTGTGTGTGTGACTGCAAATAGAAATGCCTGTGCACGGCAAGGCAATCCTGGGGAGCACCGAGCCCCCTGGGGTGGAGCAGGGAATGTCAGGTTCTCCGTGCAGAGGGATGCTCCGTGTCTTGCCCAGCATGTGGCTGTAAAACGGGTGCAGGAGGGAGCAGGCATGTGCCTCTGTTTTGGTTTTTGTGCCTTTTTTTTTGGAGCTGATGTGTGAATCTGGGGCGTGTGGCCACCCTCCCCTTGGAGCGGCTGGCAGTGTGGTGGTGGGCTCAGGGTGCCTGTGCTGGGCAGCTGGTGCCTGTGCTCCAAATGGGAAGCTGTGTCCGTCCGTAGGCACAGGGACATGCTCCAACCCTGCAGCCCTGCATCGCCCGGGTGCAGGGCAGACTGTGCCTAAATGTGTGCCCACACACACACATGTGGGCACTGAAAATGGGGATGAAGGAGAAAGGAGAAGGCAGAGATGGAGAAACGGAGAGGCTGAGACAGGGAGCACTTTGTGCTGGGCTGAACGCTGTTAACATTCCCCAGCCAAACCACAGCACCAGGGTGCTGCTACAAAGTGCAGCTCCCTGGAGGCAAGTGGACCCCCCCATTCCAGGATACTCACATCTATTCCTGTGGCATCAGGGTGGCTGTGAGGGGCTGGTGGGGAGCAGTGGGTTGGCAAGTGGGTCCTTGTGGTGGGGACAGCCCCTGACGGCACTGCGGGCAGGGGGATGGGCACCCACTGGGGAGATGGTGCAAGGTGGGATGTGAGACCTGCTCTTTCCAGAGTTTTCTTGGCTTTTCAGGGCTCTGAGGCTCTGTGGTGGTGGTAGGGGCTGGGCAGGTGAGGCAGTGGCTGTTGGGTGCCTGCAGTGAGGCTGTGGGGCCCTAGCTGGGCAGAGGTGGCTGCAGGGATGTGGAGGGGAGTTTGCAGGCCAGACGCAATCCGGGAGGACCAGGAGGGCTCCTGGAGGTGTCCGGGCTGTGGTGCTTTGCTGGGTGGGTGCTGACACCAAGGGCTGAGCATCCAGGCTCAGGGTTTGCCTGCACTGCCTGTCACTGTGGTATAAAACCACCTGGACAGATACATTTTAATGCATTCACAAAGGAGCAAAGCTGGTGCAGCAGCTCACCAGCCCCTGTAAGCATCACACCTGGCCACCCCACTCCCGAGGTGATTCAGGGGCAGCATTCCCAGCTCGGAGCATCCCACAGCTTTTCCATCCACCAAAGGGGGCAGGCACCACCGCAGAGCTGAGGTGTGTTCCCGAGTTAGGGGCTCCACCAGGCTATCGAAGGTGCTGTGGGGCTGGTTGGGGATTTTCCACTGGGATGGTTTCCAGCAGATCCTGGCACATTCAAAAATCAGTGGTTTCCCATGGGGAAATTTCCGCTTCATGGGCTTAGAGAGGGAAATCAGGACAAAGTGCCGCACCTCTGCTCTGCTGCGGCAGCCGCTCGTCGTGAGAAGTGTCGTTCCTCCTCCAGAGAGACGCTCCCGGTGCCGTTTGGGGTGGGGGTGTCCTGGCAGGGGTGGGCAGAATGGTTCTCCCCCCACCAGACCCCAACAGGGAGCAGCATCCTGCAAGGATTCAGAGCAGAAAGGGTCCGTCTTGAGTTTGTTGTCCCCAAGGAACTGGGGCGGGCTGTTGGGGGGGACACAGTGTGTCCCCAGCCTGGCTGGCACAAGGGGGGATGGTGGGTGCCAGGCTGCTGTGCCCACCCTGTTCCTTTGCCATCTCCTTGGCTGTCACCCATCCTGATGCCCAGGCAGGTGGGGGTTGAGATGCCACACACCTAATGGTAGCACCACGACGGGGCTTTGGGGGCAGGCAGAGATGGGGAGAGGAGTCTGCAGAGCCTGCTCCGTGGAGCACAAACCCTCGGCACATCCCTGCACCTGCCAAGCATGGGAAGGCATCTGTTCCAAGCGGGGGACACGGAGCTGGGGAAAACCCGCTCCTGCAGCAACCCCCGCAAAGCGGAGCAAGTAAAGGGCTGCTCTGATCCCCCACGCTTGCAGAGGGCCGTGGACAGTGGCGAGGGACAGGGAGAAGATCCTGCCCACGGCCCCCCAGAGTAGGACAAACATGAAGTGCAGCTCCACCGGCGCCTCCAAATCCGCCCCCGCAGCAGGTTCAGGGAGAGGCTGGAGACAATTACCGTGCTGAGCCTTACGATCAGCCCCTCCGCTCCTGGAGCTGCAGGAGAGGGGGCTTATTAAAAAGGGGAAAAAAAAATAAAAAATGGAGGAACAAAAAATCCCCAGCCCACACTCTTCTCTCTAGAAAGGAGATAAAATGCCTCGGAGGAGGAGGAGGTGTTGAAGAGAGGGAGGGCGGCAGCAGCACAGCCGGGCGCTGGCAGGGAAGGTGTGAAAAAGGGGGAAGCGGAGCATCCCGGTGGCAGAGCCACCGCTTGGGCTCGGCAGGAGGGGGGAGGCCGTGGGGACAAGGCATGGAGTCATGCCTGGACAGGGGACCAAGGGGCAGAGGCTGCAGGGCTGGGACTCAGCAGTGCCAGGGCTCAAGGCTGCAGGGACAGGGCTGGCTGTTGGGCTGTGGGTCCAGCACTGCCCTGTGCTGGCAGCCGGCAGGGGGACAAGGACAGGGTCTGTCCCCATAACCCTGCGGGTGTTGTCCCCATCCCGTGCTCAAACTGGGACATGCTGTCTTATCCAAGCCAGGCAGAGATGAGGGCCCAACTCCCACCAGGGTTGTGATCCCCATCCAAAGACCTGCCGCCCTGGGAAGGAAGGGACACGCTGCTGTCCACGGCCAGGGAGCAGGGCGTGATTTCTTCCTTCCAGAGGGATTTCTTGAACCAAGATGAGGCTGAGCTCTCTGCCTGGCACCCCCAGTGCTGCATGCATAGCCTCACGAGCTCCTCGTACAGAAGAGGATGCCTGACTTTGCCAGGAAGGAGATGCTGGATTTAGATGGAGCCGAGGGGGGATTTTTTTCCCCTAGGCTAGAAAGATGCCACATGGGGCTGAGAAGCAAGAGAATAGCCTGTCATAGGGAGAAGAGCTGGCTGGTGTTAAAACACCCAGCATGGTGGGTTCCTGCCCAGTGCAGACCCACTGAAGGACCCGAGTGGAACTAGGATAGGGCTATGACAAGTGTTCTGCACCTGCTTCCAGTGCTCCATGTTCCATCCACCATTCAGGCTCACAGGGTCTTGATTGTGCTTTACAGACCACAAATAGACATTTGGTTTCTGTTAGGAAGGTCTGGAGGAGGCAAAAGCCAGGAATGCAGCTGGGGATGTGAAACCCTGTTGTCTCCCATCACGGCTGCTTTATTCCACTTCCCATGGCTCCCCGTTTCTCGCTATTCAGTTTGAATAAATAGATGAGCAAGTGGCTGTGGGCACTGGGACCAGGAGTGGCTGGGGTTCCCCAGCCTCCAGTGGATCTGGGACATCTATGTTGCTCCAACCTCATGTTGGGTTCTGCAGTAAAATTGTGTGACTGGGGCAGGAACCCCCAGCTGGGGAAGAGGGGCATCCCTGTTTGCTGCACTTTCTGCTGCAGACTATCCTCCCACTGCAAAAGCATCACACGTTTTTAGGAAAAAAAATAGAGAAGATGATTCCCAGGGATCTACAGGAACCCACAAACCCCACACACTGTGGCGTTCCCAGTGGGATGGGGAGAGCAGCACTGCAGAACTGCTGATGGCTCTGATCTCTGGTTCAGGGCAAGTTGGATATGAAGAATTTTGCCCCCCCTTTCCAATTATTTCCCATCCACCCCCCAAGATTCAGCGATATTAACAGCTCAGCTGCTTCAGCAGCCAGGATTAAACATCAGGACGGGGAAGCTGGGAAGCACCGGGATGCTGTTCCCCCAGCTCCTGCCCGGCACGTGCCGTGAGCGATGCTCTGCGCGGCGGTGCTGGGCGCGTGGGCTGCCAGCTCTGCTGGGGCCCCATCCCCGTCCCTCCGCACCCGCTGCTCGCCTGCTCTCCTAAAGATCACATTCAAACCCAAATTGCCCGTCTCCACCCGCCCCCACCGGTAAAATCAATTATCCGCCGCTGCTCGCCAGCCCGTGGCCTTTCATTCCTCGGCAGGGAGCTGGAGCAGGGTGTGGGGGAGTGGGGGGAAGGTGGGGCGGGAGGGGGGATTGCTTTTGATAGTTGTTATTTTAGCGATTGGAAAGGTTTGGCAGGAAAGGGAACCTGGCACAAAGGTTGCGCTCAGCACGGCTGGAGCGTGTGCGCGCGCGTGTGTGTGCAGTGCCGCAGCTCCCAGCATCATACCGGCACTGGCAGAGCCATGAGCTGGCAGGGCTCGGGGTATGGGGAACGGAGGCAGAGGGGAGTCTTTGGAGTGTCCCAAGCAACCGTGCTCGTTTGTCTGCCAGGCCCCGGGAGAGCCTTGCACGTTAGCTCATGCATGTGCAAGGCACGGCACCATCAGTCCCTGTCCAGCTTGGCTCCAGGGGTCCTTGCTCACAGGGTCCCCTGGGCTATCCCTGCCTTGTGGCAGTTTTGCACCTGGGGGACCTGGCACTGCTCGCAGCTGCCAAGTGCTGCTGTGATTGCAAGGTCCAGAGAAGGCTGAGCCACACAGGCTGAAGTAGCCGAGAGCTTCGTGGCAGCCGCAGCCATCACAGTGTCTCTCAGGAGCCAGTGCCCCCGGTAAATCCTTGCCCCTTCTCTCCTGGGGACAGGTATGGCAGAGCTGGGAGGAAGAGGAGTAGAGGTGCACAATGCCTGGAATGTCCCAGAGGAGCACGGAGGGAAGAATCCCACATTCACCCCTAGGTCTGCACGAGCCTGCACCCATCATTCGCTAAGGAGAGTGGCGCAAGGAAAGCTGACTGAGATCCCTCCATGTTTTCTCCAAGTCACTTCCCCAGCCAGCACCCACATCCCCATTCTCATTCCTGAGCCTGTGGCTGCCTCTCACCCCACAGCTACGTCAGGGCTGAGCTGTGCCCTTGTCCACACCACACCCCTCACCTCTCCCTGTGGCTTCTTCTCTTCCCAGGGGCGCTTTCTCCATTGTCCGGAGATGCGTGAAGGTGTTGGCAGGACAAGAGTATGCAGCCAAGATCATCAACACCAAGAAGCTCTCTGCTCGAGGTAGGTGCTGGGGATCTTCCTGGGGAGGTGAGAGGCAACCAGGGCTTACAGAGTGGGGAATGTGTCCCGTAGGACCCAATTTCAGTTCCTGAGATCTGCCACCCCTCTGCAGCAAAATGCTGGTTACAGCCTTGCAGCAAACCAGACCACTGCCAGCTTCAGGCCCTGGGTAGCACAGTTATTTTGGGAGCATCACCTTCCGAGAGGGCCCTTACTGACCCCCCCCATGCCCACTCTTGGTGGTGCAGGTTTTCTTACTCATATATCTACATCAATGAAATCAGAATGTCCTTTCAAGTGCGGGTTTGACTTCATTTCTAACTGTAGATGGACCCTCACCCCTCGCTGCCGTCTGGTTAATCACTCTGGTGGAGCAGGTTGGCTGTTTGCTGCTGGAGGAGGTGCTGGTGCATCTATCCTGGATGCTCCTTGAAGTGAGGCTGAGCTGAGCCAGCAGAGAAAGCCATCAGCCAGCCCTTGCCCCAGGGCACGGTCCCCTCTGCCCCCAGGAATGTGGCAGAGGAGCTGTGATGAGGAGGATGGAGAGGATGGGGCAGCAGATGCCATGTCCCCACTCTAGCTCCTCCCTGGCTGTCGGGAGTGCAGGATGGGTGCCGGGAGCAAGCACCCTGCCAGGAGAGTTTAATTAACCTCCCTCAGTGACTCTCCCTGCTGCCACTGCTGACCTCTGAAGGCAAAACTGAAATGCAGAAAATGGTGACAAGCTCCTTTCTGACCTGGAATTAAACCAGCATGTGGCAATCTCCCTCCCACCATGCTGCTGAAGTGGCATAGCGCCGACATGGAGCCCCCCCAGCTCCTCCAGCACTGATCCCTGCCCCTCTTCTGGGATGTGGACCATTTCTCCTCGTCTGAGGCTGAGGGCTGGGCTCAGCTCTTGGCTCCTGCCCGTGTACCCCAGCTGGCAGCAGGGTGGGCAGAAAATGCCTCCTAGATTTCAGGGCTGCCTGAAGCAGCAGATTGAGCCACCCCCCTCTCTCCTGCCTCCACTCACCTCCTCAGTTTGCCCCTCTCCACCCTCTCCTGGAGTTTGTGCTGTCCCTGCAGTGGCTCTGTGTCCATCTGCCTCCTGGGAAGAGTTGGACGGAGTTATTTTCCCTGCTCTGCCAGCTGAAATCACCAGCTAACGATCTGGAATCGCCATTTCTGCAGTGCTGGCACTTCCCCAGACTGGAACACACCCCAGAGGGGCATGAGGAGCCACTGTCCCCATGGGGATGTGCCACTGGCTGTATCATACACAAAGTGGGGGAAGGCAGGGAGGGAAGAGTGGGCAAAAGCGAAAGTAGCAGCAAAACATCTCCAGCCATGGTCTGTTTCTTCAGACATCCTCCTGGCTGCTGCCACAGAGGGGCCAGCAGGAGAGAAAGTGGAAGTCTTGGAGGAGAAATGGGGTTTGAGTGCAGGCAGGAGCTGGATTTGTGGGATAGGAGAGGAACTGCGGCCATGGGTCACTTCCCTGGAGAATTGCTTGCCTCACTGTCCCTCCAGACCATCCCTGTCATCCACTTCAGTTGTGAAAAATGAAAGCCTAAACCCCAACCTCTCCCTGTCACCCCATTCCATCCTGGGAAGGTTGTACCCATTGGGGAAAACTCTGTGAGGAGCTGAATGAGGCCATGGAGGCTGTCCCAGCCTTCAGCTCAGACCCAGCACAGGTTGCAAAATTCACTCCAGGCCTGGGGTTGACTCTCCCACTGGATGGGGATACTGAGCCCTGGGGAAGGCTCCAGCCCCGCAGAGAAGGGGCTGTATCACCTTCACATCTCAGCGGTCGGCGACACCCAGGTTTGGTTTGATGCAGAGCGAGACTCCAGGGTGTGAACCTGCAAGGGAGCAGCGATAGCACCGAGAGACAAGCAGCGCTAATTATATCCTCCCCTGTCCCAGCTGCTGAGTTCCTGCTAGCACGAAATGCCTCCAGACAGGCACCTCCATGCAGGATGGCTGGGTCAGGTGTGAGCAGAAGTGGAGAGGAAGAAACAAAATGATTTACAGATTCATTCTCAGCAGCCCCAGGGTGGAGAATTTTTTAGCTCAGCTCAACTTGCTTCGCCCAGAGCTCCCTTGTCTCACATTCCCAAGCTAAAAGCTGAGGAACGGGACCTGTGCTGCCTGTTTGCAGACAGGCACCAGAGCAAAGCACATTTTCAGAGCCAGGGTTTTGTGCTGCAGGAGAGCAAAGTCCTGATGTGGAATGGCTGGTGATGGTGACGGGGAGTGAAGCCCATAGCCCCGTTTCAGCCTGGCACCTCTCACTGGACAGTCAGTTGCTCAAATTGTACCATGCAGGACCAGAAATGTCCCTTCTGACTACTTGTGCCTGCAAAAAGAGCAGAAAAGGGAACAGTGCTGCTGGCAGCGATAACCCAAGCAAATCCAGGATATTCAGGAGATGATCAGAGATTGTTCAGCTAAAAGAAGGGAGAGGGGAGGGCAAGGGATCATCCCAAGCCCAGGACTGCCCACAGCATCAGTACCTAAGGGCTTGGCTGGGGGCTGCATCTGTGCTGGGGCAGTGCCCATCAGTCCCTGATGCCGAATATGTCCCCAAATTTGCTATTCTTTAGCAAAAAAAAAAAAAAAGGGTTTTCTCTTTGCCAGCTGCTTTGTCCCCCCAGATTTGCTGTGCTGGCAGCTCCTCTGAGAGCCCAGCAGGAGCTGAGAGCAGTTGAGTCCCTTCCTCAGATCCTAATTTAGGGCCGTTGCCTCTTTCAGATCACCAGAAGCTGGAACGAGAAGCCCGGATCTGCCGCCTCCTGAAGCACCCCAACATTGGTGAGCACACCCTGCAACCCCCCCGCTGTTGGGGATCCGCTGCCCACCCTCCCGTGCCCCAGCCGGGGCTAGGGGGTCCCCATCAATACTCCAGCCCTCCGCACAGCCGTCCCTCCTCTTCCTCGCGGGAAGCACCAATCTTCAAACGCGGCCGTGGAGAAGAAAGGTCCTCACCAGGCATGGGGGGATTGAAGTAGATCCTGACTAACCCACTTGGCCATAGCTCCCTCAGGGAGAAGCGGAGCCTCGGGAGGCTGCAAAGGGCTATTTTTACTGCTCTCCCCCCGTTCGGGTGCCGTATTGCTCTGCGTGCTCCAAAAAGCGGCTGCAGCTCGGAGCAGCAGCAGCAGCGCGGGGCGTGTGGGAGGAGCGATGGCGGGGGGAAGCGAAGACTTTCCCACCGACCGTCCATCTGAGAGTAGCCTCCTTCGGAAAAGCTGTTTCAGGAAAACTCCTGAGCCCCTGCAAAAGACAAAAATAGGCCAGAAGGAGAGAGAGAGGGGAGGGGAAAAAGCTGCAGTAAAAAAAAAAAAAAAATTAAGAAAAAAAAAATCCCAAACTCCATCCCTGAGAGTGATGCCGATGCAGGCTCTTGGCCCCTGTGGATAGTCTGGATGAACCCCCTCTTCCCTCTGCTGCACCCGAGGATGTGCCGACCCCAGTGAAATCCTGCAGCTTTGGGGAAAGCATTTGGCGGTTTCTGCAGCCCTCTCAACCCAGAGTCAGGAGCTGGGAGGGTTCCCCTGCGCCTGAGCTTCTCCCTGGCCCCCTCACTGCTCCGGTGACCTGGATCCGTCCTTCCCCAGGAGCTGCTGCAGCAGATCCAGGGAGCTAGATCCAGGGCCACTGGGACCAACCATGTGGCTCCTGTCCCATAAATATTTCAGTTTGAAAAAGGACTGTCAGCTTCCATCTGTCTCGGCACACGGCTGTGTGGCAGGTCTCCCCTGCATTGCCGGAGTGCCGGACGCCACACTGTCCCACACCCTGCCCTGCAGGTGTCCTGCCAGGGAGTGCAGCATCCCCTTTGCACCAAAATACATGCAGGGATTGCCGAGACATGAAGGAAACACACTGCAAATGCATGAATAGCAAGAAATACTAAAACCAGAGGAACTCACCCCGTGAGACCCGCAGGATGGTAGCTGGGCCATGCAGCTGGAGTTCCCCAGCTTCCCGGCCTGGCCACAGCTCTTTCCTGTGGCTGTCTTCCTCCCTTCCCTCTCCATCACCTGTCGGTGGAGCTGGCAAGGTTTCTGAGGACAGAAACATCTGACCCCTTCCTGTGCCTTGTCCTTCACCCCTCGCCGTTCGGCCATGACCTGGCAGGCTCAGAGCATCCCTGCTGCAAGGGCTGGAAGGGGTTAACACCAGGAGATGTTAACAAGCCCAATCCGCTGCTATTTATACCCAGGAGGCTCTTCTCCACCCCCCCACCCCACACCCTCTTTCCCTTCACGCCCCTCCACTGCTCCTGCTGCCTGGAAACTTGGGCTCGCAGCTCCCTTTCCGTGCAGCAAAGGCGGCTCATTACCCACCCAGGAGCTGGAACGAGCTGTGCCGCTGCAGAGCAGCCTGGCATGAGGAAGAGGAGGAACTGGTGCTGGGATGAGGCAAAACAACCCTCTCCAGCCCTCACTGGGAGAAGCACCCCAGCTGCCGAGGGTTTTGCTGTCTTCTCCCTTGTTCCCTGCAGCGAGGTGGGAGTCTTTCCATCTCCCATGAGAACGTATGAGGTCCCTCCATTTCCCACCGTAAAGCCACGCTGCAGTTCCTGGAGGAACCAGTCTGTGCTCTGCTCTGTGCCTGCTGGAAAACCTCACATGGAAAGCCGTGCACAGGCAGTTAGGGGCAGGTCCAGATCCCCAGGATCCTGCAGTACATCCACAGTACTGAGTGATGTATTAGGAGAGCTGTGCTTTCCCGAAGTTTTTTTTCCATTCAGGGAAGTCTTGCAGTTTTAACTCCAGGTACCTGGTGTCCACTGATTCTCAGTCCCAAAGCTGTGTCCCACTCCTGCCTTGGCTTCCAGCACTGAGCTGGAGTGGTTTGGCCAGTGCAGCTCTCTCTGACTATGGTCAGTAACAGATACTTGTAGGATCAGGTTATATTTAGAGCAGCTGCTCCCTCTTATACCTCCTTGGCTCCTGGCAGCCACAGGCTTTGGGACTTCCCCAAGCAAGGAACGTATCTGGACCATCTGTTTGTGATTACACTGGCCCTATCCGCACCAAACTCACCTAATCCCCCTGAAAACACTTTGGCTTCTGCGGGATCCCAGGCGTGATACCCCCAAATCCCTCCCAGGCGAGATGAAACAGGAGGAATTACGTCTCTTTCAGCAGAGGAAGGCAGAAAAGCTGGGGTTTTGTCAGAGAAAAACGGAGCAGACAGATGTTGGAGCACAGGAGATGTCTGCAGAGGCCAGCAGTGGAGGATAACTGGGAAATAAGACAAGCAAGTTGTGTCAGTAATCAGGATCACAAGAGAGATAGGAGGGATGGTGCTCAGCTCATCAGACATCCTCTGCCCTGTGTCTTGGCTGGGTGGGGTGCCACTGCTGGCAGCGTGGTCTTGGCAGCTGCTGGATCTGCCTGTGGAGCTTGCAGACAGGAGAAGGACCAGAAAAGTGGTGTTTGCTGGCCTGGGAGATAAGAGCAATACAGCAATCTGTGCTCAGTGATAGGGCTTGTTATCTCCCCTGGTTCAGACTGAGTCTGGACGATGTTTCCGTATAGGGCTCAGCTGATTTAGCTGCAGTAAAAGGGTCTAGAAGTAAAAATTCCTACAAACTCACTCCCCTGAATGTTTCTTTTTTCCTCCTTGATTCCTAACATTCTCAAAGATGTTGAAAGTTGTATAGGGCTGAAACCATGTGAGAGAGAGGAAGCGTTAAATATGTACAGCCTCAAGGGGATCAAACAAAATATGAGGTGGGGGACAGAGGATACTGGACCAGGCTCTATTTATCCATCCTACCTGTTTCCATGCCTGTCCCCTCGCTGCACACCTGCCTGCTAAACTGTGAGCAGGGATCTGAGCTGAATAACCAGCACACAGCTGCAGCGTGACAGATCTGTACCTGGCTGTGTCTGGTGAGGTGTGCACGAGGGGAGAGGGTGCCCCTCAGTGTGATGAGTAGGGTGAGATTCCAGGAGACGGGGAAACTCATCCCGTGGAGATTCCCAAGGAGAAAAGGAAGGTCATGAGCAGAAAATAAAAAGAGCCCTGTGGGTGCCAGGTCTGTCAGCCCAGCACGCTGCTGAGCTCTCCCTGTGCCCAGGCACTAATCCTGTTGGGGCTGGGGACACCCATGCCTGCAGCCTGCCCAGTGCCCAAGATAGCCCAGCAGCTGTCCAGAACCTCAGCCAGACACAGCCCTGGGCAGTCCCCAATTTGGATGTGACCTTTGAGCCTCTCACCACTGCCCCAGGCTGGGGCCATGGCCCCTGGTGAGCAGGGACCCCCACCCAGCCAGTGGCAAGAGCAAGAGGAGGAGGGGGGAGGAATAGCACTGCTTGTGCCCGAAGGGGAGCAAAGGCATTCCTGAGGAGTGGGGTGGCAGCCAGGTGTACCCCATAACCCTTCTGTCTCTTGCAGTGAGGCTCCATGACAGCATCTCTGAAGAGGGCCACCACTACCTGATATTTGACCTGTGAGTAATGGTTCAATGCATTCCCTGACCCACTGCCAGCTCCGTGCTCCCACCCGGCGTGCCACACCCTCCACTTCACCCGAGCCCTTCCCACTGGGCTTGAACCAAGCTTGGGTCCCCCAAGCCAGGCAGAGGCCAAGTCCCTGTCCTGCACCCCCGACTCTCCTGCCGTGCAAGGAACATTTTGGGGGGGATTGCCAGGGCCGAGTGTGCTGTCAATCAACCCAGCTCCCCCTGTTTTCTCGCAGGGTCACTGGTGGGGAGCTGTTTGAGGACATTGTGGCCAGGGAGTACTACAGCGAAGCGGATGCCAGGTGAGCACAGACACACATGGGGCTGTGGAGGGGACAGATTATATCCCCTTCTCCCAAGAGCTGCTCCCTCCCAGGGTCCTACACGTCTGGCTTTCTGCAGCATGAGCTCCTTCCGTGTTGGGAGGTGTTTTACAGCCACTCCTGCAACACATACTCATAAACCAGAACTGTGGTGCAAAAAAGACTTCCAAAAATGCTCTTTTTAACTCACTCAACTCCTGTGCCAAGAAGTGCATGTGCTACCATGGGGCTGGTTTCCTCCCCAAATCAGATGGCTCACAGCCATCGCTGGCAGCATCCTCCTCACCTGGAATGATGGGTTAGCCCACATCTGACCTCCCTGTAAAGGAGCAGGCTGTTGGGGCTCCCTGGGCTGAGGGCATCAGGTTTTCCTGGTCTGGGGATGTCAGGGCTCCCTGGGCTGGGGACATGGGGGCTCTCCAGGCAGGCAGAGAGGAAGCTCAACACTAGACTGGTGCCCAGCCAGGGCCATGATAGCACGGACAACCCACAGTCCTCACCCCTTCCCCTTGGATCTGCATTCCAGCCATCTGCAAGCATTTCTCTGGCATTTACCACATGAAAGCACTGAGGAGGAGTAGGCAAGACAGGCTGGGTGGGAGGATGTGCTCAAGCTCTGCTCTCTCCCACGCTCCCGCTGGCACTTTCCAGGTACCCTGCTGCAGAGCCAGGAGGTTGGCTGCCGTTTCAGCCACCCCTTTGACCCCTGCAGCTCAGCCAGGGGACAGCATTAGCCTCATTTTTTTGCCCCTCTCCAATCTCCAGATATCACTGTGCCTCTTGGCTTTGCCCCCAGGCTAAGCATAGTCTGTACCGATGTGTCCAAAAGAGTGGTAAGCTCTACAATACCCCTCTGCATGAGAATATCCTTTATTTCTAAGCAGAAAGCAATGTCATTTAATGGGCTGCCTGCACTGAATCCACTTACAGCCCATCCACTTATTAGTGTCATACAAATAAAATAAAATACATGTAAATAAAGACCTTCTGCCTAGCACACAAGCTGTTTTGGAGTAAAAGCAATCATCGCCTGTCTTTTTCCCTTCCTGTCTTGCACACGCAGCAGAGCTGGGATGTAATGAACTAGATATAAAGTACGCAGACACAGCAAGAGCCACCTGCACTAGAGCAGAGCAGGGAAACGGGGCTGGAGCAAAGGTTACACAGAGCACAACTGCTCTGCCTGGGTTTGGAGACCAGAGCTGGGCTGGCATTGTGGCTCCACTGCTGGTCTCCAGCTCCCCCCCAACACTCCAGCATTGCTCCAGTGGGGATCCCAGAGGCTCAGCTGTAGCCCCCATGATCCTGCTCACCATCACTGGGTGTTCAGCAGCTCTGGTGAGGCCTTAGTGGATTAGAACTGCTCCCCATGGGTGTGTGGGTTTTGGTGGAGGGAGACACTGATCTGTGCTGAGGAGCTGCTGGTAGGCAGCATGATGGGGACGGGGGCAGAGGGGTGAAATGCTGTGGAATAGAAGTGTCTGACAAAACTCTGCCTCACTGGCCACTTGTGTGAGCTTTCTCCTCTCTCCCACAGCCACTGCATCCAGCAGATCCTGGAGGCTGTCCTGCACTGCCACCAGATGGGGGTGGTTCACCGGGATCTGAAGGTAGGAGTTGCAGGGGGAGTGCCTGTGGGAGGAAGGGGGACCCCATCTGTGGTGCAGAACCCTGTGGAGCAATGCCCAGAGTACTCCAGGGCTGCTGAAACAGCAGGGAGGAACACGTGCAGGGCTTCAGGAAAGCCGCAGAGCAAAGACCAACTCCGGGGTGAAACAACACAAAGGAGCCGGGGTAGGGAGGTCCTTGAAGTCTGTGATTCTCTAAGGATCCAGGGACACCAGGACACACAGCAGGACAATGCAGCTGGGAAGGACATCCAGAGCCTGTGCTGTGCTGGGAAGGTCCCTCCATCCATAGTGGAGCCCCTGGTGGGTCTTTCAGTCCTCTCCAACCCCCATCTCCTCCTGCAGCCTGAGAACCTGCTGCTGGCATCCAAGCTGAAGGGTGCTGCCGTCAAGCTGGCTGACTTTGGCCTCGCCATCGAGGTGGAGGGGGACCAGCAAGCGTGGTTTGGTGAGTTGGACTGGCTTAAGGTGGGGCATTCTCCAGCTTCCCTTGATGTGTTTGATCAGGGGAGCTCCAAGTGGGACACACATCCCCAGGACCTGAGCCCTGTGTTATGGGAGTGTCCCAGCAGCACAAGAGGCACAGTGGTTGAGGAGGTTGGTGGCTCCAGCTGTGCCCCTGGAAAAAATTGATCCAGGGCAGAGGCAAACAACTCCACAGGGACTCTGTGAGTCACCAAGATGTCCTGGTGAGATGGACAAACTGGCAACAGGGGCAGACCAGGGGGAGGGAAGCCTCTTGCAAGTGCTGGAGGTGCTCATCAGAACACTCCAGCCTTATGCACCATCCTGGAATTTGGTTGTGGCAGAAAGCCACAGTTTGCCCTGCCCTCAGGACTCACAGAGGTGTCTGGAAGGAGTGTGCCCGTCCCACTGGGTCAGGATGTGCCAGGACTCTTGGCTCTTGCTGTGCCTGGCTGGGCAGCAGTCACTGCTGGTGAGCTGTGTGGGGATGGGGGCTGCTGCCAACAGGGTGTGATGGGCTGTTTGTCCCAGGTTTCGCTGGCACCCCGGGATACCTCTCCCCTGAGGTGCTCCGGAAGGACCCCTATGGCAAAGCCGTGGACCTGTGGGCTTGTGGTAAGTCAGACAGGGGCTGGAATGCCGGGAGCAGGTTGGGCTGGGCTGGGGTGGGTGGGATGAGGCAGGCTGTTCACCCAGCATGTCCCGAGCTGTAGTTGCCACGCACATCTCGGGGAGGTCAGGGTGGAGGATTTACCCAAGAGGTGGCATGTTACCCTGGACTGTCCCTGGAGCAGCACCCTCTCTCCCAATCCAGTGGCACCCTTCTCTGAAGGATCAGCCCCCTTCCTATGTACCCAAAGCTCCCAGTCAGGAGAAATGCTGGCTCTCTTCCCTGAGGTGCTGGTGGAGTCATGCAGTTGCAGCTGTAGGGGAGCCTTTTTCCACCCACAGTGGGGAGGAGGCATTGCCCAGGCCTGCTGGGGCACCCGCTGGAGGGCCTGCATGTGGCTGCCAGAGACCATCAGCACAAAGATAGATCCACCAACAAGCCTTTTTCTTTTTAATCAATGAGCAAATCCTCAAGTTTCCCTAATTTCTGTTTCTCTGCCTGAGTTTGACCAATCCCCAGGCAGGGTCTGCTCCTACCTCCAGCAATGACTTCTCTCCCACTGATTCCATCTCCTCTCCTGAGCAGGTGTCATCCTCTACATCCTGCTGGTCGGGTACCCACCCTTTTGGGATGAAGACCAGCACCGACTTTACCAGCAGATCAAGGCTGGGGCTTATGATGTGAGTGGGTTTGTCTTGTCCCCGCCTTTTCACAGTCTACCCTCTCTCCTGCTGTCCCTGCCTTATAAGCTGCTGCTCTAGAAGAGCAACTTGGCCAAATTCAGACAGACAGGAGCAAGGGTCTTTCCTCTGCCCTGGTCACAGAGGGTGCACACATTAGCAAGTTTCAGGGCCACTTTGCAGGACAGATAGGTCTTGTCCTGGGCCTTCCAACTTTCTTCTTCTACTTCTGCTCTCCAGTTTTCCACCTGGCAGCTCTTTCCAGGTGTGCTACCATCCCTCCAACCTGCCCCAAGCTGCAGGAAAACCAACCCAAACGTAAATGGGCTTCTGCTCCTTCTGTTCTTTCCTGCCATCAGGACTCATCCTGGTCCCTTTGCTTTGGCAGTTCCCCTCCCCTGAGTGGGACACAGTGACTCCAGAAGCAAAAGATCTCATCAACAAGATGTTGACCATAAACCCATCCAAGCGCATCACGGCAGCGGAGGCTCTGAAGCACCCCTGGATATCGGTGAGTTGGATGCTCACTGGTTGGGGCTGAAGGTGTAGAGATGTGGGGGCTCACAAGGCGGGAACAGCTCACTGAGGAGCATGTGATATCAAACACGCTGCCAGCTCTCTTCTCCATCCTGGGAAGATGGTTTCCTGGCATGGTTCCTCCCAGTGCTCTCAGAGCAGCATTTTCCCTGGGGCTTTACAGCAGAGAAAAGCTTGTGAATGCAAACGGCTTGTCCTGGGGGGGCTGGTGATGGCAAGGACACACATGCTTCCAGCCCTGGTGGGGATAGGCTGGTTTCTTGGTGTCACACTGTGCTGGGGGGCTTTACTTCAGAGGTTGTGAGCAGGCTTGTGTTTGTCCATCCACCCACCCACCCAGCCCAGCAGCAATCCCTACACCCTTCTCTTCATCCCACTGCTCTGGCTTCTGGTTCTCTCTCTGAATCAGCTCCTAAAGGCAGGAAGAGTCTGTAGGCTTAACCCCAGGACCCTACATGTGTAAACCCTGAGCACATTGCTGAACATGGCTCGTCAGTCAAGGGGTTAACACTGTGGGCAGCCAGTTCTTCCTGCAACCCCTCCACCAGAGCAGATCCTGCTGACTCCAGAGCTTCGACCTCCCACTGCCCATCAAACTTTTATATGCTGCTGCTGCTGCAGGCAGCCCTGGCCAAGGCGCACACGTGTGTGTGCATGTGAGAGCAGGGCTGGGGGAGCCCTTTCCCCCTGGCTGTGCTCTGAGCCCGGTCTCTCTCCTCCCAGCACCGTGCCACCGTGGCGTCATGCATGCACAGACAGGAGACAGTGGACTGTCTGAAGAAGTTCAATGCCCGGAGGAAGCTGAAGGTAACTCTCACACTGTCCAAGCTGGATTCAAAATGCATGATCAGGTCATAGGTGGGCTTGTTCTCTGTATGGGAAAGGACAGGGTGGTGTCCCTGGGGAGTGGTATGGGGGTGATGGGCATTTGGGGGCCCTGTTGTGAAGAAGGCAAAAGAGACAGAGTGCAGTGGTGGCTTCATCTGTCTGGGGTTCCCAAGTGCTCAGAGAAAGCCATGGTGAAGGAAAGCAGAGTCACACTGCACGCTGGGGTAAGCACTTTCCCTCTGGAGTCTGTGTCAAGAAAGCTCCTCTTTGGGGCAGGACATGAGTCTGAGAGGCGCAGTGAGACCCTTTGCCTGACGGCCAAGATATTTTGCAGGAATGAAGTGATCCATAGAAAAGCAAAAAGCTCATCCACACCAGCAGCCCCACAAGCTTTCCCTTCTTGGATGCTGTCACGTGCCAGAGCCTGGACCCCCTCTGTAGTCACCATCTCCAGCTGGAGCACCTCCTTGAAGCACCCATCTCCTAGGTGCTGCTCAGCCTCAGCCAGCAGCATGGCACTGGGAATGTGCTCTGGAAATCACAATGCCTCCTCCAGAGCCGGAGGCACAGAGCAGGACAGCTCTGGCCTGTGTTGTAGCCAGAGCCATCAGTGCTCCAGGCCTGAATGCAGCATGGCACAGAACAGTACAGCTGCAGGCTACTAACAAGATTATCAAGGAAGGAGACTGGCTATAAACTATTATTACTTTTCTGCTAGACAAGTAATCAAATTAGTTCAGGCATACGCTTCCAAATAGTAATCCATTACTGTAAGCAATTAGTCCGAAGTAATCCCATTATACGCTGAGCAACTAGTTAGTAGACTCAGCTGGAAAAGGGGAAGGATTTTTACAAATGTTGTTTTGCAGTGGTGATCTTTGCGTGGCTCCCATGAGCAATCCCTGCCCTGCTGCTCTGAGCTAGCACAGCTTTAATCCCAATTAAATCCGGTTCCACTCCTGGTGGGTCCCTTTGCCAGCAGCTGCCCGTCCCGGTCAGTGGGGTTGTGCTCCATCTAGGGCAGGGTAGTATGAGACTGAAAAGTGCCCCCCAAATATTTAATATCCCTTTAATCTTGGAGGGAAGGCAGTTTCAGACAGTGCAACTGAATGCCTCGGTGCTGGTGATATGGAGTTGGGTATTGAGAGCTGCTTTTGATGGCAGGAGGAGAATATCAGTCCGTGGGCCAGTTTCCTTCCAGACAGGTGGCTGGGGGACAGGTGCTGAGCAGGGCTTTCCGCCCTTAGGGATGGGGGGAGCAGCAGGGTGCGGAGGGCAGGGGTCCAGCACACCCTTCCTTCTGCCTTCCTTGTCTTTCAGGGAGCCATCCTCACCACCATGCTGGCCACCAGGAACTTCTCCGGTAGGTGCTGTCTCTGGGGCTCATCTCTTTGTCTTACGGGGTGCCCAGGGCAAATCCGTATGGTTCCTGGAGAGCTGGCTTTGCCTTGAGTGTCAAGGGGAGGCTGAAGTTGCAGCCTGGTGCCCCTGGGGATGTGTGGTTTTGGGTAGTCCTCCGGGGGAGGTCACCTGGCACCTCCAGGCTGGCATCTGGTGTGGGATGCAAGGGGAAAGGTGTCTGGGTGAAGTGCAGTGGTCCTCAGTGGTTTAGGGGTTTATATGCATCCAACCATCTGGCTTGTGCTGGGGTGGGGATACAGGTGCTGGGGGCAGCCAGAGCTCAAGCTGCTGGGTTTGTATCCTCCTGGAGATGTTTGTGGTTCAGGGAGAGCATCCTCTGGACTGGGAATGTCAGACAGGCCCTGGGTGCCACTGCAGGCAGACGGCAGCAGGATCCCTCAGGTCTCTCCCCAGGCGGGTGGATGCTGATCCTGCAGGGTTCCCCACTCTCTTCCTGCCTCTCTACATCCCGAGGGCTGCATGGCAGCCCAGCCTGTGCACTGGAGAGGTCTGAGCACAGCCACAAGCCCCTCTGCCCCAGTGCCCCCACCGAGGGCTGTTCCCTCCCGGAACACCTCGCTGCAGATGGGATTTCACAGGCGATTCCCAGGTATGGAACCAAATGGAGCCATGTGACTACAGAGCTCATCCACCTGCTGTCACCTCCAGCCCTCCCCAGCGCTGGGAATGCCCCTGCACCCGTGCTGCAGAGCTGGGACACACCAGCCGAGCCCTGCAGCCGCTGAGCCTGCTGGTGGCAGCTGTTTGGGGTTAGAGGGTGTTTCAGGGTGCTTTGCTGAGGCGCCCTGGGTGTCAGGTGCGGCAGGCGGGCAGGGGTACCAGGGCAGCTCGGGGAGAAGGCTGTGGCCAGGGCTGGTATTTGCATTTGTCGTGCGGGGATCGTGCTAACATATTTAGCACTTGTGGAGGGGGGCCGGAGGAGTCCAGCAGTTGGGGAGATCCGGTGTCAGCCCCGCGCCGGGGAAGGCGGTGGACAGGAAGCATCAAAGGGCAGGAAATTCAAAAGCGTCTCTCATCGTGCTGCCCGTCCCACGCACGGCCCAAAGGCTCAGCCCTGCCCAGGAGCACAGCGGGGCTGGTGAGCGAGAGCAGGGTCTCGCATGGCGCTGAGCTCCACAGATCCCACCCTGCTCCGCGGGTGCAGCGGGAGTGGAGTAGCTTGTGCGGGCTGGGGGGGCCGTGGCAGTGCCGGCAGCGGTGGGTGGGCACCGGGGAAGGCGCCTGCTTTTCATCATTGTCAAAATGTGGTCTGCAGCTGTCGGGCCGGCGGGCCGGCAGCACATGATCCCGGCAGCATGGG
>VZRE01009121.1:234380-245469 GCA_013396775.1 Cephalopterus ornatus
CCCCCGGCCAGCCCCCGCCGGCCGCCGGACAGCGCTGCCGGCCCCTCCAGCCGCCCCGAGCGCTCGGCGTGACGTTGGGAGACGGGTCATGCCCCTGGCCAAGAGCCACCGGGGTAGGACGGGACGGTGCTGGCAAGGTCGCCCCTGAGCTCCCACGAGTCGCACTGGGAGTTGGTGGAGAGAGGACGAAACGAAACCCACCAGCCGGTCCCGCGGGGTCCCGCCGCTCCGCCACCCGGCACCATGCTGCTGCTCCTCACCCTCCTGGTCGTGGTGCCCTGCCTGGCTGTCCTAATCACCTTCCTCCTCTCTCCAGGAGGCAAAAGTGGTGGCAACAAGAAGAATGACGGCGTGAAGGTAAGCCCCCTCCCCGCTGCCCTCTCCTGCCCGCCCCTCAGCTGCTGGAGCGGCGGTGGGGGTCTCTGTGCCGTGCCGGTGGGGAGCGTCGCCATGCCCTGCTGGCCGTGGGGGTCTCCGTGCCGTGCCTGGGGTCTCTGTGCCGTGCCGGCAGTCCTTGAGACACCCTGCACTTTAAAGGGCAGCTGTTGGCCCAGCTGTCCCGGTGTGTCCCCGTGCCACCGGCTGGGCTCCTGCCAGGACAGGCAGTGCACAGGAGGCTTTGCGGCACATCCAGTTGTTGCTGGAGGGGTGCACGGGGTGAACTCACAGCTGCTTCATTGCCTGCAAAATGCACTTGGCCCCTCGCTACCCCCAGGGTGGGGGAGAGGCAGAGGTTGAACCAGGACAGGGTACAGGGGGAGGCAGCTCTTCAGCCCAGAGCCACGGCTTCAACAGCAGCCCTCTGGAGAGAGGGGCAGCCTCGTCTCCTGCTCGATCAGCATGTGTCCCGCTGTGGCTGGTGGGACTGGCCCCAGTTCCTGTCCCATCTTGTCCCGAGGGCTGATGTGCTGCTGGGTGACACATGGGTGCTTTTAACCCCTTCAGCAATGCTGCCAGTTCTCTTTGCCCAGTGCAGACAGCAAAGGAACATGGTGATACTTGACAGAGCAAATGGCTTAGTGATGCTCTGAAAACAAGCCGGTGCTTGGTGGATCTTATTTCTTGGGCTGCAGAGCCTGCAGATTTGTGTGTCCCTTTGAGCTGGGGTCACAACTCTTCTCCAGGACAAGGTGGCTCCTGGAGGCAGCAAAATCCTGCTGCCGAGCAGCTTCTTCTGGTGACACAGAGATGTGGTGGATAGCAGTGGCCATTGAGCTTGTCACTCTTCTGCAGGAAGGAATGGTCCATGTGAGGGCTTTTCTGTCCTTACCTGTTCCCTTCATGAAAACAAGGGACCACTCAGCAGAGGAGAGCTGGTGTGGTGACATCCTCTGTCATCAGGCAGAACTCTGGGAGCCCAACTGTAGTATGACTGCTCTCCTTCCTCCATAGGGACCCTTCCTTGGGAGAACCTGGAGAACCTTTTTCCACCCTTTTGTAGTGACTGAACTGTTGGACCGTGATGGGTGCAGGGTTTTGTAAGAGCAGAACCCTCAGCCAGCTTCTTCCCAACTCAGTCCAAATGGTCAGTGGAGGCAGGAGGCTAGGAATGGCATGTCCCTCTCCCACTCCTCCCAGGATCCAGCGGCTGGGACAGGACAAGCCTGTGAGGACTGAGACCACTCACATCCCTCCAGACCTGGGCTCAGCTCCACAACAGGCCATCCTAGCCATGCAGTGTTATTCTGCAGCACGAAGCTGATGGCCTGGATGGCTCTCAGAGAACATTACTTTGGGCCATGGTGTCAGGTTAGCACAAGACTCCCAGAACAGGATTTCTGGGTTTGCTGCTGGCAGATCCCATGGGAGTCACAACAACCCATCTACCAGTCATTGCTGGCCTGTTGTCTTCTGCTCTGAGGTCTCAGCTGCTTCTGAGAGTCACCTGAGAAGTGACACCACAGGTAGAACTGCATTGGTTGCTGGAGCACAGGTGAGAGCAAACAGAAGATGCATTTTTTAGCATGAAACTATATAAAAGGAGAGATTTGTGGGTGGAGAGGCTTCATCAGGCATTGTCCCCAATCTAATTTTCCAGTAGAAAGGGACAGCCTTAAATTTCTGTGTTGTGGTAGAAGACCATTGGGCAGCCCAACTTGCTAATGATGCTCCCTCTTGGACTTCAGAGTAGCTTTGTCCTGGGAAAAGGGGCACTTGCTGTTGTAGCAAAATAGCTAGTTTTGATGAAGAGCCTTCTGGCTCATCACTAAAACTCAGCGAGGAGAGTCTGCTTTCAAAGCAGGATCAGAGAGGCTGGTTTGCATCCTCAGCCCTCACTTGTGAGCTGGAGGCAGATCATGAAGCTTCATTCCGAGGCAGCCTATGAGCCAATACTCCTCTCAAGATGGTGGACAAGCTCTGGAGAAAGAAGTTGCATTTTTATTGCCCTCTTTCCAGCAAGTAGAGGTGAGACAGCCTGGCTAGATGGCCAGGAAGGTAGGGGAGGAGAAGACAAGGTTGAGGCAAGCTCATCCCCCACAGCTTCCTTGCATTGGCCACCTTCAGCATAACCATCCCCACCTCTCATTCTCACGCTCAGCCTGAGGGGACCTGCAGTGTAACCCACTTGTGGGGGCACAGGGATGTTGGGGGCTGTGGGTGAAGCTTTAATAGCCCACCATGGGCAGCCAGCAGATGTCAGGACTTTGCTGAACAGTATTCATTTCTTTCCATCTTGCTGGAAAAGTGAGAGCCTGGAGGCCTGCCTTGGGTGATTGGGCTGGTGGGAAGGGAATGGTCCTGCCTGTTCAGAGCCAGGCTGTAAATAAGGACACGTGGTGCGGTTCTCTGTCAGAAGAGTTGTGCCTCCATTTGGAGTAACATGCCGGACTGACCATCCCCATGAGAGCAGGCAGGTCCCAGGCAGCCACCCCTGCTTTTCCTGCCTGAGGCTGTGCTGGTGGGCAGCAGGCAGCTGGTGCTGCTCTCCAGCCTACCCACACAGCCCTCTGACACAAGCATGGGGCTAACCGAAGCTCAGAGGGCTTGAAACTCACCCTCCTGAGGAGGTTCCTCACCTACTAAAAGCATTCAAGGGACGAAAAATCCCCCTTGAGCTCTGCTCTGGGATCTGTGGGAGGTCCTCTGGTCCCACCAGCTATGATACCTTCACTGCCCTCTGTAGTGTCACATCTTGTCCCATTGTAAACTAATGGAATCACTGCCCCATGTCGCATCCTGTCCCGTCCTAAATTAATGAGCTCATCCTGTTCCTGTATGTCCAGACTCGACGCGGTCACTGCTTTGTGTTGCATTCTGTTGCGTCTGAAACTTCTGCAGTTTTCTGCCCCATCTCATGTCTTTGGGTAGCAGAAGCTGTCAGCCCTTCCTAAAGACAGCCCAGCTCCAGCAGCTCCCTTTCCCGTGAGGTTCCTGCTGAAGTACCACAGCTCACTCTGCCCTTTAGGGCATCTGTTGTTTCAGTGAAAGAGAAGCGACTGTTGACGTAGGACCAAGAGCCTAAAGGGGCTATGAGAGAGCTGGAAAGGGACTTTGAACAAGGGCATGGAATGATACAACAAGGAGGAATGGCTTTAAACTGAAGGAGGGCAGGTTTAGATGGGATTCAAGGAAGAAATTATTTATAGTGAGGGTGGTGAGGCACTAGCACAGATTGCCCAGAGAAGCCATGGATGCCCCATCCCTGGAAATGTTCAAGGCCGGGTTAGACGGGCCTTGGAGCAACCTGGTCTAGGAACTGGATGATCTTTAAGGTCCCTTCCAACCCAAACCATTCTGTGTTTTCCTGTTTCTATGGGAGAGAGGGGAGACCTGCACTGGCAGATGGGGAAACTCAGTGAGGATGCTGGTGGGAGCCAGTTAGGATGTCAAAGGATCAACAAGGGGGAATAGATATAAGCAGTTTTTACCCTGAAGCCCACCCATGCACCCTAATGGGTCGCTCCGTGGACTCTTCCAGGAGATTTGTGCAATGTGTGCTGCTTTTCCCTCACAGGGCAGGCACAGCTGGTGCCTTGTTAAATATGCTGGTACAACATTTTGTTATTTGGCACTGCGAATTCTGATTTCTGCACATTGGTCTTCCCTGACACCCACTTGGATTCATTCCCTGGGAGCTAGAGGTGCTGAAAGGGTATGAGGTCAGCATGCACGTCCCCCTGTCTCCTGGCTAAATTAAAACTGGAGATGGGGAGCAGTGCACACCAGGGAAGGAGAGTCCAGAAGTAGTTCGGGATTGCAAGCAGAAGCATGGCTATGGGGTCATCCAACCCAAAAACCTTAAAGCCTAGTGGTAGTGGTCAAGGATAGAGATGAATGTGCATGTGTAAGGTCTTCTCTTTGGAAGAGACTTGTCCTGATTTAAAGCACTGGATCCATGCTAAGGACAACTTCCCACACAGTATGCATGCCTTGCAGGGTCGAGCAGCAAAGGCCTGAAAACAGCCAGCTTAGTACTGGTCTAGGTCCAAAGCTAATGGGATGTCTCCACACTAGTCAGTGCCATCGGCAGATGCACCCAGAACAGATCCAGAGTCTGTAGAAGTCAGTATGGCATTCACACTGGGCGCAGGGCTGTGGTGGAGCTGCCTTTGATTTTCAGCATCCCATTCCTGTTCCTGTGAGATTGCTGGGCTGGTCACAAAGCCACCAGAGTGGTCATTGACTGCCTTTTGGACTAACCAGGTGCTTGGCATGAGAAACCCCAGAGATTGTGGCAGGTCAGGAGAGAAAGGTGCTGGCAGGAACACGGGGAGGGAACTGGCGTGGCACCACCAGCACTGCAGCCAGCGGCACATCCACACAGGAGCAACATGTTGCCCCCCTGCGCCTTTCGTTTGCCCCTCCATGAGGACCAAGAAGGGGGCTCAGGAGCTGCTGCCTCTCATGTGCTGCTCTCAGCCTTTCTCACTCTGTGTCTCTTCCTGTTCCATCTCTTCTCCTTGTTTTTCCAGAAAAGAAAGTCCAGTTCCAGCGTTCAGTTAATGGTGAGTGTCCTTCGTCTTCCTCAATGCCGATATTGCTGGGCCTCTCCACATGTTCCAGCTTCCCCCGTTTTTGGAAGTTACCTCGGGGTAGGGAAGAAGGGACAGCGGGGTTGGAGGGAACATCCTCAAAGCTGTATCACCCACAAACCCCATTAACAGGGTTGGTGCAGGCACTTGCTGGCCACCAGCTGGTGGGAAGCCAGCCCTGGTTCTTGCTGATGGGTTCTCATGCCGTTTCTCCCAGTTCTCCTGACTCAGGTCTGCAGGCTGCATCGGTCCAAGGAGCCTTGGAGAAACACCTTCCATGCCTCTGCGGGGACTGTATGGTCATGGGACACCTTGCCAACCTACATCGGGGTCTTCTGGGTAATACATAAGCAAGGCTCTGCTGGGAAGAGCTAGCAGAGCCATTGCTCTAGCTCCACTAGCAGAGTTGCCTTGATGGGGCTCCCGGAGAGACACAGGGGGTCAGTACCCCTCTCCCCCCCAAATCTGTGTAGTGCTCAGCTGTTTCTTGAAAGAGCTGTGTCTCAGCCTTCAGTGGTCCATGTGGGTCTTGGAAGCACTGTTTTATTGTACATTTCTCTCCCTACTCTGCGGTCAGTGTGGTCTCTCTCACTCCTGCACAGTCCCCTCTTTCTCATCCCAGCTCCTCCTCGCTGTTAATTTGTACATCTCTCTCTTTATTGTACAGTCAACATGGTGTCTTCCACCCCTGCACAGCCCCTCTCCCTGCCCCTCCGGCAACGCTCCTAGGAACCCACCAAATGGCCCCTGGACCTGCCCCCGTCTCTGTCCCCACAGGTGTCGGTAGGAAAGGCAGCGCCGTTCCTACGAGACCGTCCACAGCCCACCCCTTGTGCCCTTGGCTACAAGGAGTGGAGGTCAGGGAGGGCTCTGCCAGTGTTGCCCTAGAGCTGTGGTTGAGGACAGGTTGGACCTGCTGGCGTTTTCCTTGGTTTCTGTCTGTTGGCACAGTCGAGCTCTGCGGGGTCGGACTCGGGGGGCTGTCGGACACACGAGCTCCGTCTGTCACAGGGAGAAGACCTTTCTCACCGTCCCATCTCTCCTTTCTGTTCTTTGCTCAGGAATCGTCGGAGAGCACCAACACCACCATCGAGGACGAAGACACCAAAGGTACCAGCGGGGGCAAGTGGGGAGGTGGGCGGGTTGTTTCAGAAGGGTGCCCATGGGTTGTTAGTCTGGCCACCCCTCATAAGATATTAGCTACAGCAAAACCCACCACCACTGAGCTGCCTCGGGGCCCTTCAGAAGTTTCCTCTCCGGTGGTTTCACTGCTGGGTTGCTGCCATGAGCAGCTGGGCCACTGCTGGTGAGGGAGAGGGGTGATCCCACAAACAGGGATGTTCCCTGAAAGCAGGCATCGAAATGGCAGAAATCTGCAGGGATAGCAGCCGGGCTGACTGTTCTCCAAAATAAATGGCCCTTTGGGAAAAGCCTCCAGGGGAAATCCCTGTCTGCTGCAGCCTGCCTGTCAGCCAGAGGCAGCTTTCTAAGAATAACCCAGGCAATAATTTATCAGTGCTAATTTGTAAAGTCTCTCAGTGAAGTGATCTCAGCACAAAGCAAGATGGACTTCGGTCTGATGTGAGAGCTAATGGGACACTTGTCGTCCTAGGGAGGGGCTCTCCGAGCCTGGACACGAAGCCAGGCGCCAGGTGGTGCTTAGGAAGTGATGGGAATCCCCCTCCTCCATTCTGAACAACTCCCAGGAACATAATCCCTCTCCTTTCATTAGTCACAATACAAAAAAGAAAACCAACAACAAAAAAGAAGAGTTAAGCGTGATGACAATTTGCATTTGAAGCAAAGCCTTGATAATAAGCCCAGGGTTACCTCTGACAGTTCCTCCTGCATCCTGGGGAGCCCAAACCGCTCTTATAGCCCATCCCTTCCCAGATGAACTGTCAGTGCTGGAATCCCTGGCAGCAGCTGCACAGCTTTATGCCCTTTGAGGGGTCCCTCCTTTTATCTCCTGGGTTGGCTGCCAGTGTCATCCACCTGCTCTCCTCCCTGCTGAGACCCTCTCCTCCCATTTCAGAGTGAGATGAGAGCATCCTTGCTCCAGCTTGCCCTGGCTGGCCTCTGCTGTGAGTTAATGGGATAGAAGGTTCCAGCTTGGCAAGGCTGTGCAGCCAAGACTTGCCTGTGCCAACTTTTGGACTGAGGGCAGCTTACCATTTGGTGATTAACCCTTTGGCTCTTTAGGAAATTACAGGGTTTTTCAGTTTTGCCCTTGCTTTAAAGGTCTTTCCTTTCTGGGAATGAAGAGCCTTTCCCCACATTTGTCTTTCAAGTTGCTTTCCTGCTTTTTCTATGGACAGTTTCCAAAGTCCCTCAGCCTGCTCCAGTCTGTTTCTGACGAGATAAAGATCTCCCACCAATATGGTAGCACCAGCACTTCTGGTTTGTTTTCTCCTTTTATTTTCCCTTTCTCTTTAAACCAACAGTACGCAAGCAAGAAATCATTAAAGTCACAGAGCAGCTGATTGAAGCAATAAGCAATGGAGACTTCGAGTCGTACACGTGAGTGTGCCTGGCGTGGGTTTGGGCTGGGTGGGGGCTCAGCCTCCCAGACCGGGGTCTCTTACCCTGACAGTGCTGATCAGGAGGTTTTGCTGTTGCTCAGGGCGGGGTGAGCAGGTTGACACAATGGGGAGACATGGAGACCATCCGAGAGAAGCAGGGGACATCAGTTTCCAAACCTGATGCTGCTCTCATGCTCAGCTGACCACAGCTCTCTGGTCTCACTGTCATGGATGAGCCCATTTTGAGATTTGCAGAAAGAGGAATAATTGTAAATGTGATTTATGGTGGAAGAAGGAACTTTGCATGTATTATATCCAGATTGCCACAGGCTGTTCTGAAGCATAGCTGCTTTCTGCTCGTTGAGCTGATGCTCTTCAGAGTACACCTCTTCTGTGTCCAAGGCTGATTTAATTAGCAATGTCTGAGTGAGTGCAGGTCTTCATTGCTGCCTCAGAGGATCACAGCAGGGATATTTTCATACAGAGCAGATAATATGTTTTTTATCGTTACTGTTTTCCTTTCTTACAAAGATGGCAATGCTTGGGGGAGTTTAATTACAGATGGTGACTGATGAAGAATGCACCCTGCTTTGTTGGGGTCCTGGCTGTAGTCAGAGGCTGGAGGCAAGGTGGGGTGGGCTTCATGCAGAATGCAGAGATGAGGTCAGATTTTTGCAAGAATTACTTGCTGGTGAAGACGCCTCTCAGCCTCAGGCTGAGAGAGCCATGCTGAGCATGAGGGATTTGAGTTCTTCAGGCTCTCATGCCAGAAGTGGTGAGATAACCTCTCCCTTTTATGTCCCCTTCCTGGCTCCCCAGGAAGATGTGTGACCCTGGGATGACTGCCTTTGAGCCCGAGGCTCTGGGCAACCTTGTGGAAGGCCTGGATTTCCACCGATTCTACTTTGAAAACCGTAAGTAGCTCCCTTGTTTTCTGAGGAGAAATCCTCCCATGAGCCTGTCTTGACCTTCATCAGTTTGCCAGAGAGAATAGAATTAGGGTGGCTGTGGAGCATCTCTAGCTGATCTGGAAGGTCCCAGCAGGAGGTATTAGGTCAGCTGGGACCATGTGCATGCAGAGGAGTCATTGCATTAGCTGCTTTCTAGATGCTGAACCCACCCATGCAGCATTTACTCAGCCCAGTCAAGCAGAGAACCTAATGCAAGCATCTGTCCTTCCCACACTGCCGCCACCCTGGACATTAGCCACCCAAACTCCTTTGCCTGCCTAACTCCCCTTGTGCTTGTCCCCTCTCCAGTGTGGTCCCGGAACAGCAAGCCTGTGCACACGACGATCCTGAACCCCCACATCCACCTGATGGGAGACGAGTCCGCCTGCATCGCCTACATCCGCATCACGCAGTATGTGGACGCCGGAGGGATCCCCCGCACTGCCCAGTCTGAGGAGACCCGCATCTGGCACCGCCGGGATGGCAAATGGCAAATTGTCCACTTCCACAGATCTGGCGCGCCCTCTGTCCTACCGCAGTAAGCCCTGTGAGGATCCAGGGATGGGGAAGGGAGGGCAGGGAGGGCTGGATGCGGGCTCAATACAGCCTTGAGGCTGCACAGCAGGTGGGATCCTGCCCCAGAATCTGCGGTGGGGAGCAGATGACTGAGTGCTGTGAGATGGCATTGGAGGGAGGGATGCTCTGCCAAAGGGATGGTCAAAGCAAATTCCGGCTTCTCCCGGTTTGTGTTTTGCAGCTGAAGCGTGGTCCTGCCCGTGTTGGGTTTGTCACTGACTGACTACCAAGGGGAGACCCCCTCCAACGTGTTCACCTACGGGACTTTTCCTGTTGGCTCTGCTGCTTGGTTCCTGCTGGAATAACCCCTCGCTTCTCACCGCACACACTCAACGGCCCTGCCAGCGCAGCGCAAGCATCCCATGAAACCCCTCCACCCTGCTGGGGTCGTGGCGCTGGGCCCCCTTCCTCTGCATGAACCAGGAAAAGAGAAACCATGAACTTAAACCCAAACATCTGGCTGGTGTACAGGCCCCTCTCCTTGGCTGCAAAGCATTGGTGGGCCCCCTCACTACCCAGCACATCTCCTGAACTGGGCTTGGTCTCATCATCCACCTCCATCCTCACCTCTGCTGGAAGCCCTCCAAGGAAGAGGGGGGCAGTTTTGAGCTCTGAGTTTTCGCTCTGTTCTGCATCCTCCCTGCTCCAGAGTGGATTTTGCTTTGCTGCTATCAAGGTCCCCATCTGCTGCCATGACTCCTGCCCGCTCTTGATCTGAGTTCCCACTTCCCAGAAGCCTTGGGTGGGGAACCACAACTTAAACCATTTGCAGAGTCCATTTTCCTCATGCACCTGGGCAAGGAGGGCTGTGTTTGGACGGGTGAGTAAAGACTATCTGTTTATTTTCCCTTCCCAGCGCAGGCTGGCTCCTTCCCAGGAGAGCAAGTAGGTTTGCACCCTGGCTCCAGGCAGCTGCTGTGCCAAGAGGGATGCTCTCCCTCCTTCCTCCCTTCTCCCTTAGGAGCAGGGACTGGAGAAGCAGGGAGAGGAGAGGAGGAGAAAGACAACTGCTTCCCAGTACCACATGGGCACAGCCAGGAGCTGGAGCTCTCCCATCCATGCCTGGGCGGTAGCATCGCCCCTGTGGCCTCCTTCCCACGCTCCACCCAGCCTGGATCCTTTACCCCAGCACCTACTCCTGCCCCCCACGTGCAGCACTGGCACTCCCCTGCTCCTGACTCCCAGGCTGGGCCGGGGGCAGCTGAACTGGCCGCTGATTTTGGGGCACAAACCTCCATCGCCCATGCTACTCCTTCCAGCAACGACAAGGAATGCAAGCTTTAGTGACAAAACTCTGCAGAATCTGATTGTGCTTCAAAGAAAACAAACAAGCCTTTAGCTGTCTTCTCCTTTGAGCGCATGCCTTTTTATAGGGAAAAAGAAACCAACCTACCGTGCATTTCGTAACTTGATTTTGAGTATTTGCTGAAATGGATCTTTATGTAATAACTAGAAATATTCAACTGTTAAGGGTGGGGAGGGAGGGGGGATTTTCGGCGTGTTGCTGTTTTTCATTGCGTTTACATTTGGAAAGGGATTGAGCTGCTATGATGCTCCCACCAGGGGTCCCGCAGCTGCCAGCCCCCTCCCCACACCGTGGTGGCTCATCCCGTTCTGCCCCAGAGCACTGGATGGGTGAAGGCTCCAGGGGCACCCACCTCCCCAGGGCACCTTCCTGCACCCCACGGGTCTTCCTGCAGGGCAAACCACAGCGGTGGCTTTTGGAGAGCCACCGGCACATGGCTTTCAGGACAGAAGACATGGCCGGGAAGAGGAATTTTGGTCTCACCTCTTTGCCATTAGGTAGAGGTCCGAGGGTGGGTGTTCTTCTGGCAATTCTTCCTTTTCTCATTCTCTTTTTCCGACTGGAGCCTCTTCGCCCATTGACGTGAGGCTCCCGCAGCACTGCTGCCCTGGGGGACTGTCTAGCTCCACTCTCTTCATCTGCATGGCGTTTAACTTTCTAGACGGTGCGTGTGTTGAAAAACAAAGAAATTAACAAAAAACTGCTTGTTTTGGACATTAAAAAAAAAAAAGAGAAAAGAAAAAAAGGAGAAAAAAAAAAAAA
>VZRE01009121.1:248534-366265 GCA_013396775.1 Cephalopterus ornatus
GTGGGAGGGAGGGCGAGTGTCAGTTTTATTCTTGGTGTTCAAGTGCAATAAATAGCTACCAACTTCTGAGCATGGAAACGGGTGATTCTCCGTCACTGCAGTGACTCAGACCGTCTGCCACCCCCTTGTCCCTCTGTCACCGCACTCCTGTCCTCGAAAGCATCGAGGCTGGGACCAACCCTTGGGCAGGAGTTGCAGGTATCCTGCTGCCTGCAGGATGCTGGTACCCTGGGCACTGGCTGCCCTGGGCCTCTGGCCTTCCTGAGGCTTTGGGGAGCTCAGTGTCACCCCCTCCAGACCCAGCTCACTGCAATCATCCCTTTTCCCAGGGACAGGGCTCTGGCGGCTGCAGGTGTCTGGGAGCCCCTTGGAGCTGCTTGAGCTGGATGGGGGGTGGAGGTGCCCACTGGGCAGTTTGGGGGAGCTGGTGCTGCAGGGTGAGGGGCACAGAACCCCCAGCTGAGTCCAGGGTAGGTTTGGGTGGCTCCCAGGGGCAGCTGCTGGGCTTTGTGCACGCAGGTGGTCTGGTACCTCAGGGGCACTGGGGTTGGGCTGTCACAGCCCCTGTCCCACCCTCAGTCCTGGGGTGCCCCCATTGCTCTCCCTCTCCCTGCCATATGCCCTGGCCCCAGCAGGTGTCAGCACTGGAACGATCTTGCTGCCATGTCCCCCCCAGCCCCGGGCAGCCACGCATGGCCCAGGGCACGTGTCCTCCGGCTGTGTCACTGCCCCGGGGCCTTTTGCCCTTGGTGTTCTCCCACACTGCCAGCTTGTGCTCCCCAGCCACATTCCCTGGCACAGCCTCGACTCCTTCCTTCCCATCGCTCTGCAGCACAGTTCTGGTTGATGGCAGCTGCCAAGGGAGAGCCCCAAGGGATTGCAAGGGATCGCAGTGGGGGTTTGGGGAGTGTGGCAGGACACCATGCAGGTAGGGAAAGCTGGGAGATGTGCAGAAACTGGACCAGCTTGGTCAGCCTAGAGCGGCTTCAACTCCATGCTGTGGGAAGGTGTCAAGCAATCCTGATTCCTCTGGCACATTGTGGCTGGCAGTGACATCATGAAACACCTGGGGCCATCACCTGCTCCATCACCCCTGGAGACCCCCGTGTGTGCCCCTCCAGGGGCCAGCTCAGCCTGGGCTCCGCAGCCAGCACCCGCAGCAATGGCTGGGCAACACCATGACCTCCTGAGGCCTCCTGCTCAGCAAATAGTGTCAAGGTTAGAGCGAGGGATTCATTGGGGCCATAAACGTTTATGGCAGGCCCTCCCCACTCCCCAGCCGCCACGGCCCGAACTTTCCATCAGCCACACTTTTATGGCCGGACTCTAATGATTAACCCGGGGGCCAGCGGCCGAAGGTGCTTCGCGCACAGTTGTGCTGCAGGAGCCCCAAATGCCCGGGGAAGCTGCAGCCATGGTGGGGTATGGTGAGCGGGATGGGGAAAGCCATTGGTGGTCCTGCAGAGGAAAGGAAGGGCAGAGCTATTCAAGAATGAGCTCAGCATCCCTGGACAAGGGGAGGTGAGCAGGTAGGTGGAGCAGGTGTAGGAGTTGGCCCTCCGCTCTCGGAGGGGAAAAGGCAATAATTAAATCTCCTCCACTGTAGGGAAGGAGAAAAACTGCAGCCTTATGCCAGAATTCACTCTGGAAGCTCAGGCAACAGTGCCTGATCCAGTGCACCAGAACCACATGCATAATCCAGACAATAAACCCCAATTTTTGTGTTTATCCCAAGGGTTGGTCTTTTACCAGGACAAAGATTTGCAGGACAAAGCCCAGGGCAGCTGTGCCTGCTATCCCTGTAAGCCCCTCTAGATGTGCCCTTCTTTCATGCTGGGGAGCCCCCAGATAACCCAGACAGGGGCTGTGTCACACACCACTTTTACTGGTGAGCAGATGGCACACGGAACGCACACACGACACTGGGATGATGGGCACTGGCAGTGCCAGGTCCAAACAGCCATGGGGCTCCAGGAGCTCACTGATACCCTCAGGCCAGCTGCATCAGCAGGAGATGAGGTCTCTGGGACTTGAGCCCTGGGCTGATCTAGCCCAAAATTATATGCAGGCACTGAAACCTGGCTCTTTTCCTTTCTCTGGGAAGAGCAGCATCCAGGGCTAGGGCCATACCTTGGATCTTCCTTGTCAGTGGACATGGCTCCTCCTTTGGCTCTGGGTCCAGCTGAGACCTGTCCCTGACCTCCTGCACACATGGGGAACAGGTCACCCAGCCTCTTCCCTTCTTTCAAGTCACCCAAGCCCTGCCAGGCACTGCAGAGAAGAGCTGCCCTGACCCACCAAGGTTCTTGGGGATCTCCAACCCTGGAAAGGCCCGAGTTGGTTTGTTTATAAAGCTTTTTTTTTTCTTTAGTTGCCTTTAACTGCTTATTTATTAGGTCAAATTTCTTAGGAGGACACTGATTAGTGCTGGTATTTGCTGGAATACATCTGTGTGATCAGAGCGCCCTGGTGCACATTGTCCTTAGGGCATGGAGGATGTTACAGCCTCTCTCACATGTGTTTATGGGTTATTGGAGTCAAATACACACAAACACAGAACAGACCAATGCAGAGGACCTCTTCAATCTCTTCCACCTCCCCACCTGCTGCAGCCTGGATATTCCTGCACCCTGGACACCCCTACACGGGGAGGGGAAGGGCTGGGGCTGAGGGTGGGAGCGGGACAGCCCTGACACTTCAGCCAGACACTGTCACATGAACGGATGGACTTAGCACACAGTGTGTCACACTGAACAGAAACACAGCAGGGGCACCAGAATGAGCAGCAGCTCTATTGTGGCAGGGCCAGGGTGGTGGTGAGGAACCTGGCAGCGTTGGCAGCTCCCAACTGCTGCCCAAAAGACCCTCCAAGCCGTCCTGAAGTGCTGCAGTGCAACCCGTGCAAATTGGGGGTGTGGGGTGGTCCCCTCACATCATGGACTCCTCCTCATCCTCCTCCTCCATCTCCCGGTCCACCTCAATGGCCGTGTTCTCGTAGCTGGTGATGCCCCCGTATTTCCTCATGTGGACCATCAGCGGTTTGGGGGACTGGCTGCCCGCCAGGCTGGCCACATACATGCCCGTCCGGTTCTCCTCCAGCGACGGGCCCCAGTCCATGGTGGGCCGGCTGGCCTGCTGGACTCGCTGTGAGGGAACAGGCAGAGGGAGCACGAGCATCTTGCACCAGCACTCCCTCCACCCCCGCAGCCAGCACCCCCACCCTGCAGCTCACGCACTCCTCCCAGGGTACGAGGAGCTCTGCCAGCCCCCAGGGTCTGAAAGAGCTCCCCATGAGGATGAGATGGGGCCAAATGCTTGTCCTGAAGCTTTTTGGGAAGGCAGCTCTGCCTAAGTGCCTTGCTGTGGGGGTTTGGTTGTCTGTGGGTGCTGGTGGTGAGGGCTTGCAGGAGCGAGGGGCTATTGTAGGACTACAGCCCTGTGCTGTGGGGTTAGTCACCCAGACAATGGGTTGGCCTCTACCAAGGGGGCTCCTGCCCATGCCACGGTGCCCATGGCTGTGTCACGCCGCATTACAGACAGCAGGCAATTGCTGCCTGGGGAGGGCAGCAAGCTCTGCTCCTTTCCTTGTAACAGCCTGGGGAGAGCAGTGAAGGGCTGGGAAAGCTGTAAGCAGCCAGCAGGTCCATAACCTGCTCCTGGGAGAAGCCTTTCAGTGCAGGGATCCTATCTGGCCTGCCTGCACAGCCTGGCAGCTGCCTGCCTTGCTCTGCCATTGCTCCTGCCAAAGAAGTGCAAAGTCCCAGGTGCCCATGCCTGCCCCACGCTTGGGGCAATGTGCTTCCCCACAGGGCACAGCAGGCTGGCTTTGGAGTGGGAATGCACACAGGGCTGCTCAGTACCTGCCTGGCATCATGGTAAGCAGCATTGCTGGAAATGCCTTGGGATGTACCAGCCATCTCTCACACCCCGTGGGCAGGAAGGAGGGATGGGGGACACACTCCTCCAGGACAGAGAATACAGAAACTTCCAGAAGGTACAGGTTTGGCAGGGGCTCATGCTCACACCTGCACACTTCTGGGGTGCAATGCCAGGCCCCTCCTACCTCCCACAGGGTCCCTTCTTCTCGGAGCACAGCCACCACCATGCCCAAGGGAATCATCAGGCAGGAGAGGACTCCCATGAGGATGCCCAAGACCTCGGCCCAGGTGGGGAAGCGGTAGCTGCCATACTCGGAGGGCTGGTACTTGACAATGTTATATATCAGCAGAGCCTGTGGGATGGGAAGAAAGTGAAGTCATCCCAGAGCCCTCTGAAGGTCTCATGGTCAAAAAGAAAGGCCTGGACATGAGGGACAACTCCCAGCAGAACCTGGGATGGTCCCTGGGACAGGAGATGCCAGCAGAGCAACTTGTCACACTGGGAGGTCACCCAGGGATACTGCCACCACTGTGGCTCCCCAGCACCTCAATCTGAGCAGTTACCATCATTGTTGCTGGGGATAGGACCATCCAGCAGGCTCTGAAGTAGGGCCCTGGTTTGAAGCCCAGCATCATGTGGATATCTCGGCAGAACCTCTTCATGCCTGGAGGAAGGAGAAGGAGAAAGACTCAGAAGCTGTCAGCCCTCCCCCAGAGCCTAGTGCCTGTACCAGACTGCGCTGCACTGATCAAAAGCAGTGGTTTGCAGCCTCTACAGCAGAGTCTCCCCTCCCAGCTGGGAGATGGAGGAGGGGGTCCCAGCTGATACTGTCCATGGGACTAGCCTCAGCACCTCATGTATCTTTGGAAGGTGAATCCAGTGATGGCCAAGAAGAAACCAGTGGTGGGACCAGAGATGTTTCATGGTCCATTGTAGGGCTGATGGTTTCCCTACTGTGCGTCTAAATCCCTCTCTCCATAGAGACAGGCCATCCTTCCTTGTGCCCCTGTGGGGACAAGCCCCTTACCATAGACACGTGTCACCACGAGGCAGGTAGTGATCACCACCACCATGAGACCAAAGCCAGCGCTGTAGTCATCCAGCAGGACCAGCCAGTACATCCCACCCTGCAGAGACAAAGCACAATGGCCAGCATCTCCAGGACCATCATCCCAATAAACTCCCACCCAGCTTCTCCCACTTTTGTGGATCCTGGGGAAGACAGCAGTCAGCACCCTCAAGAGACATCACACTCCTTATGGGGTTGGTGTAGGGATGGGAATAACACTATGTCACTCCCCCTGGACCTCACGCCTTCTGCAAGCCCAGGCTCATTGCTTCTCTTTTGCCTTGTTAAGCTGATGTGAATACACATTTGCAAACATGGCCCTGACAGAAGATCTCCCTAAAATGAAGCCCTAGTTGCTCCCCACAATGGACCCACACCCACACCCTTACCTCTGTTGTGAGGATGAGCCCCATCAGGAAGAGGGCAATGCAGATGACAGCCGAGAACGAGGCTTTCTTTGGCCGCAGGTAGTAGGGAAATTCATCTGTCACTGCCGTAACGATGGTCTCCATGAATGCAAACTGCATGCACAGGAGGAGAGGGTGCCCTGAGCCCTCAAGCTGCCTGTGCTCCACAGCTGGCTCAGTGGATTCTGTCCTTACCTGGCTGTCCAGGCCCAAGGTTAGCAGCATGAAGAAGAACAGGAATGACCAGAATGGAGAAAGGGGGAGCATTGTCATGGCCTGTGGGTACACCACAAAAGCCAGGCCAGGACCTAGGGGAGGCAAAGGACAGCAGGTGAAAAGGGGGTGACGGGGCTGGGCATGGGGGGATGGAGAAGAGAAGAGCTCAGTAGAGCAGCACCACGGCAGGGACCTGCCAGGACTCTTGCACGATGGGTAGGAGGGGTCCTGCACGAGGGTGGAGGGGTGCAGGAGAATGAGCCTGTTCCTTGCTCAGACCTTCCTTAGGCATCACTTGCTGCTCAACCTTCACACCACAAGAATCTGTCTACTCCCTTCCCTCCCCCTGACCAGCTGAGCATACATATTCATCCCTCATACTGACATCCTCAGGTGCCTTCCATCTTGGAAGGGACGCTCCTCAGCACACCCGGGCAGAGGGGGAAGGGGAAAGGATCTTCATTTGGCCTCACCTGCTTTTGCCACCTGGTTAACAGGGACCCCAAGCTCCTGGGACATGTATCCCAAAACAGAGAAGATGGCAAACCCTGCCAGGATGCTGGTGATGGCATTACCCAGGGTCACTATGAAGGTGTCCCTACAGAGGAGAGATAAGATGCTCTGAACATGCTCTCTCCTTCTCACCCCACTCCAGTGCATGATGGCATTGCCAGCCCCAGGAGCCACAGTAAGGTGACCCAGTGTGACTCTCCCCCATGAGCTCTTTCAGTATGTGCTTTCCAGGGTCAAAAGGAGCATATATTTCATGACATAGGTAATTTTGTGGGGTTCCCCTGTGGAGGGGATCAAATCAAATGTCCAACACCCCTCTCTCTTGGTGAACTACAGACAACTCCAGCCTCAATTATCCTCAGACTTCAGCACCTGCAGCCAAAAACTTTGGCACTGGGTGCTATGCTTTTGTGCTTAGGAGAATTTTCTTCCACAGATCCCTCTGTTCCTCTCAAGCCTGTGCAAGCTGCCAGGTATTCCCACAGTGCTTGCGCAAGGAGCAGTGCCGGATGACTGTGTGCTGCACCGTGTACTTCTGCTGGATTTGAACCAACTGGCTGAGGTTTTCATGGCTCCCCCAACCAACCATTTTTACGAGACAGCAGCTGGCTCCCACCTGTAGATATTCTGATGGAAGGTGTTGTAGGAGGCGAAGGTGAGGAGGCCCCCAAAGCCCACCCCAAGGGAGTAGAAAATCTGCAGGGCTGCCTCGATCCACACCTGGGGGAAGGAAGAAGTTCTGAGGAGATCAGACAAAGACTTTTGGTCTAGGAGCAACCAAGATAGAGGACTTTAGGTCAGAGAGTGGTCAGAAAAGACACCTGAGTAAGGGAACTTCCTCTGTTGCACACTGGAGGCGGCAGGAGAAGGTCCATTTTTGTGTCTTGAAAAAATTGCACAATGTCCTGCTCACCTTGGAAGACAGCAAGTGATCAAACTGGGGCGTGAGGTAAAACCGTATCCCCTTCCAGGCCCCCTCCAGGGTCACACCACGAATGAGCAGCATCACCAGGATGAGGTACGGGAAGGTGGCAGTGAAGTACACGACCTGTGGGAGAGCAGAGCCAGCTGGGAGAGCTGGGAGCAAGAGCACAGCATGAGCACTGCCCCCCTGCCCTGTCCCCTGGGTGGGACACTGCACTGCCTGGTGCCACCCTGCACTGCTGGGGTCCTTGGACTACAGCAGGGCTGGTGTGTCAGCCCTGCCGGTGTCTAGGTGTGGAAGGCATCCCGGGAATGTCCTGTGTCCAGTGGATGCTGTTTGTGGGTCTCACTTTCCCAGACGTGCAGAGTTGCAGGTGAGCATCGCTGTAAATCCCCCCAAAAGAGACCATCCAGCCTTTACCTTGCCAGAGGATTTGACTCCCTTAAGGATGCACAGATAGACGATAGTCCAAGAAAGGAGCAGGCACAGACACAAGTTCCAGCGGATTCTACCAGGATCCCCGATGCCTGAGCTCCCTTGGATGTGCAGGACATACCGACTAGAGAGAAAGGAGAACCACTAGTGAGCAGCCATTGGCACCCTCTGCCTTCTTCCAGAGGCCCTCTCTGACCCTAGAAATGCCTCTGCTGCAAAAAATAACCTTGTCAACAATCCCAGGCACTGGCAGCTACTTGCCAAGGAAATGAGAACAGTTAGTGTGAGACTAGAGGGGAGGCCTGGTATCTTGAGAGCAAATTCGTAGCCATTCCAGTCATGGGATTCATTTCAGTCTAACATATCACCAGGCCAGAAAAGCAGCACTAGAACATGTCATCCCAGTGGCTAAACTGAGATATCACCCACAGCTGAGCACAAGAGCCCATCACTGCACCCACAACACCAGCCATGAGTGCCCACCGCGCTGTGAGACCTTCACCCCTCATTCCATCCCCATCCTTTCCCCTGTTGGATGCCAACCACACCCTCTCGTTCTCTTTACCTCCAGTACTCCTCGCTGGGGCTGACAGTGTTGGTGATGTTGATGGGGAAGGTGGTGTTCCCCCCCTTGATGACGTGGTGGTCCAGGCACAGGTCGGTGTTCCACCAGTTGCCACAGTGCTGCCAGGGCAAGTCGCTTGTGAGGGATGCAAAGAGGTAGAAGAGAACATAAGCAATGATCATATTGTAGTAAATGGCCACCAAGGAGACGATGAGGATCGTGCCCATGCCAATGCCTGGAGGAAGGAGAGGGTAAAGAAGGAGTGAGCCATCTCTCCGGAGCAGAGCACATCCAAAACCAGGGTCAGACACTGCATCTCAGCAGCCAAATGTTCGACCAGTCAGAGGTTCGCCTGGTGGGGGAGCCTTTTATTGCCATTTTACTCTCTGGACATGCTTTCTCTGTACTGATGGTCTATTGCCTCATCCAGACAAGTTTACTCCTGCTTAATGTTGAGAATAAAAGGATTTGATTTGATCTTTATTTTTTCTTTCAATGCTTTATTCTCATCTTTGTCTTTAACAGTCACTGCTTAGCTTTCAAGCTCTGGCTTAACAATTTTCATACTATTTCTACTATTTCTAAACTGGTCATGCCATCCAGAACCCTCAAAGACTGACAGATCTCTTAGATCTCTTGCAGCTATTAAAACAGCTAACCAAAAAGTCCAGCCTGCTCCACTTTCTCCTAGGATTTAACCTTTGATTCTAGCAAGAGCTTTGAGGATCACAGAATGCTGCTGCTGGTCCATGTCCTCATCAATCAGGTCTTGCAGAGGCCTTGCAGAGGCTCTGGACTTTCTTCACGCACCTTTAAAGAGAGGGCTTATCTTCCAGACTGCAAGTGGCCCCAGGCTGGAGAACTGGCCAAGTGACAGCTCCATGAAGAAGATGGGGATCCCACAGATGGCCAGCATGATGAAGTAAGGAACCAAGAAAGCTCCTGCAAGAAGCAAGAAAAAAACTCCTGAAAGAAAGACAGAGCAAACACCTCAAGCCCATCTGTGACAGGAAATGAAGTTCATTCATTATCTGTGGCCCTGAGGGATCTACACCAAAATTTGGAAGACAGTGAGGAGCAACAGCTCACTGTCAGTGCAGGAGAAAAGGGCTGTGACTCACCTGCGCCATGCTCCCCTCCTGCTCCCAACTTTCTTGTCTCAAACACCCTGACATTCTCAAGTTATTATTGCATGAAACAAGCAATTGCTCTGGGACTAGTCGAACCAGCACTTTGCACCATCACCCCAGGCTCTTGCCTTACAAAAGGCTCCCTCCTACAATATCTGGGAAGAATTTGCTGACCCTGTTGAGTCCTGAAGGACACCAGCCCAAGAAACAGTTGGACACCAGGAGAGATGATCCAGGTGGTGTTCAGTTCACCATTGAGCCAGGGATTTCTCCAGGTCCAGGAATACAGAGATGGGTTGGCCCATCCCTTGCACACATGGGTACGAGTGCCCTAAACTAGCGTGGGGGGCAGCAGGAGGCTTCACCTCACAAGCACTGACTAGTGCTACTTCTCAGCCCCAAGAAGGGGAAAGGGGCATCTCTTTAGGGACATGTCCCACCAGCCCAGCTCGGTGATGGGGAAACTGGCCACTCCAAAGGATGCCCAAGTACCTCCTCCGTTGGTGTAAGCCCTGTAAGGGAACCTCCAGACATTTCCAAGGCCAACGCAGTATCCGATGCAGGAGAGGAGGAAATCCAGCCGCCCCGTCCAGTTCCCTCTGTCTTCCGGGCACTCGGAGCCCAGGTCCCCATCCTCGCTGCTGGGGCTTACCAGGAGATCTGGTGTCACCGGCTGAGCAAGGGAACCAAGTATGGGAGAAGGCAGACAAGGGTCGAGAGAATAAAAATGAAGAATGAAGAATGGGAGAGTGGGAAGGAGTGCCAAGAACTCCTGTGTGAATCTGTAACCCCAAGTCTCAGCACTGACACTTGTCCCTTGGGGACTCCCCATCACAGCAGCTGTCTGGTCACCACCCCAGGCAATGTCCTGCTCTGCCACTGAGCAAGGAAAGGCGATAAATGCAATTCCACATGACCAGAGCTTCCATGGGAAAGGCAGGATGGTCCTCGTTCACCCTGAGAAGGCTCACCAGAACCCATACTGCAACCCCAGGTTCCAAAGACATACTTTTAAGGGGCCACAATAAACTTTCTGGATATCCTGCAGAACATGGGCATAAGGACAGCAGGAGAACACTGTGGCATGCCAGGGACTGTGACACCCAACCCCGCTGTGCCACTGCCATGCCAGGCCCTCAGCTTGCTGCTATTAAATGCTCTACACATTTTTCACACTTTTCCAGCTGCCAAAAGCTTACACTGTGGGTATTTTGTGATGCTCCCAGTTGCCCCTGCTGAGAGACCTCCTTCCAGCTTTCCTAATGTGCCCTGGATCAGTGCAGCACAGGCAGGGGATTAACCCTTCCTTCCCACTGTTTCCGCTCTGCAAGAGGGAGGTGTGAGTCCTGCAATCCGTTTGGGCTGGGGTGATGCACAGTGAGGACTCCTTGGTGTTTGCGTGTGGGTGTATATCAGACCTGCAGTGAGATGTTTGGTCTGAATTTCCCCAATCTCCTGACCTTGGGAGAGTGGGGAAGGCATCCCTGCTGGCTCCCATCCCTCTAGAGCTGAAAGCCTAAGCCAGCAGCTGCTGGATGGGATCCCATCACAGATATCCCCTCAGCAAGACCAGGCAGCAAAAAAGGGGTGGGATGAGAATCCTGTCCCTGTGGCACCGTGTGTTGCTGTGCCCTGGCATGGGAATATATTACATTCATATTGAAGCACAGGAAGATTCTGGGGTCCCTGCTGACAAGGCACCAGGACCAGGTCAGAAAAAACCCGTTTGGGAACCTTCTCTTCTTCTTTGGCTCTCCGAGGAAAAAATTAGCTCTCTCCATGTCCCTGTTCACGGTCCTAGGGAACAAGCCTGTGGGATGTGGTTGAGGGAGAGTGGTCTGGATTTGGAGGGGTCAGCCAGAAGGAGTGCAACAGAGTGCACATGTGCTCAAAGACTGCAGCAGACCCAAATCCCCCTGGAGACCAGAGCTGGCTGCTGAGTAGAGCTCAGCGCTGCCCTGCCACAGCCTCCAGAAAGGTGGCAGCCACCTCCTCTGCTCTCCTCCTCCTCTCTGGCTGGACTGGACTGAGGGATGCTCTTGCTGCCAGTTCCCATGGAGACACTGAGCCGTGTTGTCGATGGTGAGGGCTTCCGGCTCCCACCCTTCACAGGGTGCACCCCAAAACCCCAGCAACCAGCACCACAGATGTGCTGCTTGTAGCCCAAAGGCACCAAACTCAGAGGTGAACTCACCCCCATCCCCACCTGGTGTGAAAACCCCCTGAGGGACAGGACAAGCCAGGGCAAACTCTTCCCAAAGCCAACCCGAAACCCACAGCCCCAGCAAAGCTGTTGCACCGAACCCCTCCACGAAAAGCCCATTCCCACTGGATGCCACCATCACAAGGCAAGGATCAGAAGAAAAAAGTTTCAGAAACACAGGCTGAAAAGTCAAAATATGACCCAAATACAATACTGTTGCTATAAACCCGTTGTTCCCTGGCAGCCCTCCTGCAGCTGTTCAACACAGCTCTCTGGCTTTGCAACATCTCCAAGCCATGGCCACGCCTGCTAATTAGCCCAGCACACACAGCAGGCATGATCTGCAGCTGCCTCTGCTTGCAGGGGATGGATAGGCTGCTCCGCAACACCTTCCCAAAAGTTTCAGCAGATAAAACCTGTATTCAAAGGTCCCTGCTCAGTGGGGAACATTGCAGTTGGGTCTTTTCTCCCAAAAAACGCTTCCCCGTCCATCACACTGCCTCAGGGGGAGCTTTGGTTTTCCACGTTTGCATCACAGAAAACCAGCAAGCAGCGATGCTGGGAGATCATTAAACCCTCTGCCTGACTCCTGCATCTCTGTCTGAATCCTAAACACCTACGAGAGGGCACAGGTGGAGCTGCAAGAGCTGCTTACCTGCAGTGCCCTCCATCAGATATAGCACAGAAATCAACACAGAGGAAACAACAAGAAGAGAAAGGAACCAACTGGACCTTTTCCAATCTGTAAATGGCCCAGTCCCCACCTCAGTCCCCCTTTTCAAGGGCTGTGGGATGTAGGCTGTCGCCTGTGTCTCAGTGATGACTGCCCCCCTTATAAATATCTTTATCTGGAGCTCTGCAGTTTAAATTTGAGACTCCACAGCATAATGCAGAGACTGCTCAAGCATCAGGTAGACCCTGAACAGTGACGATGTGATCACCATCAGGCAGGTTTGGGAGGCACAGGCCAGGAATGCTGCTGGAAAACACACACAAAGGCTGCTCCATGACCGGAATGCTCAAAAATGCCCCAAATCCCAGCCTTTCCATAGAAATCTCAGAAAAAATGGCCTATTTGCCTGGCTTAAAATGAATTGCAAAGCACAGTATTTAAGGATTCTAGCCCATCTTTGTCCCAAATAGCAGAGAAAAGCACACCTCCCTACTTCAGACTGCTGGAAATCTCACACACTGGCTCGATTCTAGACCCTTTTTTTTAGGATTAATGCTCCCTTTCAGCCTCTGTCATAACGGGAATTTTCTTTTTCAGCAGCATCTGAAGTGCTCCAGTGCTACAATATTGCTCTAGTGCTTTCCACCTTCAACTGCCATCCTTCAAACCGGGCTCCCGTCTCGTGGTTATAAACAGACGGGGACCAACAGCTCCCTTGGCAACCACGGCCTCTTTGAACATGGCATCACTTCTCATTTTTCACTGAAAGATGTTCCCAAAGAAGTCAGCAAATCAAAGGTCACTGAGGAGAAAAAAAGCACTTTAGTCTCTGCCAAGATAAGAGCTCACATCCATAAGGAAATTGCCTTGTGCTAATTATTTTCTGTAAACCAATTTACTTAAAGCAGTCCAAAACTCCGCTGTATCCATGAAAAAAACAGCCAGATCAAAGTTACTTTTTCATCATGTTTTGTCTCCACTCAAGCTGGCATTGTGGGGTTATTTTGCCGGTGTTTCGTGCATGGAGTACACCCTTTGATCGGGAGAAATGCCACCTGGCGCCAGATTTCTCCCCTGCGGATCTGAGCACAGTGAGTCTCTAAAGTGTGAGTCACTTCGGATTAGTTTGAATTGCTTGTTAATCTCCAAGAGGAAAAAAACAACGGAACAGCATAAAAATTAATTCAAATGTAATATAGCTTAGAAAGTGAAGTAAATAAAGCATGACTGTGGTGTAGGAGAGCCCCTCAAAGGGCTGCACTGAGCCCGGGTGCCCCCAGCCCATGCCAGGAGAGGGAGCAAGAGATGGTGGAGTCAGCATAGGGGACTTTGGGGGCTGGAGATGGCTGAGACTGAGGCAAACTCAGTACAGTGATGGTGGAGTCAGCACAGGGGGCTTTGGGGGCTGGAGATGGCTGAGACTGAGGCAAACTCAGTACAGCGATGTCCAAAGTTCAGGGAGGACACACGGATACAAGTGCTTATGGCCTTTCATCCAAAAACCTGGGGAAGTTTTGAGGCAGTTTGTGGCAGGCAGAGGAGGGCAAAGGCTCAGGCAGGAGGAAGATGCTCCACAGCCTGGCCAGGCATGGGGAGGGACAACCCAAACCATGACTCCCACCACTGGCTCCCATGGGCTTTAGCCCGTTTCTTACCAAATAACCCCCCAAAGCAAATAATCAAATTAAAACATCCACTCAGCTCTTCTGCAAATACTGTTGTGCAAAAGCCAACCTGAAGTCCCTAGAGGCTGGGAAAGATCTTCTCCATTAAAGAGGCATTTTCGTATATCTAAAACATGTCTGGTGAGAAGGCTTCAAACTCCTGGCTCGCCAATGGGAAGTGTATCATAATGAGAGGGAGAGGAGGCTCTCAGGATCCTGGGTGAGTGCTGTAGTGGGGCTGGGCACATCCTTCCATCAGCCACCGCCAGCTCCAGGCAAGCCCAATGCCAGCATTGGACACAGGAGTCCCAAGCTGGCTGCAAGCACCAGGTCTTCCCTCTGGAGCTCAGCAAGTGATTTTGGGTAATGGAGGACAGAGGCCTCTGAGCAGCACTGGGAAAGGAGAAAATAACTCCAGAGACATCTGCTTTCCATCCCAGCTGATTGCCATGGGACTAAATGAATTCCTGAACAAGTGCTAAACAGGATCACCAGCATCAAGTAACTCAGAAAGCCATTGGAAGGGACAAAGACAACTGTTAGTGGATCTTGCAGTCACAAGGACATCCGAAAAAGCAATCTGTAGGAAAGAGGAGGAGAGAGAAGAGCCAGACAATGCCTCCAAACAAGAGTGGAGAAACAGCAGAGAGCTGCTGGCTGTCATCAGGCCACTGCTGGCTTTTTTATGTCATGTCTCAATATCCTAGGAATTTCCTGGCAGGGATGAAACTCTCCTAGATTTTCATTCATCAGGATGCTGGCACAGGTTGGAGTCACCCTGCCCTGTGGTTAATGGGCATGGATTGGCAGAGAGCAGAGCCAAAGTGGCTCTCAGCCCTGGGTCACCGCCTGGGATGCTTCAGGAAGTGCTGACCCACTGGCAGCAGCAGTGCATTCCCATGATGGAGCTGTGGTTGACAGCCTCTGCCACCCTGCTCCACCATGTCCCCATGGGGGACAGGCACGAGAAAGTCCCCAAAGTGGGGGGAAATGGGAACTCAGAGAGGCTATAAGAGCAAAGTGGCAGCAGAAGGGACCTTGGGATGGGAAAACCTGACAGCTGGGTTTAAAAAGGGTTTCCAGCTCTGCCAGCTCTGCCCTGAAACCCAGAGTTCAGTGTTCAACTGAGCCCCCACCACCCAGACCCCTTTAAATCCTGTGGGGGAGGCAATCCAAGCTGCAGGTGGGAAAGGCACTGCCCAGCTCCCTGTGTGGGGCTCTGCACCCCTTACCCCTCACCCCCTCTCCGAGCCCGGGGGCTGGTGGAAGCAGCGTCCCAGGGGTGCCAGGCTGGGGAGAGCCAGCTCTGCCCCCGGTGCCACCCACGGCGTCTGGGCAGACACAACATGAGTCACCCACCGCCGGCAGCACCTGCTGGCAAGGGAGGGCTGGGGCTGCGGGCAGCGGTGCCTCCCGCTCAGGGCAGCGAGGCAGGAGAGGTGGGCACGAAACGCCCCATCCCTCTGCCCATAGTCCCGCTTTGGCCCCGCGCACAGACACTATCCCCTAATATCCGATTAATCCCTATCGGCTGCCCACGAAGGCTCTCGAGGACGGGATGCAAGGCGATAGACATGCTTCCCCCTCTCCCTGCTCCCAGCCCGGGAATATCCTTGCTCCCCGCTCCCAGCCCGGGGGTATCCCCGCTCCTGGCTCTCATCTCCCGGGGGTAACCCCTGCTCCCCGGCTCCTATCCCTGGGCCACCCCGTCTCCCGGCTCTCACCTTCCGGAGATGCTGCTGCCGAACCTTCTTCATGCCAGACCCTGTTGCTATGCGCTCCCCGCTCAGACACTTTTCGTTTCGCTCTCTCCGGCGCTGGGGAGGGCCGAGGGGGAGAGGGAAAGCGATGGCCGGCACGGAGGGTGCCCTTCTGTTAGCGGGGGGAGATGGGGAACCGGAGGAGAGAGGCTGGAGGAAAGGTTTGCCTCGAGTGGAGGATGGCTGCGTGTGGAGCAGGGAGGGAGGAGGGAGCTCTGTCTGTCAAACGCACTCCTGGCGGGGAAAGGGGGTCTCTGGGACCTCAGCCCCCGACCCGGACAGCAAGGGGGAACGGCTACTGCCTCACTCATGCCACGAATGCATCAGGTGTCTCTAGGGATGGACCTGACTTTGCAGGCACTCTGCCACTGAGCACCCCACGTGCCCCAAGCAGCGGTGGCAGCAGCGCGAGTGCAGATGGCAGAAGCTCACAGCACCTTCCTGTCCGGCTCTGAGCTGATTTTCCTATAGCAGGACACAGCTGGAGCCTGAGCAGGTCAGAAGTGCCTTCTCCCCATGGCATCTGAGCCCAGCCACCAGCCCAAGGAGGAGGGAGGAGGGATGCTCCACAGCCGTCAGTCCTTTGGGTAGCACCAGCACATCCCACCATGCTGGGGGCAAGAGCAATCCTTGGGCAGTCCCCAGGGTGAGTGACTGAGCCCAGAATACTGTGGGCCCAGTGCTGGAGCACAGGCCACATCTCCAGGGTCCAGACATCCCTGTTGAGTCAGCAGTGGGATACTGCAGCCCCAAAGCCCAGGGAGATGTGGGCTTTTCCCCGTCAAGTTCAGTCAAATTCCTTATGAGGTAGCAGAGAGCTGATCTGTGCCTTCTTCTCCCACTTTTGTGGTGGGTCATGTCTCCTGCGTGGCTGGAAGAAGGGACAACCCTACACGCCCCAGGGCCAGCATGAGACCAGGAGAGATCAAGACTCACAGTAGTGCCTGTTTCCTTCACTTGTCCATCACTTCCTCCCTGGACTGTGCCCAGTCTATCAGGTGGTGTATGTCCCTTTTCCTTGCAAATGCCCTGTGGGCTCCAACATGCCCCAGACCTCTCCCCAGCTGCTTTGCTCAGGTTTAAGGCTGAGTGGGCAGCACTGGGGATGAGGAGGACAGCAACAGAGCTGGGACTGAGTGGACCCAGCCTGCCTGATATAAGAGCAAATCTCCATCATACTGAATGGGAGTTGTGCTCCTGGAGCTCTCTAAGCACTTCTGAAAATTTTCTCTGAAAGGAAATGGATCTTGAGCATAAAGACACATTTCTGCAGAATCCAACATGATGAAGTGGCTCAGATTTGCACAGTGGGTCTTTCAGAGCTAATATTTATTGATATTTCCCATTGGGAAAGGAGGAAAGAGCAAACTACATCACCTAACAAACATCTCTTTTTATACACTCACAGCTTCCTCAAAAATAAAAAGGTGTTTGGGAATTTACCCAGGCAGGTTTTACCTGCCTTGGACTCACCCATCAATTCTCCCTCTCCCAGGATACTGGCTGGGAATGCTGAGCCTGGAGCTGGCCAGGCTGACATCCAGGGGGTGCATCAGGCAGAGATGACTGTCCCTGCCTCACCCTTCATGCAGTGCAGGGATGCTTTGTTTGCCTTTCGTGTCGGTGCAATCTGAATCAGACTTTTTCCCTTGGGATCCACCTAAAGAGAAATGTCCCATGGCCACCTCCATGACGTGGGAGAGGAGGGGAGAGGAGAGACTAATGTCACCTTATTACAACTGTCTCAGCCCTTTGTCACCAGCATGGACTGAACCCTGTACAAACAATCCAGCATTCCTGGGTGGACTTCAAGCCCTCATCGTCTTGTGTTCAGGGCAGTATTCGCCAGCAGAGACATTCAGGGCTGATGCTGCCCTGAAATTTCCATGTTGATACTGCTTCTGCTGGGATGCTCTGTATCTGGAGCTCCCTTTTCTGGTTTGTCTGGTGCCACTCTGAGAGCACCATAAGCTCTCCATTGCCTGGGACCACCAAGGAACAGATGCCCCATCCCAGGCCCCTGTAATGTTCCAGGGTCTCATTGCATGGCTTGCTCAAGTCTTGCATTGCCCTGGAGCTGGCAAGAGGCCCACTTCATGAAACCACCAGAGGCAGTAGGACCCAGAAACAGCAGTGCAGTCCAGGGACCCCAAAAACCCCAGGGGTGCTCAGGAGGAGTACAAGGGTGTTGCACAGCAGTTCCCATGCCCTGATCCTCAAGGAGCTGGCACTAGGGAGCAGAAACGGGGCTTGCAGGCATTTTCTAGCAAGTTTTGCTTCCTCTCACCCCACCTCTGAGCCACCCCTGGGACATCAAGTAAACCTTTCCCTTCTCCTGGTCCGAAGCACGGACAGAGCAGGGAAAGCAAACATGCACCTCTCCACTGTGATTCAGAACTGACAGACACTGGCACTGCCTGGTGGGCAAGGAGAGGGCAGAACACAGGCTGAGGAAACACCCTTGCCCACCCTGCCTGGGCAGCCCACCCACATCTGAGTGGCAGCCACCCGAGAAGAGGCGAGAAGGTGGCTGACAGCAAGGTGGGACTGTGCCCAGATCCGGGTGCAGACACGAGGAAGGCGACAGCGGCAGTGGTGCTCCGGTTAGTCACTGCCGGGAAGCGTGCCACGCTGTAGGATGGTGGTATGCTTGGCCACCTGCTGTGTGTAGCCTTATTTTGATGATGATCTCAAGATTCTCTAAAGAGGAGTAAAGATGGGCAGCAGGAGCTGACGAGAAGCGCAGAGGAAGGAAGAGGAAGAAACGGCAGGGGCTTGTTGGGGACATCCCCCAAGATCCCCTGGCCATGAGGACAGGCTGTCCCCATAAGGACCAGGCTTCATGTGGGACATATGACTCAGGAGGCAGCTGCTGCAGGTGCTAAAACCAGGTGTCAGTCACCTGCCAGGGATGCAACCGTCAGAGTGACACATGTCCAGGAGGTTTGAATCAAAGGTTTCAAAGCTAATGGGCACATGGTGTCCACCAGCCCCTTTCCTGGCACCGGGGGGACCCTGCAGGGTTTGCCCATCCCTGCCCAAACGGCAGATGCAGGGCGGGAGGGGAGGACATGGGAGTGGGGACGCAGCAGATGCATTTCGTCACCCGGTCAAGGGGCGTGTGTGTGTGTAGGGGGAAGGGGTGACTGGGTGTGTGGGTGCATTTATTGCCTCTTCCCGCCAGCGCCGGCTCGCTGTGCACACACGGGTGGCAGGGACCCAAGGGCACAGCCCACGGCTCCCTGGACTTTTACCCTGCTGTGCAAACAGGCAGGCGCCAGATTAGGGTATCAGTTGGAATTTCATCCTGTCAATGGCACCCGCAGCCTCTCTGGGCTGGTGGCAGAGCATCTTCCCTCTGTCCTGGCCCCTTGTCCCAGGCAACCCAACACTGCAGGTGAATTTGGGAGATGCACATTTCATCCCACAGGACTGTTGTTCCCCAGACTGGCCTCTTGCAGACAACAGTGATGCCCATGCTGGGTTGCCATCACCCCATTCCCTGCCAGAGCAGGATCCCACTGCTGGTCTCCATGTGGCAAAATTGGATGTCAAAGGTAGCTAAAGCCCGCTGAGGGAGGATGATGAGTGTGGAGGAGCCAGCCCCCGGCATGGTGACCATGCTGGAGTCTGCACACAGAAACAGCCCCACTTTCCCCAGTCCAGCCCAGCTCTTCAGGCAGGTTGCCCATCCAGTCTTATCCTTTTCCCATGTAGCACCAACTCCATTGTCTTTGCCTCCCCCCGCTTGTTTTGACTCATGATTCCCCACATCCCCTTGCAAGGATGTGGAGAGGTGGTGGTCACATGCCATGGGCAGCCTGGCACCATGCCGGTGAGTGTGGGGTCACCAGGGTGCAATGGTAGGTGCTGCTGCTGTTGCAATTGCAGGAACAAACCCTTTGCTCTGTCTCTCTCTCCGCAATGCCACCTCATCCTGTTCCCACTCCTCCATCTCCTCCACCCACGAGGACTTTATCTTGCTTCAGGTGTCCCTCCACAGCCACCTGCCCTGCTCTGGCACCTCTGCACACACATCTCCACCTCTTCTCAGGCAATGCTTGGCACTGGGAGGAGTTTTGGGGCTGGCCAAGCCATTCTGGGCAGGGATTTGAGGACCTGGACCAGGGGGACACTGCTGGGATGGAGCGGGGAGAGTGTTGGGCACCAGTGCCAGCTGTCCCAGGCACTATCTCACATCCTCGTTCTCTGTTTGTTCATCTTGGACAAGGAGGATATTCAGCCCATCGACAGCCATAAAGTGAGATTAGAGACCAGGAGGCGCCAATGGGAGCTGGCCTTGTTCTTTGGCCTCTGCCAGCCCAAGCACGGCCTCACCCTTTCCCCACTGTCTCCAGGGCTGTGAGTTTGCAGCTGCTGGGTCACCCCCTGCCATCCCTCTTGGTGCCAAAGGAATGAGACGTGGCAGCGCCAAGCCACAATATGAGCCATGACACCACCAGCAATGCCCTCGTGGGATGGGCACAGTGTGTGCCACGTGGGCAAGGCTGCTGCCCCAAGACACCCTTCCCTGCCCTGGCTGCTCAGGGGCATAGGCACCAGTGTGACTCCTGAGCCAGCACCCTCCCCTGCCACAACACCATGGGCCAGGAGGGACAGCAACAAACCTGTGGCACGCAGGATTCCTGCTCATTTTTATTTTCACTGATGCCTAAAAATAAAAAGGAAAACCAGTTCTGCCTTATTTACACAAAAACTGAGCCAAAGTCCTGAGCTGATGCAAACATTTGTCCTCATCACTGCGTGTACCTGGCAGCGGTGGCCACGGGAGGTGTCACCGGCTCCTGCAGGAGGGACACCCAAAGCCTCTGAGGGCTGGAGCAGAGCAGTGGGTGCATTGGAATAATGGACCCACTTGTAAAAGCCACAGCACACCTGGGCACCTTGTGTTCTGGGGTCTGTGAGCAGTGTGGGGCTGGCAGTGGGCAAGGCAGCCAAGGGATGTGAGGCACAAGACACTGTTGGGTGGGATGTAAGGGCTTGGCTGGGTGCTCTGCAGGCAGCAGGGACATTGCTGCTCCATGTTCCAAGAGCGTGAAGAGATGATGCTGGGAAAGGTCACACAAGCCACCATGCAAGGCTCATGCTCTCTCATCCCTGCCTTGGTCTTCGGAAGCCGCAGCCCAGGAGCACCTGGCTCAGCCCTGAGCAGGAGCCACAGACCCTCTTGTGCCCCAGCTGTGTCACAGCCTTTGGGTCTGCTGAAACTGGGCTGTCCTTTAACCTGGGCCAATACAGTGGTCAGGACTCAGGGGTGTTGGGTGAAGGGACTGCTCAGCTGCAGTTCACCAGCAGGAATAGACAGGGGTTAGTTACTGGCCTAGGGCACAGAATGGGTAAAAGGAGGCACAGTGCATGGAGGAGGGGGGAGACAGGGAGGACAAAATTTGTAGTCCTGTAATCCGTAGTTTTTTAAAAAATAGGAAAAAAATTGCTTCTTTGTCTTTCTGAAAACCACTTCTCCATGCCCTAACACCAGGGTGCATGCCAGCCCTTTCTCACATGCCTGAGGTGGCTCCTGCCCACCTGGCAGCAGCTCCTGGTGCCCGTGGTGACTGCGATCCCTTGGACTAGCCCACAGAACTCTCCCAGTGTCAGCCCTTCTGGACAACATGGGGCTGGTTCTTGCACCCTATCCCAATGGCAAACCTTCTGCTCTCCTCCCCTTCCCCACAGGAAGGTGGCCTCAGGGCTCAGCAGGATGGTCTGCCTCCAGTGTGCCCATGCCAGGTTTCCTTCTCTCCTCTCCCTGTGCTCCAGGCGGAGGATGGCTGCAGTACTGTCTTACCATGGCACAGCCAGGGGCACCAGGGCTGCTGGACACATCTCCACTGGCTCTTTGAGTCTGCAGGGGCAGAGCTGGGGATGGGGGAGTGGGCACTATCAGGGTGGCTGAGGACACGGACAGGGCTGTTCAGGGACTCTTGCCAAAGATGTGCTCCAGCTTGCCACCATCATTATGGTTTGAAGGACTTCCCCATCATGTCCTACAGCCAAGTGTCTTGCCTGGTTCCTGAAGCCCAGCTCTTGCTCTGCCCTCCTCACCCTGCTTCCTGGGAGACCAGCTCAGCAGAAATCCATTTTGCCTTGAGTCCAGCCAAGCCTTTTTTCTACTTCAGTCTGGTTCGAACTGCCCAAAAGCACCAGGCAGCTGGATAGCCAGGAGGACCAAAGGAAGCATCCTTCCAGTTCCACCTGGGGCACCACAAGAGAGGCCTCCTCCACCATCACCTTCTGTTGACATAAGGACCTTGCCTTGAGCTACAGAGACCAGAGCAGTGTGTGTTTCCTATGGGAGAGCAGTACCACCTAACCCATTTTTTTACCTAGCCCACCAGTGCCTTGGGAAGGTCCCAGTGCCACTTGCCCCCTCGCTGTCTGCCCCGTCAGTTCAGTCAGGGACCACCGTGTCTTTGGGAAGGGGCTGTCACTCTTCCGAGCACACGGACCGGCTGGGCTCTATGCATAGTGCTTATCTCTTGGTGTCTGTAGCTGGTAAAGGGGCTTAAGGCATGAATTCTTCCTTGATCGTCAGCGGAGATGAGGAGACGAGGTTGGGGGCATTGTTGTTGCAGAGGCCTCCGATGGGTCCGAGTGTGCTGACAGCTGGTGGGGTTGGCGTGGTGGTGCTGGTGGGCTGGCTTTGCTGCTGCAGCTTCTTCTTGTTCACCTTCCTCTCCTTTGCCCTCCGATTCTGAAACCAGATTTTCACCTGCAGAAAGAAAAAAGATGGAGATGCAGAGCTTAGGATGGATGCAACCGAAGATGACTACTCTTGTGGTCCCCCTGGGGCAGGAAGGGCATCCCCAAGTTTGGAAAGGAAGGGATCTCTGTGGAGCAAGGTGGGGCCCCTGCTAACTGCTTGGGCCACAGCCCTCCCCTTCCCCATCCCCATCTCCATCTCCCCCTGGGACGTGGTTTTCCCAGGACACTGCAGCACTGACCTGCCGTTCAGTCAGCCCCAGGGCAGCGGCCAGCTCGGCCTTGCGGCGGATGGTGATGTAGCGGCTGTAGTGAAACTCCTTCTCCAGCTCCAGTCGCTGGTGGTCCGTGTACACCACCCTGTACTTGTCTTTTGTCCTGGTCTTGCCTGGCAGAGAGAGCAGAGTGCAAGGTGAGCCATGGGGAAGGGGAGCAGTGGAGGGGAGGGAACATCCCCAAGGGCACGGAGGAGATACACAACCAGCTGTGGAAACCTCAGGAGAAACGTGGCAGTGCCCTGGGGATCAGTGGGAAAGAGAGTCGTGAGGCTCCTACTGGATTTAATGTCCATCCTGGTTAGCACCAAGGTGTTCCTCCCTCTTGGAAAATACCTGAGCTTTGGAGGAATTGCTTGGTGGAAAGAGCAGGAGGGATGCAGAGGCACCCCAAGAAGATGGACCATAAATCCCATGTGTCATGACACACAGTCCCTGAGAGGAGCAGAGCTTCAAGTCCTGTGGTGGACTAAGGATAACCTGCCTGGGATTGCTGGGGAAAGCCCATCCCTTTGCCAGGAAGCCCAAAACCAAGGTGTCATCACTTGAAGGCACATGGATCAGGACAGGGAAAAGACAGAAAACCCTAGAATGACAGCATTTCTCTGACACGGACAGGGTTATTTTCCTTTTCACTGCACTAATCTAAGACAGAGGACAGTGCTTTCCATGCATTTTTAAAGATCCATTGGAGAAAGCCCACATGATGCCTAAGTACTCCTGAGGACTGATTTTTGGCCAAAGCCAATCTGAAACTCTCCTTGGTCCCCCCAGATATGAACAGAGATTGGTGCCTCTGTGCACTGAGATTCACATCCCACAGGTCTGCAAACAGCACCTGCTGCTTTGTAGCAGAAGAATATCAAAGACAAAGCCAAAAGACAGCCCTGCTGTCTCCTCTGTTGGTTCCCACAAATACACAGCATTGTGGAGCTTTGCCTGGGCTGGGGGCCAAGGGGTGCAGGTGGCACTCCAAGGAAGGACACTCATCCCTGGCAGTTTGCTGACAAGTTCCTGGCGCTTTCCTCTGCAGAAATGCCCATGGGCAGGGAATAAACACAGGTGTAAATATTTGCTTCTCCACCCAAAATTACAAAATCCTGTTCCAGGGAGTCAAGAGGGATAGTGCTTGGCCATTTGTTTGCCTGGCAGACACGTTTGCCCATCTTCTCCTGAATTTCTGCTGCTGAGAGCAGTTCTGCCATGGGAAGGAGCAGGAGCAAGTGCAGAACAGCTCCGTGGATTTCCCTGGGGCTGCCCTGGGTATACCAGCATGGACAAGATACTGCCCATCACTGTTACATATGTGCAGGGAGGGATTTCTAGTGACCTATGAACCTGTATAACCTCACTTGCAGCCTGATTATGCCAGTAAGGGGATCTCTGTGTGCCTGCCATCCTATTCATCCATTCTCCCTAAAAGGTCTTTGGCACTTCAGCCACTCTGGGCCAAATCAGATGGACATTGGACAGTCTCAGCAATACAATTTAATTCTGACCCTCCCAGTGGAAGCAGGAGTTTGGGTGGTGCAGAGCAAAACTGGGGTCTAGAGACACTAATAGGGCATCAGAGAATCTCCACAGAGGAAACCCCCAACCCTCAGGCTGAAAATCTGTTTCTCAACCAACTCAGTTTTATTTTTGACAGTGTCTCTCTCTTGCTTTCCCATTGCAAGGAGATGGAAACTTTCCTAAGCCACTTCTTACACTGAAACTTTAAAGAGTGTTGGAGACAGAACAACCCACAGCCACTGTTATATTCGAGGTAAGAGAGGGGCACCTTCAGGGTCATTTCCCTTGCAGCATCCCATGGGATGTAAAAAGACAGCTGCTTTTCTGCTAAATAAGCAAGAGCCACAAATCCAGCTCATATCATTGACCACCGAGCAAACCAGGTATGGAACTACATGAGTGGCAGCAAGCGGGACCTGGGATTGGCACAGAAGGCATCTTGCCCTGCTGGGACTTGACATTGGCACTCCAAGGCACACAAGCAGCAGTCACCCAATTCAAGTTAGCACCGAAATTCCATGCGTGTGCCACCCTTTGTCCTGCCATTGCTCCTGGAGGTGCTGGCTGGGGCTCAGCACAGCATGAATGGAGTTATGGATGAGGGTCCCAGCACGGTCCTCAAGAAGCACCAGAGTTCTCCAGTGATGCATGGAATGGGGAATAAACCCAACAAGGCTGCAACATGACCAGGAATAGAAGCAGAGGTCCAGCACCAGGGCTGGACTTCAGCCACTAACTTGTATTTGAGGGATGTGAGGAATTCAGTGACTGCTTCAGAGAGTGGGGAGCCCAGCTCATCCCAGGGCTGGTCAGAAGCGAACACCTAATCCCTCCTCACCACTGCCAGGTCAAACCTGCCTCTGGACACAGAGGGTGACTCTGCAGGTCAAAACAGGGTAAAAAAGGTAATTTGATTGAGCAAGATGTGTGTGGAGTGTCTGCAGAGACGCGGCTGAAACGCAGCAATTCAGTGTGCAAGGAGTCTACAGCAGCTTTGCTGGGTGCTTGTCTCCTGTTTGGCACATCAGCTGTGACAGCTCAAAGTAAAACTGCCCACAGGAGATACTGCTGGGCTGGAGTGGTGCTGGAGGCACCCAGGCCATCCATGTAAGACCCACGCTCTCCCCTTGCTCTCCCCCAGGACTCTTGTCCTTTCCAGGGGTCACTGCCTCCTCTCGCCACCCCGGAGGGGAGGAGTTCACCAGCATGAAAAGAATTTCTTCACCCCAACCCAGCAGGGACCTGTGCTGAATTTGCAAACACAGCGATCCTGGGAAGTTACAGAATAAACAGATGCGCTGGTGGAGATTTATGTGAGGTTTAGCAGCTCTGTGAGAAACTGGGCTTCCTTTGGCTGCTCCAGGCTCGGGGGCTCCCGCGAGTTTTTTTCTTTCTCATACATTTATTTTTCTTTTTTTCATTTGAAAGCAAACACTTTTCTAAAAAGGTAATAACTTAAAAATGATCTTATTTGAAATATTGCTATTTGAATACCCTACCTAAAAACACATGGAAAGTGAAGGAATTGACAGATACAGTAAAAAACCAGAATAAATTAAAGGATGAAGAATAAAGGCGGTTTGCGAATACCACATATGCCATGAATTTCAGTAGGAATTATTATTTCCTGCTGCAGCTGTAAATAGATCCATCACAGCTTGTTCTTTGTTGTTCCCTCTTCATCGTTCATCCTGGATGGAGCGCTGTGCTTTGCCTCAGGGCTGGCAGAGCCATCGCTGGGGGAGCTGGACACCGGGCTCTCGCTGCCCAATGTCAGGTAGAAAAGACTCAAAACAGAGGGCTCACGACCAAGCCAGAGATGGAAAGTTATTCACCTCGACTACTTGCTGGCCTTGGATGTTTGCTGAATTCTGGTATGTGCTGTGGGTGATTCACAGGGAAAAGAAAAGGATTCAAAAGAAATACTATTGACAATGAATAATTCAACTACCTTGAATATGAATGCTGGGTTACACTTAACTCTCTCCCGGAGAGTTTTTATGGCTTTGTGAAAAGAAAGAGGAAATTCAGGATGAGCCAGCCTGGTTCCTTATGGGGAGCCCTCATGCCTCTGGGGAAACCCTGATGCTGTAGAAGGGAGCACTGCTGAGCAGAGGGATGGAGCTGCTCCCACATTTACAGCCAAGACTGGCAAAGGTCTTATCAGGCAGACCCATGGCTGGGAAAGTTTGGAGCTGAGGCTGCTGTCCTGGGAGGGAGTGTGAATGGGGTGCATAGGGTGCACAGGGGGTGCTGGTGGTGTCTCCTAACAGAGTTCCTGGCCACTTCCAGCCCTGATGTGCATTTACAGCTCCTCCTGCTTGTCCCCAAAAGACCAGGCAAAGGAATAGCTCAGGCAGCCAAATGGAGCTATTCATGGGGCCAGTGGGAATGGTTTTGGCTTTGGGATCAAGGCAGGGCCAATGGCTGCATGGGGAGAAGGGATCGTTACTACTGTTAATGTATAACCCTAATAGCACTCACCTGAGCCATGATTAGATAAGGGAATAGCTTTAATGTGCTGTGCAAACCCCAAGGGACACGCTCCCGAGTGTGCACACACACACACACTTGCACAGGGGGATGGATCCCAGCCTGGATCTGCTCTCCACAGCAGCCCTGCCCCAGAACAGGGATGCTGGAGCTCCTGTCCTGGGCTGTATCAAGAGCCTGGCAGGGTGAAGGAAAATCAAACTAGATCCCTGTGCCCACCATCCACGGTCACAGCAGAGGCTGCCAGGGAAGTGGTAGTTCATCCTCTCTCCGGCCTTGGCCTGTCCAAAGGATGGCTTTAAGTAAGAAACTGTCCCCCAAAATCCCTGAGAGATCAGCAATATGGGACACTGTGAGACTGGTGCTGAGCAGCTCGGTTGGAAAGGAGCTCATTCAAACCAGGGAGGAAAGAGACTGCAGGGTGGCAGGGGCAACCCGGGTGGAGGTGGAAAACAGTGAAGGAGCAAAAGCTGGCACGTGTTATACAGAACTTGACTTTTCCCCAATCCTGCATGGTCCCACGTTCCTGGTGATACTCTGGCCACACACTGGCTCCCTCTGTACAGCCTTGTCTGCCCGTCTGTCTGTACTGGGTGCACGGTCCCACACTATCTGAGGGCGTTACGATATTTTAATGCTGAAAAACATCAGCTGCGTGTAAGTCCTGTTACCATTGAGCACCTAGGAAAGAACTGGTCTGCACTGGGGTTAAAACTCAGAAAGACAGGGCTCAAGGCTGTCCCCTCAATGTGGGTGCTTCCTCTCCATGATAAAGCAGCTTCATTCTGAATAAGCAGTATCTACTTACAGAGGATAAAGTTCTTCCATCCCAAAGGAATCAGTGCTCTATCAGGATTTGGCATTTCTCCCCAGGGAAAGGATCAAGGAAAATTTCCCCTACCCCTGGCAGAGCTTAGGCTATGCTACAGATGGAGAAACTGCGGCACAGAAGCAGTTCCAAAGCAGTGGAGTCCCAGGATCAGAGCCACAGCTCTGCTCACTGGTGGGACTCCCTGAACAGCTTAACCCCCAGTCCTTCTGCAGCTCCATGGGGGAAATGGAGCTAACCCCAACCCACACCTAACCCACACCTCTGCAAAGACAGGGGCAGCCAGCAGAGCGATGCTCCATGGCAGAGACTCCAAGCCCAGAAGAGGGCTGGGATCAGCTCCTGAAGCTCAGGAAACTCCAGGCTGGCTGGAGCCATCCTCATCTGGCAGCCAGCTGTGCTCCAGCTGCTCCCGTGTGGAGGGGTCGATGCTCCCTCTGCCGAGCAGCGGTGACGGGAGCTTCACTGCACAGTGGTGATGCTGAGGCTCAGGACAGACAGCCCAGCTCATTTCACCATCCCTAAACTGACTGGAAGTGGGAACCCCAAAGTCTGCACCGACAGTGGCAGGGCCTGAGCCTCTGATGCCCTGTGCACCCCCTGCCCCACACTCGTGTTCTCCCCTCCTTTCCCCTCCGGCTCCAGCAGCCGTTCCAAAACACCCACACTCCTCCATGACCTGGGAAGGGGGGATAAACCCGAGCCCCCTACCCTCTCCGAGTGCTGGGAACTAGCAGCTCAAGGTTTTCACAAGCCTTCCCCTGCATACTTCAATATCCTCAGCTATTTTTCCTCTGCCGCAGGAAGCAGAGGAGTGATGGATGGGACGACCAACACGGGGCGAAGGAGCGGAGCCATGTGGTTTGCTTCATCACGGCCAAGGAGGAACGACCCCCTCCGGAGGGCAATCCTTCCCGAGATCCCTGCCTGAGATCATTCCTCTGCCAGAATGCATCAGATTTTGACAACTGCTGGGTGTCAAAAACTGGGTGAGAGGAACCACACATCCCCCTAAACACATATTTAATGTCTCTGTACTGCAGAGGGAGGGGATGCTGGATGAATTCTCACCCAACGGACCCTGCCAAAGATCCCCAATCTCTACTCTGGGTTGGGAAAATGGCCATTACAGACATCAGGGTTGAGGCAGGACTCATCTGTGTCACAGCGTGCTGCAGGCCCAATCAAGGACCCCAGCAACCCTCCTATGCCCAGGGTAGTTCCTTCCAGGCTGTCTGCTAACATTGACACAATCTGGTTCCAAAGACTTCAGAGCAAACAGCAATGTTCCCATGGGCACCCACTATCAATAAAACCTGTTTTGGCTTGGTGCAGCGTGCACTGGAAATGTTTCACTTGCCAAACTGCACCACTTGACCCAATGGCTTTCTAGTCTCCTGCTCACGGAAGATCAAGCTCTGTGCTCCCAAAAACCCTTTGATCCAAGAGCAAAGCTGTAGCTAGGGGTTGCATGCCTGGGAGTTGTGGGACTGGCAGAGCTGTGAGGCAGATCCTGGGCTTGGTGCACGACACAGCTGCTCAGGGCAGCCAGGCTGCTGGGAAAGGGCAGATACACCTGGTCAAAGAGCTGGATTTGGAGAGCACAGACTGGCCCTGGCTGGGCTCTGCACTGCTGGCACAGTGTGACAGGGCCAGAACTGCACACACACCACACACGTGGGAAAAGGCACCCCTCTTGCAAGCCTCATGTTCCTCCCAGGAGGTGCAAACACCAGGGGAATGAAAAACTGGTTCCTGCTATTGGCAGCAAGCTGGTAGTTCCTCATCACAACCTCATGTTCTCGGGCATGGACAGCACAACCGGAGATGCTTCAACCCCAGAGGCAGCAGCCTGAAGCTGGGTTTTAGGGCAAGTCTTTACCAGCCCTGCCGTGATTCAATCCTTTATTTTGGCAACTGGCAGATTCCTTCAGTTGTTCCCATGTTTTATGGGTGCCAAGCTGAGTGCCGCCAGCCTGGCTCCTGTGATGGGTCAAAGACCACACCAGGGCGGGAGGACGAGGAGCGCCAGGGTGACACACGGGCTGCCAGCGCATGCAGGATGGAAACAGCCCGATTCAGAGCACTGCCTTCACACCAGCCCTGACCCGGCTCATCCTGACCTGCCACCTGGATGGATCTGGCCCAACTGCAGCAGGAGGAGGCCAGCAAGGCAGCGGGGGTCCCATCTGGGCACCAGGATTCCTCTCCCTCTTTGCAGCCCCATAGGGCTTGGCCCATCCTTACCGTGGGGCAGCATGGGGGGAAGGATCCAGCCCCTTATCCTAGTGATCACAAAGCTAACAGCACTGGAGTGGGTGTCCTTGAAGGGTCCCCTATAGGAAATATCTCTCATTGGCCAGAGGTTTAAAGTGTCCCTCTGCTAATCCTGGGGTATTAGTCAGCCAAGCCCATCACGTAGGTACCACCAGTGCTCCAGGGAAGCCCTTTTTGTTCAAGGAAAGTCAATTCTTGGGAAGTTTAAGAGGCCTGTACCTTGGCCAGCAGGCTAAGCAGACAACAAACCCCAGCTGGGGCCAGGAGCAGGTTGTGGGTTAATAATTCAAGGGAAGAAGACTGATGGGCCCCAACACAATGACACTGAGAGTCCTGGGAGAGCAAAGGGTCTCACAGGGAGTGACCATGTCCTAAAGAGGGGTCCCCCATTCAGGGGGCTGACCAGGGAAATTCACTGTCCTCCAGCCACCACCGTCATCCCAACACATACCAAGCATGGCATGAACCCCAGCAGTCCAGGGGAAATGTTTCTGTCTCATGATTGGGAATTTTACACATGGACCTCACTAGGAAAATAAACAGAGCTGGAAAACTGACCTAGAAATAGTGAAAACTGAGATGGAAAACTGCACACCCAGTAAATCGCCATTAACCCATGTTCAGAGTACCACTCTTTGCTCTCCATCACCCCAAAACCTGCCCAGGCACCACAGGCATTGGAACCACATGAAGCTCTAGCACATTTGCCTTCCCAAAGGATGCCCCAATTGCACTTTCACTTGCAATATTTAGCACTGCTGCCCTGGCTGGATTAGTGACCTAAAAACCAGACCCAAGGCAGTATCTAAGGATTTGCATGACTAATGAGCAGTGGGTGAATTTCAAAGTTCAGCCAACCCCCTTTCCAGCCACCTTCCTGAGCTTTTTATAAACCCAGGGTGCAATTCACAGGGAAGTTTGCAAATAATTGTGAATAAGGAGGAAGCATGAGGCTCTGACACGCTGCTCATGAAGATTTTATGAGCAGAAAAAGAGGTGACATTGGAGAGAGAAATGAAGCCTGGGGGCATCTTCCAGCTCAGTTCCCTTTAACTCCCCATTCCCAGCAACTGGTGCTGCAATCCCTTCTGCTGCCGAGTTATCTCGGCTCAGCCGGGTGAAGCATGCATGTATGTAGCAACAGGTACATAAAATCATCCCCCTGCAAAGCCTGACTCTGCAGTGAGTCACTGGGAGATTTCTCATTGATTTTTCTCGGGCTCTGCATCACGTTTGCAGAAGTTTCCAACACACTCATATTCCCTGTGTAACACTTGCTCTTACCACCACGCAGCTCTTCCCCCAAAGCTTTCAAACTAGGGCCAAGGGCTGTTTATACAAATCAAGACAGAGAGGGAACCTTAATTTACAACTCTCTGAAGTATTATGATTTATAGCACTCACAATGAAAGTGTTGATATTTATAGTGAAAAAGTCTGTGTATTCATTTCCTATTCCCACTGTGGTAAAATGGGTAGTTTATCAATCCAGACTGATTAAAGTCCAGTTTATTGATTCCAATAAAATGATTCATCTGAGAGCTGCACCCTTATCTATGTCAAACCCATCTCTGCCCTGCTCTCTTTCAAGCTGAATGGAGACTTTTATTTAAAGGGCAGCACTGGAAAACACCAGCTGCATCCCACCATCTCCCAGCAGATGGTCCCACCTTGGCCAAATCCTGCAGCCACTTAGCACCAGTAGCATTGGGCTTGGACCCAGCAGAGGTGCAAGGACAGGTCCTTAATCTTTGAGTGCCTTAGAAATGGACCTTGTCATCCATCCTAAGGAAACCCCCACAACAAAGGGCCTTTCCCCCCAGCATCCAGGCCTGCATCGCTGTGGTGGGGCTGGGGCAGCTCCTCTGCGTGTGAGAGGAACAAGGCTGGTTTATTTGTTCCTTTGTATGTATTTGATCTAAGAGATACAAACTAAGCAACTAACGATATTTTTCCAGAATTCAATCAACTCAATTGTCGTCTGACTTGATCAGAGGCACTTTCAAGCCCCTGTTTTATCTCGGCCCCACTGCTGGGTGTAAACCCATGCCCTTGATCCAGAGGAGAGGTGTGCTGATGGCTTTCCCCTCTCATTAATTTTCCCTCCCACCTCTTTCCTCAAAAGAAACCGAGATGTTCAAACCTACAAAACCTACAGAAGTGGCGGGGTCCCAGCTGCAGGGGAGGGCTGCAGAGCACATCTCCCTTCCACCCCAGGTAGAGGGGAGTCCTCAGCTCTGGCATGCATGTGGGTCTCCATCACTGGTGTGGGGAGAGTAATTTTTCCTAAATAGTTATATTCAGTGCTTAAAATGGGACAGGAAATACCATCCTGCCTCTCCCCTCGTCTTTCCAGACTGGGCCTGTTTATTTCCAGGAAAGACTGGGGCTGTTTATTTCCATTTATCGGGATGTTCTGCCTGCTCCGCTGCAGTCACTGGTCCCCATTCCTGCCACATGGATCCTAGGAACACAAGTAGCTATTTTCCATGCTGGAAGACCCCAGGCACCTCTGCACAAGGCCCTTACACAGGCCTTGGCCAGTGGGAATAGAGTGGAGCCAAAAACAAGCCAAAAACTGGAGACACTTTGTTAACAGGGAACTCTAACCCTGATTCCAAGGATTTGGGCAGCAGTAACCGAAAACACAGCCATTCCTGCAGTGAGTTTGGCCCCAGCAGAGCTCTGAGGAGCTCATGGCCAGCAAAGGAGAGGGAGAGGGGTGGCAGGTCCAGGCAAGCCCTGTGGGCAGAGGGTCCTGCTGCGGCAGGACAGGACCAGGCTGGGAAGATGAAAGGGTGAGGGTAGGTCAGGACAAAGGGCCCCAGTACCTCACCTCGCTGCCAAAGGAGCCAGCCACCATCTCCATGACAAAGAGAAGCCTTTGTCAATTTGGGCTGGCCCCAAGGGGGATCTGCCTACTGCCTTTGAAGTGGGCAGCAGGGTGGGCAGGGCGCTGGGGTCGCCCAGACGCTTTCCCCAGGTCAGGAGTTCAGCAGGGACAGGACCCCAGGGACATGGGGACAGGACCCTGGGGAAAGCACGACCGCTTGGTGCGCACGCCAGAGGTAACTACAGGAACCAGGGCACCCTCTTCTGCAGTGCCAAGGACCCACCCATGGCGTGCTGCACCTGTGGCCCCCACATCCACCCTCCACGTGGCAGTGTCCCCAGCACTTTGCACATAGACACTGCCCCTCACACGCACATCGAGCACAGCACCGTCCTCCACACCCAAAACCCTGCATGCACACGCTGAGCACGTAACACCCCCCATACACACCCGGTGACACTGCCTGTACACATGTACTGCTTAGGGTACCTTGCACATGCAAACAGAGCCTATAGCACCTCACTAAATCCACCTTCTGTATGCGTGCATGCACACACACACACACAACCTGTATTTATATACAGTACCTTCCCTTCACACCCACGCACACACGTCTACACACACACAGTGTGTGCACATCCACCATACATGGGTTCTCACACAGCCACCTCATGCTCACACACAGAGACAGAGCCCCACACACTCACCCTTGCAGGAGACACCCCATCGAACACCCCTTTGGGGTCCTGGGGATCTCTGACTCTGCCCATCCTGCCCTGTGGCCTCAAGCGAGGACAGAGGTGCCGGGCTGGGAAAAGGACTTTCCAACCATATAATCCCAGCTGCCACCAATGCGGAAGGACAGCACCCTCCCTGCTGATCCTCAGCCCCTGCGACTTCGGTGGTAGGGCCCCCTGCTCTATGGGGACTGGGTACTGTGCCAAGAGCAGGCCAAGCTTGCTGTCCCTCTGGCAGTCCCCATGTAGGGAGAGCCACGGAGCAGGATCCGGCCCCACAGAACTTCTAGCCTAGAGATCCTCTGAACTGAGGATGGTGCAAGTGTGCTGGGTTGGGTATTTCCTTACCGTTGTTGCTGGTGCTGGGAATGCTGCGCCTCATCCACTCATATGGGGTGCGTCTCTGGGCATTAGGGGAGAGCTGGGGGACGGAGCTGCTAATGGGTGGAGGCAGGAGTCCAGAGCCTGGTGGCTGGATGGGGTTAAAATCTGGGGGGCTGAATCCAAACTGCCCTGGGCTGGCAGTGGAAGGCGTCGCAGTGGTCCCGTAGGAATGCCAGTCCTCCTTGGCAGGGGTGTAGGGAGACCCCCAGGCGGCCGCTGGCTGTCCGTGGTGCAGGTCGTTGTTAATCCCTGGCACATGGTGGTAGCTGGCGAAGTCCGAGTACTGGGGCGGCCCCGGCACGTAATTCTGGGGGTTGAGGTTGAGGCTGGGATGCCGGACCGGGGTGGGATACATGTTGGTGTCCTTATCCACAAGATAACCCACATACATCTTCCCCGGCCGTCCCCGTGCACATGCTGTGCCGCTGAGCCGCGACCGCGGCCGGTTGGGTTTGGCGGGGAGGCGGCCGCCCCTCCTTCCCCGCCACTCACCTGGGCGCCTTGGGGAGCCTGTCCTGGGGCCAGGCACCTCCCTGCCCACAGGCTTTTATTGGGCCCAACCTCTCGCAGCATTTGCATTGAAAGGCAGGTTTGCATTTCAAAGTGCAGGAACCCCAGCGGGTGCGGGGGACTGAGTTCAAACCTCCCACCCTGGCTGCAAGGAGGATGAGGTGGTGGGTGACCTGGGGAGCACTGAGAACCCCATGTCCCCTCTGTTGTCACCACTCCACAACTGTCCCCATGCCACCAGATGTGGTCCCTTTGTAGAAGTCATCTTTGGGGACACTAGGGCAACACAGGTGTCACCCACAAGGATGCCCCAAGGAGCCCACCACCATCCGTACCCCAGGATGCCTTGGGCTGAGACTGTATTAAAACCTGGCTGTGGGCAGGGGACAGGCTGGACTGTGCCTGCCACCTGCCCTGTCTCCACGCTGGGGAACACCGAACTCTTGCTCTGAATGGGGCTTCCCTGTGCCCAGCAACAGCATTTGGCCTATTTGGAAAAGGGGGGCTGGTGGGAATCGAAGGTTTTGGGTCCCCATGTGTTTCCTCCATCCAGGGGCAAACCCACCCCTCCAACCCTGACAGCAAAGCTCACTCCAGTATCAGAGAGCAGGACAGATTGACAAACAGTCTGTGTGCAGTGGGAATGCCCTCACCATGGACACAATGGGAAGTCCCTGGGCTCTGACACATCTCCAGGGGGCTCACAGCCCTTTGGCGAGAGGAGTTTCTCACCTGTTTTCAGTCTTACGGAAGCAAAAACATCCCCATATGTTTGGTGATAGGGAAAACCAAGCAGAAAGGGGACTTTCACGAAGCCGTGTCTGCCTGCAAGGTGGGAGGTGGCCGCTGGCCATAAATACCCCAGCAGAGATCACCCACTCGTTGACTGTTGGGCCAAACACACCTCCACTCCAGAGGGGACAATGGACCGAGGACCAGAGCTGTGCTATTCTGCCAGAAACTGCAGAAACTGGCATCCAAGAGCCTCCTCCCCACCATTTCTCCTCTCCCCACCGGCCGTGCTGGACACCACAGCCACAGCCATCATTTGCAGGCTGACTTTTTCTCCTCAGTCACAAACACAGCCCACAGCAGGTACAGAAGGGTGTTTTATCACCCCTCCCCAAGGCCACCTCTGTTCTTTTTTCTGCACCAGCCCCTTCGCCTGCTAGAAACATGAGCGGGGCAAGGACTGATTCACTATCACCCTCCTGGGACTGAAACAGCCTGGAATTTGACAATAGGAAGTAGGGGGGGAAAAAAAAAAAGAGAGAACGAGAAATGTAGGGGAAAAAAGAGATTAAGGATGAAGTTGAGAGGAGGGAATAAAACCTCCAGCACAGGGCTGTGGACCTTCAGTGGCTCTGCATCAGTCCTGGGCACTTCATCCCATTGCTCCAGCCCCAATTCCAGATGAAACTGGGTGAAAATAATACACACATACTGCTGTGCCACATTTACTCCCTGCGAGGAGGTGAGAGCCAGAATGAGGAGGAAGGGAGATGGGTAAGAGGTAAGGGAGATGGTTTGCAAGGAAGGAGAAGAGTAAAACCCCCGCAGTGGTAAATCACCCCCAGAGCTGGCGTTGCTGGGGCTCTGCCTCCCGAGACCTCTCATGGCCAGAGCACCACAAGAGGTGAACACTTTGCAGCACCCTCTCTGTGCCCCCAGGGTCCCCAGCCCCTTGCTCAGCTTTGTGCTGGCTCCCTCCCTTGTGACAAAGGTGACTGTCATGACCATCCCACCTCGCGATGATCTCAGCTCACAACGCAGCTCAGACTGCTTGATGTGCCATATAGCTCCATCTATCCTGGATTTTTCCCAAGGTCTCAGCTTTGTGTAAACAAGAGAGCCAAGGCCACCTTACTCCTCCTCTTCCTCCTACCAGCAAAGAGACACTGGCTCAGGAAGTGCAAAAAAAAGAGAAGAAAATAAGAAAATCCCCCCTGAGTGGATGGTGGGAAGTACTGAGGGATGCAGGGGGCTGCTGAGTCTCACCCCAGAGGTGGCTGCAATTCAGAGACTGGGGTTATTCCCGCCACTGGCTGTTTCCTGCAGGCAGTGACAGGCAGCCCAGACCCCCTTTCCCTTTTCCCATCCTGTGGGGCCAAGGCCAAGGGCTCAGGCAGCTGCTGGGGACTGAGAGGCAGGGTTCAGGGATCTGGGCCAGCACCCCACACCTGCATCCTCCCCAGATGACAGCAGGAGACAGGCTTAGTGGGGCACAGCATCACCATGTGCCTGCCAACAGCCGAGCCATGAGCTCCCTCGATGTGGGCGAAGGGGGCCAGGGAAGACAATGAGGCCATAAAGATCCACTGATGATAACTTCTGTCTTTTCTTTGACCCATTTATTGCTTGTGGGGATTATGGCTGTCAAAGTTTACGCCAGGGAAGAGCCAGGTGAGGAGCCCTCTGTGGGCTCCCCTCCATGGACTCCCCGAGGAGCATCTCTGCTGCTCAACTGGAGCTGAAGGATGTTGATGGGGATCCTCAGAGCACCAGGATACTGCCAGCACTGGGCCCCCATGGCTGAGCAGGTCAGGGACTACCAGGGCCTCTGTGAGTCCTCAGCTGGATGAAGGAGGAGCAGTACCCCCTCCATCCACACTAGAGACCCCCAGCACCAAACGCAGCCTGGGCACCTCCTGCTAGTCATCCAGATCTGATATTCCTGATGGTAACTAGGCAGATACAGTGGAGAGGGAGAGCAGTCAGGGTTCCCTGATGCTCCCTGGGGCTCGGTGCTCCTATCCGTGATCGAGTGATGCCATCTCCTGGAAGCAGGAGGGCTGGGAGGTCCCCAGGGCCAGGCTACAAGCAGCTATTACAGATGGAGCAGGGCAACCATTCCTTCACTTCCTCCTCCCGAGGAGGAGGCACTCAATCTGGGAAACCAAGTCCTGTCTTGTCACCCAGCTTGCTCTGAACCCCACCACGTTTTCAGCAGGAGAGGAAAATGCCTGCAGAGAGTCAAGTAGGTGCCTCCCCTCACTACCCTTTCCCCATATCAATCTCCTGCCCCACCACCTCCCTCCTCTCTCCCTCCAGCTCCTACTGCCCCCAAAGTCAAATCTGTGGCTTCAGACCAGCTGCATGGCCCCACACACACCCCAGCCCAGCCATCACCCTTCTGTCATTCCCTAGCTTCGCCTGATACCCTCCCACAGCAGGAGGAAAGGAAGAGCAGAGCATGTCTCCTGTGCATCATTCCTGTAACACATCTTTGGAGCAGCATCCCAGAGGGCAAGGGAGGAATGGGGCAATCACAGATGCCCCACTGTATTACCCGAGAACAACTCCTCTTCCCTAGCAATGGAGACATCAGTGCAACCCTCTTGCAAAGAACAAGCCCCTGACCCATCTCCATCAGCTCCACGCAGACTCCTGTGAGCCCTTTGGCTCTTCCCAGATGCCTGAACCACATCTGTGCTGGCACTTGTGGCCCTGTGCCAAGTAAAGTCTGCAGAGCTTGTCCCTGGAGGGATGCGTGCTGGGCTGGGATAGCCTGAATGGATGTGCTGCCAGCGCTGCCATACAGCTCCCCTCTCCCCATCCAGGGCTGCGTTCCTCTTGGGGATCTGGAGCAGCTTTCCTGGCAAATACAAATGCCACGAATTTTGGAATGATCCTCAAGAGGGCATTGGACACATGCTGGCATCCCTCACTGCTTTCCAGCACATGTGGGGTCCCTGCTCTCGCTGTGTTGGGATGTGATTCCCCCTGCACTGGTGGGGAGTGTCCTGGCTGTGCTTCACTCCTTCGCCGTGTTTCAGGCACTGTGTAAGCAGAGGGTTAACGATTCCCAATTCCCACATTAAGTGGCTGCAGATGTGTGGGAAAGTCTGGGGCGGCCGGACGGCATCGCTATTAGTATTCACCCAGGAGCCTGTCTCTGCCTCCCGGGGGCTCTGCCGAGCACATTTAATACCAAGGTTCGTTGTGGGGGTTAGGAAGAGTGCGTGGGATGGGGGCGGAAAGGCTCCGAGGTGGAGAAAGGCAGTGGGTTAGAATCTCCTGCCACTGCCTCCTCCCTTGCCCAAATCCAGGGGATGTAGGGAATGGGCTGGCATCTGTAGGGACACAGCACCTCATGGTGTATGGCTCAGTGCTACCTCCTGACACTGTTGTCACCCTGCGGGGTCCATGGCTGGTATTCCTGGTGCTGCAGGACTCTCCCCAGCCCAGAATGTTCCCCAGTGCATTGTGCTCAGACATATGGTCACTTTGGAAGAAGTCCAGCACTTTTTGCCTCCCCTTCCTCCTGGGCACTGCTGTCACCCACCCTGGCAAAGCAGGACCACGCACAGGGTAGCTGTTCCTCCGGAGGCCAGGGCAGAGCTCTGGTGAGGCTGGATGAGGCCTTGGTGCAGCTCCCCCCGAGCTCGAGAGCTGGATTCAGCCAGGAGCAAGTGTTGGCAGCTGCCACACCAGATGGGCTGCCCAGATGTGGTGCTGTGCTCCCTGGCACCCACCGCTCCTCTCTTGTGGTCTGCGGCTTGACACCACATCAGAGCGATGCTGAAATTCCTGGGCTGTCTTGGAGTTGATAGAAACTTGGAGAAACTGAAGCTGGGGCAAATCTGGCCCTCGTTAAACCTTCGGAGAAGTGGAAAAGGCTGACATCTGCTGCTTCTTTCCTACCTGCCCGTCACCTGCTGGCACATGGGAGCTGTTGCTGACTCCACCGTGGCTGTTTCCACCACTGTGTTGGATCACCCTGGCTCTGGTATCTCTCCTCCTTGTCAGGCATGGAATAGGGGTTTCTGCTGTGGTCCCAGCTTTGCCTGGGATGGGGCAGGAAGTCAGAGTGCTGCTTTGATCCAGGTGATGCCAAAGCAGACCAAATAACCTGGAGTGTCCCTGTCTCAGTGGCTGATTTCCCTACCAGAGATGCTGCACTACACGACCTCAAGCCCCCGTTAGCACTTAATGATGATTATTGAGGCTGGAAATCCCAGCTGACAGTGGTCTGGCATCTCACACTGCAGCTGCCCTGGCCCCAGGGAGACCACTGAGTCCTGCAGCACCACTGATGGGGCGGGGCGCAGGCGCCAGAAATAGAGGTGAGCAACGAAGGGGTGATGAGGCCGAAGCAGCAGAGCTGCTGCCCTCCACCCACACACTTGCACAAGAAAGTCCCGCTGGCTTCCGTGCTTCCTCCAAACTGGCCTTTCCCAGGAGCTGCCGTAACCCCAACGTGCTGTTCCTAAACAAAGTGTGCAGTCCCAGATGCTCCCTGGGGATGAAAAAGGCAGGCTGGCGATGTACAACTGTGTGCTTGCCGGGATGCTGCGAGCTCTCCAGGGCTTTCTCATCATCCCAAAACAATGAATCCTGGCCTTTGCAGACTTCCCCTGAGAGAGGGTTTTGTTTGCCCAGGTTCTTGCTGCTCCCAGCCTGGAGTGGGCTAGCTCAGTTGGTTAGAGCATGGTGCTAATAACATCAGAGTTGTGTGTTTGATCCTCATGTGGGCCAGTCACTTAAAAGCTGTACTCAATGGTCCTTGTGGGTCCCTTCCAACTCAGAATATTCGATGATTCTGTGGTGCCATCTGTTTGCAGGGGACGAAGGGGGAAATATATCCCACCTCAGACTACAGATGCTTTGCCCTCAAACACGGTCCGTGCTAGCTTTTCCATCCCCTGCTCACCCCAGGCAGCCCGTCTCGGGAGCAAGGGGCCCAGAAGGATTGTACAGCGGGTTTCTCCCTTTCCTGCTCTGTTGGAAGCAGTGATGTTGTCCTTGGAGGGGGGACACTGCCAGGAAATAGCTCTGCTGAGCAATTCCAAGCAGCTCATATGTCCTCACAGAAGGACCGGTCAGACATGTCTTTATCCCTTGGGAGAAGTGTTGGGAAGAGCCGTGTGTGCAGCACGTCCTCTCTGCTGCCTGCCCCCCATATGAGCTGCTCTCACGCTCGCTGGCTCCATTTCTGCACAACAGATTGTCTTGGCTCAGGGGCGGCTGACAGGACCCCCTGACACGTGGCCACCACCATGACTGGAGTCGAGGAATCCATCTGCCCAGGTCTGCATCCCCCCTGCCCTGCCCGTGGCAGTACCTGCCCAGGTGCCAGATGCTGGCAGGCATGGAGCTGTCACAGCAGCCCCGTGCCGAGGGCCCCCCATCATGTATGGATAACCAGGGTGCTGCAGCCTCCAGGCTCTCCTCGCCCTCCACAGCTGCAAAGAATAAAGACCTTCCTCTTTGGTTTTCCATCGGTGCAAAGGCAACATGAAGATAATGGGCGATAAGCAGCAAATCTCAGGCTGGTCCAGCCGGGGAATCATGAGCTGTGGCCATTCTGCAGGCATTCATTGGAGAGGCAGGAGGGGATGAGTCTGCCTTGCAAACAAGGCAGGAACATGGGTTTCAGTGGTGTTGTCTTTATGGGGAGGGCTTTTTAATTCTTAGAAAGGAAAACCAAGGAAAGGTGGACAGGTATCTTCTCTGGGGAGTCTCTTTTTTCAGGATAGCCAGTGCATTTTTGCAGTTTTCCGTGTTCAGAGCAGGGAGAATCACAGAATTGTTAAGGTTAGAAAAGACCTTTAAGATCATTGAGGCCACCACTGCCATCTTCACCGCTAAATTCTGACCCCATTTGCCACATCTAGATATTTTTGAACACTTTCAGAGAGGGTGATTCCACCACTTCCCTGGGCAGCCTGTTCCAAAGCCTGATCACCCTTAAGCATCCCCAAGATGAAAGCAGTGGCAAGAACTGATGGGTCAAAAGGCAGTTCAGATCCAAAGATGATCTGCCCCTTGTTACAGTGCTGAAACAAATTGGGAAAAAAAAAAATTCCTCTTTTGGACAAAAGATGTTTTGCCTGTTGAGGGACTCTCAGAAACCTGATTTGAACTCATCAAGGTGTGAGGAGGATTTAAAGCTGTTCATCACCTGAATTCCACCCCCTCAAGGACATCTTGGCGTGGCCAAGGTGAAAACTCCTGTCACCTCTCCCAGCTCTGTGCCTCTTGGCAGCCCCAACAGCCCAGAATCCCGGAATAAACCCACCCTTCGCCGCAGCATCCCAGTTGTACAAGACCTTTTATCCCCTTTTCCAAAAACAAGAAGAGTTGTGAGGGTGCATTAGTGGTCCCTGAGGGGCCGTGGCCAGCCGGGGGTCAGCGGGGTGGGAGGTGCAGTGCCGGCACGGCACAGCACAGGGAGGGATCCAGGGGGAATATGCAGAGTCGGTTCAGTACAGGCCTTCTTTAATAAAAACATGAGTCAGCTGCTGGCGTGGGCAGCGGATTTTCTAAACATCCCCTCATATCCTGAGAAAGGGGAAANGGGGGGGGGGGGGGGTGATTTGAGGGAAAAATAAGAAAGAAAAGAAAAGAAAAAGAAAACAGGGAAAAAGGCCAGAATTGAAAGCAGACACAAGGAGAGAGCAGCTCCTTCCCTCCAGTTTAAGGAGGCGATAGTCGAGCTGGTCCGGGCTCCTTTTGTTTCCCGTTAGCCGAGCCCTCACCGCTCGCCCCCATCGCAGCCGGCAGCAGAACTCCCCTTTCTTTGCAGCCTCTTTGGCTTCTCCTCCCTTTAAAAGTTTTTTTTCACCCATCACATTCGTCTGCCGGGCGTTAATCGCAAGTTCTGCTCTGCAAAGGGTCCCCACAGAGGGTGGAGGGAGGAAGTCGGAGCAGCTCCGCTCCTCATTGGTGAGGCGGCCTCCCCCCTTCTCCTCCTCCCGAGGTCTCTTTTATTTATACACGCACACACACACGCGTGCACATCCCTCGGCCCAGGGTTTTGCTGCACACTCAGGTCCGAGGCGGATGGACCCCCTCCCAGCTGGGCTGGGGGCTGCCCAGGGCACTGCTGAAATGCACTAGAGGAACAGAGCAGGGGCTTGGCTGCAGCCCAGCCCTGGCACAGCCTCCCCTCTCTCCTTTTGATTTTATTTTATTTTTTTTCCCCTCCTCCCCTCCACTTCATTTCTTTCTTTCCCTCTCTTTCACCTTTAAGTGGAAAAGCCCTGCCAGCTGGGGAAGGCTGGGAGGGCAGGGAGAGCCTCAGCAGGCAGCAGATAGAGTGCAGAGGAGGAGAGCAAGGAATTTCGGGGCAGCCAGTGCCCGTGGGACGTGCGGCACAGGCACTCGACCCGTGGGACCCTTCCCAAGGTAAGCTCCCGTGTCGCCCACCCGGGTGCCATCTCGCCTTTCCGCTCAGCTCCAGCCCTCCAGACGGGAAACCTCTCATTGGAGCTGGTACGGTCCCTGAGGACCCTCTCCCTGACTCAGCATAGTTGCTCTGGAAGGGGCTTTGCTCTTCTGCAAGGGGCCGGCACCCCAAAACACCCTGCCAAGCCCTGGGGAGGTGGTATTTGGTAGAGAGTTGGTGAGCTCTGCAACATCCCGCAGGAAAAACCGTCCCATCAGCTCTCGCCATGTCCTGGACTGGGATGGCTGAGGGGAGCCAAGGGGATGCTGCGGCTGTAGGTCAGGAAGGGGGGACCCCACTGCAGTGGGAGTGGGGCCCAGGTGATCTCGGCTTCTCCCTGGATCAGGGGATTGCCCTGGTTCTCCCTGTCCAGTGACTGTGGGAGGGCTGGGGTGTGTGTGGGAAAAAGGCTGCTCAGACTCTTTCAGCGAGGCATCTTTGGAGGCATGAGTGTGCCCCACTGCCAAGCAGCATCACCCCTGTGTCAGCCCATGGGAGCATACCCATGGTGATCTCTGAATTCAGGGTGCTCCGAGCACCGTGTGACCTTGGCCTGTTCCCATGGCAGGACTCTTGTGCCTTGAGGGCCAGGCCAAGGTGGAGAGGGACATCTGCAAGCCCTGCCCAGGGTCTGTGCCCTGGTCTGCCAGGTACTGGAGGGGCAGAGCCTGGTAAAACCCTTCTAGGCATGTGGGGAATCACTCTGCTGTCCCAAAAGCACAGGAGCTGAGGGCCTCCAGCAGGATGGAGCTGGTCTGGAGTGAAGCTATGCTGAACTATGCAGCTCTGACAGCCTGGGAACAGGGGTTTGCACGACCTGCAGGGCCTTGGTGCTCACACTGGTATCACTGTGGGCTCAGAGCTTCTGGCTCCTGAACTCACCTGCCAACTGGAAGTCATTTAAAGCAGAATTTGTGGTGGAAAGAGGTGCTGTGCTGCTCTATCCTTGCCCCAGAGTGACTGGAGTTTACGCTAAAGCATAGGGCAAATAGCCTGAAGTAGTTGGTCTGGGGTGCAAACCCTTGTGCAGGAGTTTTACATTCCCAAATCGTTTCAGAGGGTCCCCTGTCTGAAGGAGGACTAGCAATGTTGAGACCCAGTGTCCCCAGGGGCCATCGAGAAGTGGGCTGGAGGGTCATTTCCCCCTCAGTACCCTGCAGGACAAGGTGCCTGTGCACTCCATGCTCTCAGAAAAGAGGCAGGTTTCATTCAGGCAGCTGGTGCCAGCGTCAAAGACACAGCTCTGCCTGGCAGAGGGCAAATGCCAAGCTGGCTTGGATGGGGAGCCACCAGGCAGCCACCCCAGCTGGCAGCCAGCCCTGGGCAGGGTTTGACATGAGGCTTGAAGTCACTCCTTCGTGGATGTCACCCAGGCTTGGGTGTACTGTGGCTTTTACAGCAGTCACTAACCCTGGGCAGCGTCCCTGAACCCAGGAAACACCCCCTAATCAGTCGATGCATCAAGAGGAGTCAGTGTTTTGAAGAAGCACTAAGTCACAGCAGCCCACTAGCAGCAAGCAAAGGGCTTTTCTCTCCCCCCAAAGCCAGCTGTCACTTCCTCCAGCTCAAGAGCATGGAGAGTCCTTGCTGAAGGGGCAGGAAAGAGGACCAGAACCGCCCTGCCCTGTGCTCATCTCTCACATCCCTACACAGGACTGGGGGTTTGGGGTGCCCACGAATGGAGAGCACAGTCTGAGCACAGGCACAGCCAGCTGCAATACTGCAGTCAGGGTGAAGTTAGCTATGGCTTATTGTCCAAAGTCCTGGGCACATCTTGTGGGGTCCTGCAGGGCTCTGAACCCTGGGCTGGCACCGACCTGGGTGGACAGCCAGTGTGCACCAGAGCACAGGGGCATCCCAAGAGCTCCGGGTGGAGTCTGGCACCAACTAGGGAGTCTATAGTGGACACAAACCAAATTGCAGCGTGGTGTCGGGAATCCCACAGCTCTTCCCAAGGGATATGCTGAAAGGTGCATGGCTGGAGGCAGCTCAAACAGGCAGGATGGAGAGCGCAGGTCCTCTCCAATGAGTGATGCTGAGCACTTCAGCAGGGATGGATGTGGAGTGGAGAAGCTTGGGGAGAGCAGAGAGGGTGATGAGAAGCCCAGAAGAGGCTGCAGAAGACCAGGAGTTGATGGGGCTTGTTGCTCACTGGGTATTGTGGGGAGGTAACACATAGTCTTCATGCACAGGAAAGGTCACCACAGAGAGAAAAGAGATTTTAGGGGAAATGTCTGTAGGCTTAAAGACATGAGGCTGGGTTCCTTCAGCCTAACAAGTCTCAAAGGACATGTCAGGCAAAGCTCTGGCTGGGAAGATGTGGGCACTGCAACAGGACAATGATCCCATGATCTCTTTCAGCCTCATTTTCGATGGGTCTGTGACAGAATTTCCAAGGTGTTCAGAACAGCACTGTTAGGGAGAGGAGAGCCCATCTCCAGGGCTAGGGGAAGACAGGAATGTCTTAGTGAGCACCAGAGGAAAGCTGAGGTTAAGAAATGCTCTCTAGCCGCAGGAGCGATGCCGTGCAAGAAGAGACCACGATGGCTGGCTGTGGCATTGCCTAAATGACTGGCCACTGCCCGAGGGTCTGGGCAGGGACTTCGGTGCCTGATCCCCAAGGCTCTTCTGGTCCCAATGTTTGATGCTGTGCTGAAGTGGGATGGGATTGCAGCAGTGTCCATAAGGACAGGCTGCAGCGAAGTATCTTCCTGGGTTGGAGTGGCAAAGGGCAGGGAGCAGAGGAGCCATGCGGTGGCCAAACCCCATGGGAGCACAGCCGCTGGTGCTGGCAGCCTTTGGCCCAGAGCTGGAAGGAGCTGGGGACCATGTGGGCTTGGAGTTGGCTGGATGTATCCTATCCCTGTGAGGGAGGATTGGAGCTGAACACTTCTTGGAGTTTGTTTGTTTGTACTTTAACCAAGGGAAAGAAATCCCCTGGAGAGGAGCTTCAAGGGGAGGGTATAGACTGGGTATTGTTTCCTGAGGGGCTGGAGCAGCTCCAGGAAGCTCCTTCCGCTTCACCACGCAAATTGGAAATAACGAGTCTTGTTTTAGGGGTGGTTGTTTCCCCTCCTCCTTTCCCCCATTGCCTAATTAGGGTGCCCAAGCCAAGCACACCTCTGTCCTGTCCCTCTCCCACTGGGACATCTCCTCCTGCAAGGGCAGCACATTCCTGGCACCACAGGAGACACAGAGCAGACCCAGCTGTGACAAGGACAGGGACACATGCTGGGGATGTACAGAGAGGTGCTGGGATGGGTCATGTGCTGAGCAAGGGGGTCCCATGGGTCCATCATCCCCCAGCCTGGCAGCACAAGCCATACAGTGATGTGCTGCCCCTCACCCCCTGCTTTTCCATCATCCATGGGTACACAACAGGCTGTGGCATGCCCTGGTCTGTGTTTGTACCCTTGCCCTGCAACCACTGATGTGCAGAGACAGAGGACAGCGGTGTGCAGAGCCCTTTCAGGGAGCAGGGAGCTCACAAAACTCCCACAGAAAGGCTGGTGCCAGGACAGCCAGGGTGGTGCAGTGTGTGGTATCTGTCCCGCACCCATGGATGGACTCATCCTCTGCAGTCCATGCCTGCAGGGGCACATCCAGAGCTCTACTAACACCCATTCCCAGGCTCAGCAAGAGCCAGTGTGTGTGATGGGGGTGGCAGGAGGCTGCGTTGTGCAGGAGCTGGAGCAGGGAAAGGTTGGAGAGTGCAGGGATGTATTAGGGTGCTGTGCTGGCTGTCAAACCCCTGGCTGCAAACTGGGAGACAGATGGTGAAGGAGGAACCCTCTCCCTGCTGTGGAAGGGTCCCCATGGGCAGCACAGGGCTGCTCAGGAGGCAAGGCTCCTGAAGCAGCAGGAGATGGGCCAGTCTGCCCCTCAGCCCCATCCTGCCGGTCCCTCTGCCTTCCCCCTTCCGGCCCATCTACCATGCGAAAGAGTCTGTGACTGAAATCTTAATGCTACTGAGACACAGCAATTGGCACCAATTAAATTGCTACATTCATGTTTGAATTGCTTTAACTGGCGAGACACACTGTCTTATTTATACAAAAAAATATGTTTGCTTGTGGGTTTGTCTGAACTGCTGCCAGCAGAAAATGCACCATTTCGAGCCCTGCGCTCTTCAAGCTCATTCTCATTCCCAAACTGGAAGTCACCTAGGTTTCAGCCTTTGCCAAGCAATGGTGGCAGAACAGAAACACTGCTCTCCTCGGGGCCAAGCACTGCCAGCACCATAAGAGGGGTCCCCTCCTCTCTCCCTGCAGGCAGCTGCCAAGTTTCCTTCTCCAGCATGGGAGCTGTTTGAGAGAATATGGTCTGATTCAGGAGCAGGACTCAGTGCCCATTTTAAAGCTGGGCTCAGGGGAGGGCAGGAGGTGCTGGCAGCTGGTGGCTCCAAGTCCTGCCTCTGCTTCTCCTCTGGAGGTTCTATCAGGCTTTGAGCATAGTAGGGACTGATTGCAGAGCATGGATGCAGATGGAAGCTGATTTCTGCTCCGTGACTGAGAGAGGAGGTTATAAAGGACCCTGCAAGCAGGCTGGCAAGCACAGCTCATGCTGCCTGGCCAGAGAATGTAGGAAGAGGTGATCCGTCTCTGCAGTCGTGGTGCCGAGTGCCACCATCCAGGTCTTTCTGCCCCACATGTGAGCCTATGGAGGAGAGGGTAGGATCAGCCCATAGCACCAAGAGCTGCACCAGCAGCTGCATTTTGCTCCCTCTCAGAAACCCAGAAGTAACAGGGTCAAATAAACACTCCCCTCTCTGAAAGCAGCCTCTGCCCTTCATGCCCAGCACTACCAGCCCCCATCCTCTCCCATCCTGGCCACAGTGCCAGGCTCCTCTCTGGATCTGGCAGATAGGTAAAAAGTGCCCTGACCACAGAGCTAGTGAGTGCCTAATCCCAGCCACGAGAGCCTAAAACCCCAGAACAAAGCAATTAAGCTCGGGTCCCTCACAGGAAGCTGAGAAGAGCCAATACATCCATGGAGATTATCTCCTCCTCCTCCTCCGCAGATCCAAGTCTCAGGGAAATGTTCACAAGAGGATCAGGTTGCTCGTCCTTTGCTGGTATGTGGGGCTGGTAAGACCACAACACCCTGCCTGCTCCTGGGGCTTGGCAAAACCCCTACATCCTACTAAGACTCTGGATGGCTCCTCTTCTCATCCCGCCTCCACCACCCATCCCTTGTGGCTGATTAGTGGTTAATTAGAGCCATCTGGGACCTCTGGCTCCGGCCCTGACCCCACCATAGCAGCCACCCTTGACCAGCAGCCGTGAGCAAATGATGGAGTTGCCAGCTGCTGAGGATTGTTCTTCTCCCTGTCTGTACCTTAGGGGAGTGTTTCCCTCGAATCACTACAGGAAGGCAAACACAGCTTTCTGGCAGCCATGGAACAAGAGTGAGGAAAGCCCTGTGGGTGCCAGGACATGGGATGAGCAGCCAAGATGGTACCTGATCTTGGTCCCATACTCCCTGGTTCTCCCGTTCTCCAGTCGGGTGGGGAAAAGCAGCAGGTGAGCATATGGGCTCTGCTCAGATAGGCAACTCCCATCCAGCCCCACATGCCCAGGAGCTGGGACCCCTGAATATGCCAGTCTGGGGGTGGAGGGATCAGAGAACCCTTTGTCACTGCTGCCAGCCAGGCCCCAGGCTTGGAGGGGCCAGCAGTGAAATGATACAGGAGCTGTGTGGGTCCTGGCCTGTAGTTTGGGTGCCCTGCAGCCATGTTCATAATTCACATTGCTCACATGCTCATGAAGCAGCGTGGTGTGTTCTCCCAAAAATGCCTTTGCTGTCAGAGGCAATGGAGAAGTTAGGGGACAGTCATACACAGCCCCGGCTGGGCTCTGTTGAGCATCCTGCTGGAGAAGAGCCCTGGGAAGCTATTAAATGCTCCCAAGGGACACATCTGCGCCTCCCCCAGTGGGTTATCACACTGCAGGGGGTGAGCCCTGAGGCTGCACAGAGCCCTGCTCCCCACACCTGGGTGAGCACCCCCAGCCGTGCACAATGCCAGACTTAGGGCTGTGCTCCAAAATTACTGGCCAGTCCCCAGCACCACCGCAGACCAGTCCCAGTACCACCATGGCCCTGGCACTCCCTGGCTGCCCTAGGGAGAGCAAGGCGGGCAGGATTTGACCAGGGCGAGAAGTGGAGTGTGCAGCAAGGGACAGGCAGGCATTGCCTGGCACGTGGCAGCCATTCCTCCCAACACCCCCACCCCTCCCTCCCCAGTCCCAGGTGAGCCCTGGTCCTCACCCAGGGTTTTCCCACAGTCTGGGCCAAACTTGCAGGCTCCGGGGAGTAGCTCCCAGGGTCTGGCCTCTCCTCCGAAAGCGGAAGTGGGGGAGCATGCGCAGCCGAAAGGGCCATGAATACCATCACTCGGGGCTGGGGGATTATTTATAACACTGGCACCTCTCCAAACAGATGTTTCTTTTTATTCTGAACTTGCACTAAATGGGTCACTCGTTTCCTCTGTCTCCCATGGGCTTAAAGCAGAGGGGGAAAGCGGAGGGGATTGGGTTGAGAGTGCAGGGCTTGCCCTGATCCCACGTCCCCCTGTGCCGGCTCCTCACAGCGATGACGTGTTGCGGAGAGCCCACGGCTGGAGATCTGCTGAATTGTGTGTGTGGACGTTGTGGTCCCTCCTCGTTTGGAGAGGGAGGATGGCCATGGTCAAATGGGGCTGCGTGGGGCTCGCCACCCCACCCCATTCCGCACATGGTTGACCCCAGGGCTGCTGAGTCACCCTGCTGAGGCTCAGCGTGGGCTTGTCATCCTCCCCAGCAGCCTCCCCCTGTGCTTTGGGGTCACAGACCTCATTTTCAGCTTTCTGTCAGATGCTGTCAAAGCCTGTGGCGGGCTGGCCTGGAGGAGGCTGCTGTGCCAGCTCAGGCCCTGCCATCTGCTGCAGGACCCTCACGACCACACAACCACCTCCTCCAGGTGCTACTGAGGCTGGGAACTAGTACCTAGAGTCCTGGGCAGGGGCCTTGGTCACGCCAGCCCCACTCCCTGCTGCAGAGGCAGGCAGAAGAGCCATCTCCAAGTGTGGACACAGCGTCCCTGGGCTTGTACCTCCCCACAGGTGGCATCTGCCCCTGTTTTGCCCATCTCCTAGAAAGCTTGGTTCATATAAAGGCTGTGGCTTTAGTCACGTCTTCACAGTCTCACATAACCACTCGGAGTGTTCTGGCATTAGTGACCCTGCCTGTGAGTGCCTGCAGAACCTCAGCTTTCCCTGACTGAAACAGACTCACAGATCCAGCACGCTGCAAACAGCTACCCAGGGCTTTCGTCTTCCCTTGGTTTCACCAGTATTTGGGTAAAGCCTCGGGGCCCCCTTGGCACTGGCAGGTGGCCAGGTGAGGAGGGTTTTGCCCCCAGGGCAGTGATGGTGTGTGGGACACAGGGACTCCCCAGCCCAGCTGCTCCTCAGGCCGGTTTCAGATTTCCTACCTCTGCGTTTTATCAGCAGCCGTTTATGGGCCTTGGGATGACAGGCTCCCCATGTGTGTGCCCTGCCTAATTCTAACCATTTGCTGGGAAAAAGAAAAAGGGCTCTGTGATGATAATCTGGCCTGTGAGTAAACACGGTGTCATGGGAGCCGAGGGACCCCAGAGGAGAGATGTTGCAACTCCGGACAATTCCAGCCAAGGGAAAAAAAAAAAACAACCACTCAGTTTTATTTAGATTAAAGGGTGGGAAAGAAGCAGTCGCAGAGGCCGGAGGGAGGGTGGCAGAGGAAAACAGGACAAGCCAAGGAGTTTCACTGCTGGACAAGCAAGGCTTGGGTTTCAGGGGTCACCAGCCTTTGCTCGGGGAGCTTTTTGCCTTCAAAAGCAGGGGATGGTGTCCCCCTCCCCCTGCCAGGAGAAGCCTTCGCTCCCTGGCTGCGAGGGGCATTGATCATGGGATCCATAAGGGGAATTTTTCATTACATACGGGCACCCATGATCTCACTTAATGACTCAGATGCGCTTAGACAAAGAAGAAATAAAGTGTATTTGACTTCCCGCTAATTTGCACCAGATGTCCCTTGCCTGCTTGGCAGGACAGCGGGACCATCGAGCATTGTGGGAGCGCCTGGAAGCACAGCCCTGCAAGAAAAGGGGCTAGAAATAGAAATCCAGAGGAAGAGAAAGGATTGGCAGCTGTGTGAGAGGCCTGACTTCACCTCTCCACTGCTCCATGGTTACGCTGCTGCCAGATGAGATGCCCTCATGGGCAGGGCCAGCATCCAGCACCTTTGCACAGTGACTCAGGAGCGGGGAGGAGGGCAAGGAGAGCATGGACAGGAAGAAGAGCAATGTCGGGCAATATGTGCAGGAATTGCCCCTGGAAATGCAAATAGGATTTTCTGACAGGGGGCTGTACACCCTGATTTCCAGCAGACAGCACAACCCCTTACTGGTGATCGATGGTCTGTAGGGACCAGAGCTCCTTCCAAGGTGGCTGTGAGGGCAGCTTTCCTGCTCCCCACCATGCTGAGCTATCCTCTTCCCTGTCCACCAGCTCTGCAGGCTGGTTCCCAGCTCCCACAGCTCAGGGGGTGCTTGTAGGACCCCCCCACTGGTTCTGCACAGTCCACTGGTGGTAGAGAGGCAAAAAACCTGTTCTAGGCATGCTGGGGAGGATGGCAGAGGACTGGGAGGTCATCCTTGGTCTGGATGCTCCTCTTGTAGGTGTCCCATGGTTTAAGGTGTTTGCAGGGCTGGAAATGGCCCTGTCCCACATGATCCATGCTTGGGGACAGGAAGTGCCGTGCAATGCCCATGCCTTCAGTGGCTGCCATGTGTACTGAAATGATCTGCCAGGAGCCCTGTGCTGTACTAATGCTGGGAGCAAGCACAGAGGGAAGAGGGCTCGGAGGTGTGGCAGGACATGCAGAGCAAAGTCAGAGGAAATTCTTGCCTTGTTACCCAAGAATAGTCAAGATTGAGCGCACACTACATGTTTTGGGCATTAGCAAATGCATCTTTGGCTTACTAGAATCCTTAAAGAGAGAGGTCTGGCATGGGGGAACATTAATAAATCAATAAGGTTTGGTGATGCAAGACACCGTGAGGTGCAAGGAGTAGCAGAGGTGACTGAGGAAATGGTCCTCCCCAGATAAAGATGGTACCATCCCCAGCAGAGGCTGGATACTGCTCCTCCTTGTATTAAAAGTCCTGGGCGTAGCCCTGCTCCCGCTGCAGAAATTCCTGTCCAAATTCATCAGCCACAGAGGAATCAGCCCCCATCCACACGAGCGAGGGAGTGGGAGAGGAGGCGGAGGAGAAAGCTCAGCTGTCATCAGATTTGGGATGCAGGAGAAATGGGAGCGGGCTGCTCTGGAGAAGCTATGAAGTCATGAGACAGGGAATCATGAGACTTGAATCCTGGTCCTGGCGCAGCCGTGGCCCTGGCTGTGCTGTTTGACCTCTGTGCTGGCCCTCTTGCCTGTGTCCTGTCTGGGGGATCACAGGCCATCAGAGCCCAGGGTGCTCTCTGCTGAGCTCTGCTGCTGCTGCTCCTCAGGGATGCCAGGGTGACCCCATTTATTCCATTGCCCCATGAAACCCACTGCTGGAGTATGAGGCTAGAGATGCTCAAACAGGCTTCCAACAGTGCCCGGCCCCAGCCAGCCATGGGACACTCTCCTTCGCCAGCGAGTGGTGGGCTGAGAAAGCCGGCGGCCCCGGGGTTGGCTCAGATCCTTTCCTCTCGGCTGCAAACTCCACTGTCCGCTCTGATGTCCGGGGGAGGAGCGGCCGCTGGGTGCGTTCCTGTGACCACACGTGCGACCAGGCTGGTGTGATTGCAGAGGGGAGATAAGGACAGTGTCTGTGTCATCGAGCAGGGACAATTGCCTATATCTGTGTCTCCAAACCCTCCTAGACATTCCCCGCCCAGCGGTGCCCACCTCTGGCCTCACTGGGCAGCAGTGTGGGTTGCAAGCAGGGACACGCTGTGCTGGTTGTGGGGGAGTTGGTGTTCCCCACAGCCCTCGGCCGAGCCCCTACCTGGCCCCTGAGACTTGAGCCCCCAGGGGAGCACAGCCACCCTACAAGCATGTGGGGCTGGATGTGGCGTAGGGCTGTGTCACCCAGCCAGCCCGGCTGCCCTGCGAGCCAGCCGACCTCCTGTCTCCTCTCCCAGCCAAATTCCTCCTTTAGAATAATAAACAGTGCAGCTCAAGAGAAAAGCTCCCTTCCCTGCCTGGCCAGGACTGGCTTAACCTCAAATCACAGAGACAGAGGGGGCAGAGGGAAGGTCTGTACCTGTGCTGGCAAGGGAGGGGAGGATGGTGAGGGGAATAAGGTGGGGATGGAGAGCTTGGACATCACCTTGGCAGCGGCGAGGGAGGAGGCTGCTGCAGGGCTGAGTGAAGGGTGCTGCATACTGCATTGCTGAGGGAGCTCCCTGGCCTCCAGGATTGTGCCAGGATGGGTGGAGGCAAATGGTTCCAGGGCTTGAAAATTCCCAGGTCTTGGCCTGTGGGGAGGACGTCTGAGGGGTCCATGGCACTCTGCTAACCTATGGGGGTGGGAGGAGACCATTCAGGGCAGCTGAGCATTGTGTAGGTACTTGTGTTTGGGTCCCTGTGTGGGATAATGTCCGCTTTTGGATCACCGAGTGGGGTTGCTCCTCCTTGTCTGGCACTCATAGTGGCACTTGCAGTTCCTGCTGAGAACAAAAGCTGGGATTGAGGAGAGAAACAAGTGCTCTCCAGGCTGGCAGTGAGCTGGGTGCATTTGCATCCCCCGTGAAATGCCTGCGTGCACTCACAAGAGCAAGCACATGTGTCCCCGTGATAGGGTGAGAAAGGCTTCTCCCCTCTGCAAGCCTCTCTCCCCGTGCGTCCTGCAGGGCTGGCAGAGCTCAGAGTCTCCGAGTCTGCCTCTAGCCCTGGCCGAAGCAGACAAACAAGGGAGAGGTCACCACTCTCTGCAAGACGTTGCCACCCTCCCACTCTGCTCGGGAAGCATCTCCAAGAGAAATGCCTTTCTGCAAAAGCAGCAGCTTTATTAAAACCAGCTATGAACACAGCGGAGGCGGCCAGAGGCGGCAGGCGGAGGCTGTGGGGCTCTCACTGCTCGCTGAAGCAACACCCCTGGCAGCCCAGCACCAGCACACACCCGTGCCCGGCTCCTCAGCGCCGGCAGGGCAGGGGTTTACCCCATCAGTGATCCTGCAGAGATCACTGATGGAGTGAGGGACCTATCCGTGCGGGAAGAGGAAGACAAGATCTCGCCTGCAACAGAAGTAAGTGGCAGCCGTGAAGCTGGACAGGCAGCTAAACTCTGGGTATGAGCTTGGGAAGATCTTAGCTTTTATTTGCGGCTTGGGGTGGTGAATACACCACCTGGCTTGTGCATGCAGGCAGGGAGGGGTGAAAGGAGAGGATCACAGTTGTCCTTACAACCTTGAACATTGAATAATGGATGAATCACACACCTCTGTAAAGGAGAATTGGAAAACGAAGGTAATTGTTCTTCAGTGCCTTGGGGGCAGAGATTAGCTTGTCTATTCTCCTCCTCTCTCCTGCAGCTTGGTGCTCTAGGAGGGTGGGTGCAGGGAGGTCACATTCATTTACAGCCTAAATTTCACCTCGGTCCTTTCATCCTACCACCCCCAGCTCTTCCCCTGCGTGCTCTTATCCCCTCTGGCAAATGCAGAGAGAGAGAGAGTCATGGACGGGTTTTCTGGCGGGGGGGAGAGGGAAGTTGCTGAATAAGCTGGAGACCTGGAAGGATTTGCTGGTAGATCAGACTTTTGTTGAGCCAAAGCAAGAGAATAATAAAAACATCTGACAAACGCACGTCATTTAAAAACCATTTCCTCCTTAACATCAAGCAGACCGGGAGGCCACTCCAGGGCCAAGAGGCTGCAGAGAGCTCAGTAAGAGATGGTGCCTGGGGACAGGTCAGCGAGTTCAGGTTGCCACTAACCACCCTCGAGCCGGGTGAGCAGCTCCCCAGAGCACTGCGGGCATCGCAGGGGGCTTCTCCTCGGGGTGTGCCTTGGGACGTGCCCCAAGGGCAGGGCAGGAGCTCAGCCCTGTGTTGCAATGTGGCTGAGCCATGAAGTTCAGCTCCATGCAGGAACATCCCCAGATTCAGGACCACCGTACTCATTTTCCCCCAGCTTTGCCCAGGCACAGAGGACGCCTTTCCCCTTACTCTTCCCTTTGTTAGTGTGTTCATTTTGCTTCTCAGAAATACTCATCGCCATCCCTGCAGGCGTGAAAAGGAGGGTTACCCGACACACCCCGATACACAGGGGACAGACTCCTGCTTTTGGGGAAATCTGGCCTCGTCTCTTCTGGGCTCTTGGTTTGCACTAAGGAGGGCTGAAAAATCTCGGTGGAAAAGATTTCTTGAGAAATTGTGATTAAAAGGATTTTTAACAAAAAAACCTCTCTTAAATATTCTTTTATATATATCAATTTAAAAGTTAAATACAAGAAACTCATTTTTTGCGGGGTTTCCTTGGGCTTGTCGTGTTTTAACTCCAGCCAGCAACCAAGTACCATGACAAGGCTTCTTTTATTTCATTGGAAGGAGCAAACAATGTGGGAGGGTTGGAGTGGGATCTGTTTTCTAGCAAGTTTTATCTCAGTGGGACTAAAGGAAGAAAAACTAAGGGAAAAAAAGGCAAGTGCTAGAGCAGAGGGAGGGAGGAAGGCAGGGCTCTTCCGAGGGGGGAGCAGCATTTCCAGCAGAGATGAGAAAGAATTGACACAACTGCTGGAGCCTCCAGCAAAATCCCTGTTTACCAGAGGGAGAGGCCTTAGAAACTGCTCCTTGTGGAGATCAAGCGTGAGGGGGAACCAACCAACCAACCACCCTGATAGAAGGGAAAGGCTGAAAACTGGAAAGAGATGGGAGGTTTCTGAGGTGAAGGGAGCCAAGTGCTTGGGTGGGGGCTCAGGGATGGCTGAGGGACCCCTGCTCTATTGAGTGTTGTACTTATCCCACTTTGATCTTGACAGGATTCAGCCACCAAGCCTGGACCCCACCATGCTGTGCCCTGCTCCGAACACGTGTTGCTGGCTCCTCATCCTCACTAGTGAGTGCTGTGGCTGGGGAGGGTGTGCAGGATTGGGGGATCCCTGGGGCTGTCCCCTGTCAGCTGTTCTGCCCACCCATGGGGACACCAGGGAGGAGCACATGTCCCAGCCCCACTGGGACATCTGGACAAAGGGTGAAGCAAGGAAGCTGGGAGAGACACAGGGAGCATTCAGGAAGACCTTGCCTGCTCTATTGCTTCCAAAGGATTTCCTGCAAGGTTTTGCTTTCATTCCTTTCTCACTCTCTCGTAAACTGACATTGTTTCAGCCTGCTCTGTGTCCTGCCTGACACTGTCCCTGTGGAGAGGCAGCTATCAGACCAGGGAATTGCCTCCTCTCCTCCTCTCCCCCTAGCCTACTAAATGCATGGCCTTCCCAAACCTTTGAGGGTGCATCTGTGCGGTGCATATATCTGCTTTTACAGAGACAGGCTCATTTTGGGGTCAGCAATGTGATCATATAGACTGTCATCTCTGTGGGCCATCTAGACCAGATCGTAAGATGTATAAAAGCCAAAAATGTGAGAAATATGTGGGGGAGGCCCAGGTCCCGTCCATTTACCGCTTTGTCCTCATCAAGGGGGCTCCGTGGGCTGGTCCAACACCCAGCATCAGAGCATGGTTGCCTCCCCAATTCTGTTCAACCCCCCAGTTTAACACTGCCCCCAGTCCCTCCTGAGCCATCCTGACGACACTGGGCAGCAGCACTGGGTGGCACTGAGGGTGCAGTTACCTTGCAGAAAGGTTGGATGGAGGCAGACACAGTTAAACCATAAAATGGCAAGTCCTCCACCCAGCATTGCCACAGGCAGCGTGGGCTACTTTGAGCACTGCTAAACCTCGTGATGTCTTATTTGCTCTCCGGTAAGTGTTGCAGGAGGTGCAGGGAATGAAGGGTGAACCACCAAGGTCTAGGCTGGCAGGACGTTTCTGGGGAGAGCACGGGTTCGTCAGTGATGGCGACGCCAAGGAGGACAAATCCAGGAAGGTTATTTTTCAGTGTAAAGGCCGACATGGCAAAGCAAATACATCGGTGTGAGGTGGTGCTCCAGCTTGCTTCTGCTTGGATTTCAGAGGAATCCAATTTGGTTTCATCTCCCTACTCTCTCAGGTCTGCTGGAGGTGACGTCTGGGGTCAGCAGGCTGCACATCGAACCCACAGACACTGAGCTTGAACTCGGCCTCCACAGCACCTTTTCCCTCTTGTGCTACGGGGACAGAGCGCTGGTCTGGGAACGGGAGGGTCAGCCCCTCTCTGCGTCACTGGAGCACAGGGATGGTGTCTTTGTTAGCAACCTCATCCTCAGGAACGTGACGGGCCATCACACTGGGGAGTATGCATGCACCTACAGCTCTGAGCAGGCTCCAGAGCCGGCGGAGAGGAAAGCCCTGTACATCTACGTTCCAGGTAGGGAACAGCACACTCTTGTCTCTGCGTTTCCACAGGGTTTAGCAACTAGGAGAAAGAGGGGTTTGACTTATTGTCTTATTCTGTCTCCAAGCACCTGGCCTCCCAAATCCTTCCTTCAATTGCAGGAGAGCCCTTATGGCAGGTCTCTCTGGCTGTGGCATGTCTCTGGTATGCCAGCTTGTGAAGAGACCCATCTGTGGTGTGCTGGGACAAGTGCTGGCGAACAAAGGTGGTTCTGGGTCTCTCTCACCCTTTCAGGAGAGGTTTGACAAACCCACAGCATACAGGTGTACTTTGCCATGGGGCATATTGGAAGAAGCATTCCACTAGTCTGGAGACAGGGCCCTGTTTTGGAACATTCCTGGAGGAGCAGAGAGCAGTCCTGGTTAAGCTTCAAGCAGGTTTCTGTAACTAGTGTTCCCTCTCTCCCACAGATCCCTCCCTAGTCTTCCTCCCCACAGTCACCTCTGAAGAGGTTTTCATCTTCATCACGGGCTACACAGAGGCTGTCATCCCATGCCGCGTGACCAACCCACGGATGCAGGTGACCCTCTATGAGAAGAAGGTGGAGAACCCCATCCCAGCTGCTTATGATCCACAACAAGGATTCAAAGGCTTCTTTGAGGATAAGACCTATTTCTGCCGGACATTCGTGGATGACCAGGAGGTGGATTCAGACACCTTCTATGTCTATAGGATCCAGGGTGAGCTGCCATTGTCTTAGCACAGCTGTGTGCCTGCTGTGGCTGTTCCTTCAGCCCAACGGCAGGGGACACCAGAAGTCCCCCTCTGCCTCCTCAGTGATCAGTTTGGAGGCTGGATTTAGCCCTGTCTTTCTTCCACCTTTCCCACAGTGTCATCTGTGAACGTCTCCATCAGCGCAGTGCAGACCATAGTACGTCAGGGAGAAAACATCACCGTGCTGTGCACCGTGAGCGGCAACGAGCTGGTCAACTTCAACTGGGATTATCCCCGCAAGCAAGTGAGTGCTCCAGACCCACAGGATTGAGGCAGCAGCTCCAGCCTTTGCCCATGGCAATCATTCGTCAATATCCCATGGCAGAATCCCCATGTGGGATGATGCTACTGCTGCATACGGAGGTTTGATGGGGATATCCTTGGCTGTCTCAGCGGCCTCTCATCTGTGCATGTTCCCTGTCCCTGTGGCAGCCAGACTGGGGTCCTCTACCTCTTCCTAATCCCTCCCTGTCAGCCCAGCTTTACAGGTCCAATGGCAGAACATGCTCTTCACTCCTCAGACCGTGTCTCCTGTCCCATTGTGCAGGCAGGGAAAGCTGTGGAGCCGGTGACTGACTTCCTGCCCGGATCCACCCACGAGATCCGCTCCATCCTCATCATCCAGAATGCAGAGCTGGAGGACAGTGGGACCTACGTCTGCAATGTCTCCGAGGGCTACCATGAGAAAACAGACCGGAAAGACATCACAGTCCAAGTGATCGGTGCGTTGCTGCCCACGCGCCCAAAGGCAGCAAACCATGTGGGCGTCCCAGCAGGGTGTCCCAGAGTGACCCCCTCTCCTCTCTGCACACTCTCCCCTCCTCACCTCTGCTCTAAGTAACCATGGCAAAGAGCAAATCCTCACCCCATGTCACCCCTGCCCACTTCTTGGCTTCAAAACATCCCAAATCTCCCACCATGGCTTTCGTGACCCTTTAAGACACTTGAGGGTATGGGTAAGAGCTCTTCTGCACAGTGCAGTGCCAAGTTGATGTGGAGACATATTGTCACCTCCCACCTCCACCTGTCTTCTTTTGTGTGATTTGAGGGGACCTGCCCCATCCCTTTTATCTCCCAAGATAACAGCCACATGCAGCTGCCCTTTGAGCTCCTCTGCTCTGGTGTGGCTCTGCAACCGCACTCGCCTCAGACACAAGCCTGAAGCCTTGAGAGATGGATCTAGAGCTGCCCCACCACTTCTGGGCATTCAGAGAGTTTTGTTGCAGGTCCATGTTTGTCCAAAGGGATGGAGAGCAGGTTTTTTCTAGACCTGATCCCCCCTATTTCTCCTGCTCTCTCTCAGAGCGTGGCTTTGTGCGTTTCCACACCCACCTGCCCAGCACGGTGTATGCCGAGGTCCACAAGAGCCGCACCATCCAGGTGGAGGTGGAGGCCTATCCCCAACCCAACATCGTGTGGCTGAAGAACAACAAGACATTGACCATGGAGAGCAGCAGTGAGTTCACCATCACCAGCAGGAACCTCTCAGAAACCAGGTGGGAGCCCACCATTTCTCACCAGGGTGCAGGGAGGGGGTATTTCACAATGTAACCTCCAGACTGCTGGTTGGACACAGTTGGTGGTTGAACGCTTTTCCACGAGTGGATTTCGAGCACGCCTCGGGTGGGTGGGAGCTGGTTGCCTCCAAGCATTATCAGTCCCCAGGTACCTTCCCACACCCATCGCTCCGTGACCATGTCTCCCCCAGGTACCAGACAGCTCTGGTGCTGGTGCGGGTGAAGCAGGAAGAAGGAGGATTTTACACCATCCGGGCTTTCAATGAGGATGATGAGCAAGAGCTGTCCTTCCATCTGCAGATAAATGGTGAGGACGGGCATGCAGATACAGGGCTGAGGAGTGTGGGAGCAATCTCAGGTGGTGGCACCATCCTTTGCTGCAGAACCCTTGGGCTGAAGTCCTTATTCCTCTGGCTACAGCTCCAAAACTTCCTCTTTTTGCTGTTAGCTTCCAAAAATAAAACACGATTGATGTGATGAGTCCTGCCTCCTCCCTAGGCTATGGTAGGGATGCAGTAGAGTCACATTTCCCAGTAGAATCATTTTGCCCTTCCATCCTGCAGTCAGAAAGGAGGATTAATTCCCACCACTGTCCTTTGGTTTCAGTGCCAGCCAAAGTGGTGGATCTCAAGGAGAACAGCAGTGCCAGCAGTGGGGAGCAGACTGTGACATGCTCTGCTGAAGGCATGCCCCAGCCAGAGATCAGCTGGTCTACTTGCAGCGACATCAAATGGTGAGTGGAGGAGTGACAAAGCCCATGGGAACAACTTGATTCTTGCATTTATTAGAGTAATAGACTATTACTTAATTGCATCCTGCTGGCCACACACCTGGGCATGGTCCCAGCTGCCTCTCAGGTGCCTTTATCCTCCCCCGGACCAGGTGCAGCACCAAGGGCCAGCCCACCCGACTTCTGGGGAATGAGTCTGCTGAGATCGGGCTGCAGACCGATGCCACGTACCATGCGGAGCGGCAGGTCTTCCGCGTGAACAGCACCCTGCAGCTGCACAGGGTGGACGAGCCCCTGCTCCTGAGGTGCACCGTGCAGAACTTCCTGGGCACCAACTCCCAGGACATCACTCTGGTCCCACACGGTGAGGGCTGGGGGAGGTGTTGGAGCCAGTGGTGGGGAGCTGGTTTTTTCTCTCTGTGGCTCCAACCTGGAGGTGCTTGGAGCCAGGACTGCAGCCGTCAGAGGCAGGAAACCTGTGTGTTTCTGACCAAAGTGAAGCCTTCTTTGGGTTGAGAAGAAAAGGTTGTTCTAGGGGAAGTCTGGAGCCCTTATGTCCACTGGCCATGGACATCCTCTTCCCACCACTGACAGGGTCATCTCTTCAGGGAGGCAAGACAAGAGACCTGGGCAGGTCCTCGGTGTCTTGTTATTAGCCCAAGAGTCACTAGATGGTGCCACGGACTTGAACATCTGTGTGCTGAACATCCCAAATATGAGGAAGGATGCTCTAAGCCCAGGCTTTGGGATGCCAGCTCTCCCCAAAGCAAGCCAGCCCCTCTATCTCCTTACACCCTCCCATCGCCAAACCCCTCCTGCAGCAGGCTCTTCAACAACCCACCACTCCATCATCCCTGGGGGGCTGGCCCTGCAAGTGCTGGGCAAGTCTGCCCAGGAGGAGAGGACAGAGATGATCCTTGCACAGAGGAGAGCTCAGGGTCAAAGTCTTGGGGGAAAGAATGTAGCAGAAGGGGGGCAGTGACCAGACGGAGGGAAGGTGAAGGGTGTGGGGACACCTCTGTGTTGTTGTCCCCTCTTTTCTTCAGGGTACTTGGGCCATGCAGGGATGGAGGAGTTTGACTGTTGTCCCTGTTTCCATTGTAGCCTTGCCATTCAAGGTGGTCATCATCTCTGTCATCCTGGCCTTGCTGGTCCTCGCTGTCATCTCCCTCATCATCCTGATTGTCCTGTGGCAGAAGGTAAAAGAAGAGAGTGGTCCCAGGCTGACACAGTGGTACCCCCATGTTAGAGTGGCTGGCCCTGATGATGTCCCAGCCATGCCAGGGGCCATAGGCCTCCATCAGTGCCTGCACGCCCCTGGCATCCCCAGACTACATGGGAAATGAGGCAATGGCTTCAGGGATCAAGCATTCCTTAACAAATCCCACTGACATCCCCCATGGCTTCTCTGACCCTCAGCCTCTCAGGTGTCTTTCCCCTTTGCTCCCTTTTCCAGAAACCTCGTTATGAAATCCGCTGGAAGGTGATTGAGTCAGTCAGCTCCGATGGGCACGAGTACATCTATGTGGATCCCATGCAGCTCCCTTACGACTCCACCTGGGAGGTGCCCAGGGACAAGCTGGTGTTAGGTAAAGGCTCTGCAGGTTGCACTGATGGACCCCTGGGGCCCTGGCTGTCTGAGGGTGATAAGTTTTGATTTGTGAACTCCGAAAGAGACCAAACCAGAATAGACGCAGGGATCTCTGGAGATACGATGTGGTCCTGGAACAGGGGGACCATCTAGTGGGAGGCCAGCTGCCCACTTTGGCATGAAACACTGCATTATTCCTGGCTATCGTTTCTTGCAGCTGGCAGTTCTGGAAAACAGCCCCAACCCCAAACATCACAGCTCATGGCCATGTCCATGCCCACCAGGATGAACTGCAGCAAGACTGGTGTGGTTTCAGAGAGGGGCCTTGTCTTTCCCAAACTCCTCTCTTCACCTCTCCTCGAGAACCACTGCCACCTTCGTCTCCTTGCTGTTTCCTTGCAGGACGCACTCTTGGCTCTGGTGCCTTTGGTCGTGTGGTGGAGGCAACAGCCCATGGCCTGAGCCATTCACAGTCCACCATGAAAGTGGCAGTCAAAATGCTCAAGTGTGAGTTGTTCCCCCACCATCCCTTTCCCCCATCCAAAAGCCACAAGACCAGACAGTGCCATGCACTTCGCTCCTTGCCCTGCCGCTCACACCAGCTCTCCCCAACAGCCACAGCCCGGAGCAGCGAGAAACAAGCCCTCATGTCTGAGCTGAAGATCATGAGCCACCTGGGACCTCACCTCAACATTGTCAACTTGCTGGGGGCCTGTACCAAAGGAGGTAGATGAGCCCTGAGCACCCTGTCTCCTCTTTCTGCTGTCCTGAGCTGTGCTGAGGAGAACTGTCCTCAGACAGAATAATTCCTGTTTTCCGGTTCATAATGATTCACCCTTCCCCTAAGAAAGCCTTGTGGGGCTCTGAATGCCTTCCTTCCAACCTGATTGAAACTGAGGTATGTGTTAGTTAACCCCACCTCCCTCCACAAACACAAAGGCCAAAACCACTCAGTACCAGAAAGGTGGCTTTTTCCCCTGGCCCTGCCTAGGCATCCTGCACTCTGGTCATGTCCCTGTGGGATGAAATTCACTGCTGTGGTGGCCAAAACAGAGCTGACACTGGTGCTCTCTCCCTCCCTGCAGGACCCATCTATATCATCACTGAGTACTGCCGCTATGGGGACCTGGTGGACTACCTGCACCGCAACAAGCACACCTTCCTGCAGTCCTACGGAGAGAAGGCACGGCGAGAGGCAGAGCTGTACGGGAACACCCCCAAGGAGGACCATGTGCACAGGTACCTGCAAAGCAGCACCCTCCTCCACCCTAGTGCCTACCCCACCTTGACCCCATAAATGAAGGAGGCTGCCACTACCAGGAAGGATGCCTACATTTCCTCCAGACCAGTGAAATCAACACTGGCCCAGCACCGTGACACAGCTGGCTGCTCTGTTGCCTTGTCAGACCAGCTCACATGCTAACCAGCCACCTCCAAACAGCTCCTGGCAGTGGGCAGTTAGCAGAGGCAAACTGGGTGTCCTGGACAAATGTCCAGCACAAATGCTGGCTGCTCCATGCCAATTGGGAATATTCCCTCACATCATTAACTTTATTGGCATAGCTATAGCTATGCATTGAGCACAGAGACACAGGGTTTTCCAGCATGTCTTAACCACTGGAGACCTCTACTCTGCATTTTCAAGGCAGGCTGTGCTGTTACTGAGCCTGAGAGAGAAGTGCTAGAAGGAGGGCAGTTGCACAAAAAGTACCACAAGGAAAGGGTCCTTCATCTGGTTGCCAGCTGTAAGGAGTGCAGACACAAGCTGCGCAGAGAAATAGTCCCATAGGAAGATAGAAAAGCAGCATTTCCTTCTAATGCGCCAAAACAAAAGTAAAATAGAGCAGTGTTACAGCTCCCCCCTGCCTTTCCTGCTTGAAGACAGCTGAGATCCTCCTGAGCACTAAGCACAGTTGCCCCAGCCTGTGGGGATGTGCCCCACAGCTCTGGCCATGCTGCAAGTTTCCCTTGCCCGGCACCTGCATCTGGAAGGCCTCAAAGTGCTGCTTCCCAGATGCAGTTGTTGCTCACCCATGGAAGAGGTGCTGATCCAAACCGGGAAGATTTAGCTGTGGACAGAGGGTTATATCCTGCTGACTCAGGTCAGCCTTCTCGATGCAGTCCTGGCCAGCCTGGGAATGTGCACAGACAAGGTAGAGGATTTTGCCTGCCCACCCTCCTGCCCTGGGGGCACCTGTGGAGCTGTGTGGCCCTGGTTCCCCTTCCTGCCCTACCCAGTGCCAAACTCTTGTGCTAGGCCAGTGGTCCATCAGGGAAGGTGAGCGTGGGAAGGTTCAGCCTGTGGGCAAGGACATCTGGAGACCCTCAGAGGAATACAGCAGGGCTGTTTAAAGCCATCACTGAGGACATTGTGTGTTAGGTGATAGGAGTTCTCCAGTGTCATTTGCACATCTTTGCATCCATGCTTCTTTTCCTCCTGTGTGGGGCATTTCAGTGCTGGGGTTGAGGGCTCACAAATCATTGCCCCCGTACCTTGTGTCTCCTCCTCCTCTATGGATCTGAACAGCCTCTTTGCTTCCCCACACAGTCACCTCTCCATGTCTGTCGAGAGTGATGGGGGCTACATGGACATGAGCAAGGATGACTCCCTGGACTATGTGCCCATGTCTGACATGAAGGGTGAAGTCAAGTATGCTGACATAGAGTCCTCTAACTACGGCACCCCATACGAGCTGGACAGCTATTCCCCCTCAGGTAACAGCTTGGCCACAGCTAGAGGGAGAGATGCTTTGGGTGCTGGATAGCTCTGGGATTAGTCCAGCAGTAGTGGCAGATGCCCTCACAATGAGAGCTCCTGGCTCTGCCCCTTTGTTGCTGGAGGCAGAGCAATCCCCAGTGTGTCCTTCCACAGGAGACCCACCAGTGTGCTGGGTAACACCAACATCCACCTCTGCTTGCTCTCCAGCTCCTGAGAGGACAGACCGAGTGACACTGATAAACGAGTCTCCGCTCCTCAGCTACATGGACTTGGTGGGCTTCAGCTTCCAGGTGGCCAATGGGATGGAGTTCCTGGCTTCCAAAAATGTACGTATACTGGCTGGTCTGTGGTGCCTGCTGTGGTGGAGGCCAACAGTGCTCTGCCATGTCCTGTGGTGAGCTCTGCTCGCTGTCCCTCTGTCCATGCCAGACTCCTCCTGGGAGGAGTGGCCGTGCAATTGAAGAGCTGCTGACCACTTCCTTTGGAAACACAGCCTTGGGGATCAGCATGACTATATTTGCACATGACAGCTTGCCCTGGCTCATGTTGAGCTTTAGACCTCAAATTCCCTGACTGTGCTCCTCCCGAGCCATGTTCAGCACAGCTGTGGCATTATATCATCCCTATTTACAGGGGTGACCAAACAGCGATAATCTCCCTGTGCTACAGTACAAGGCACTCTGCAGCAGGGTATCCACTCTTACTGGACACCCCTATTGCACCACACGCTCTGAGCACCTCAGGACTCACCAGAAGTGCTTGTTTAGTGGAAATTAAGCCACCATAGAGGACTAAGCTCTGGGATTTCCTAAGGTCTGGCTTGGCCCAGGGCAGGCAGTAATATAGCTGGATCATATGAAGCATCACACAGGGCAGGGCTAAGAGAAGGCATCACTGGCATCAATGACGTGCGGAGAGAAATTCCTGGCTCTCTGCCTCCAGCCAGACAATTTGATCCCTAAAAGAGCATAGTCTGTGCTCCCCCATGGAGCAAACCTCAGGGCTGTTCATACAGAAACATCCAACATGGTGGCATACCAGGAAGCACAAGCTGGGCTGCTGTAACTCTGATGTTTTCAAACTGCTGGGTTAGATTATATTAATATTATATATTACACAGATATGAAGACACCCCCTCCTTGCCAGCCCACCAAGCCCCCTTGCTTGGTCAGTCCCTAGCAATCCCCTCTCTGCTGGGTTGTTCAGATTCCCTGTGTCATATCTGTGTGTCTGTTGCTGTCACGGGGGGCAGCAGTCCAGGCAAGCAGTGAAAATGTGGTAGCTCTGCTAGTGGTTGAAACATGATTGTCCCTAGAGGTGGAGGAGATCCCTGAAATTATGCGAGGTGGCTCCTGTGCCCACAGCCCCAAGAATGGGCTAGTGCTGGAGCTGGGCTGCTTCCTCGGGCTGTCTGGGGACCCCTCGCAATGACAGTGCCCTCTTTCCCCCTGCAGTGTGTGCACCGGGATCTGGCTGCCAGGAACGTCCTCATCTGTGAGGGGAAGCTGGTGAAGATCTGTGACTTTGGTCTGGCAAGGGACATCATGAGGGATTCCAACTATATCTCCAAAGGCAGTGTGAGTACCAGGAGCCACGCAAATCCCTTCTTCCCTGGGCTCTGGACCTGGCACCTCCCACATGGTCCCACTGTGAGCTGCCTGTCCATCATTGTGCCCAGAGGTGGTGACAGGGTGGGACTCCTGGGAGATGGTGTCAACAGCCAACCATCCTGCACCTCACATGCTCTGCACACTGTGGAATAGCAGAGGTGCATGCCCACATCTCCTGGCTCTTCACAGAAGAACCTGAGCAAGCAGCAGTAGCAGCAAAACCAGGGATTGTCCACTGTCCCCATCACTGGCAGAAGTGCTGCATCGCTTCCTTGCTGGCACTGAGTGTGGTCCTGAGCTGCAGGCAGGAGGAGGGCAAGGTTAGGCAGTGTGTCAGGGCTGCAGTGAGTCACTGGCCACTCTGGGAAGAGGTTCACAGGATTCTGTTCTAACCACTAGACCACAGGGTAGGAGGAAGTGTCTTCCTGCAAACAGCTACTTTCCAGAGAGTCGTCTCCAATCTTTCGAGGCAGGAGAAGATGAGGCTGGAATTGAGCTTCTCCAGAACCTCCTCTGTGACTTCAACAACAGCACATGCACTCCAGCCCTGAGGCATTTGGGAATCTGCAACCCCAAGCAAAGCAGGCCATGTCATTCCCAGAGAAACAGGCTGGGGGAGCTGAGAGTGGAGCCGAATCCCTAAACTTTCTCCCATTTTCATGTGCTATCAGACAGGCACTCAGGGCCTGGGCGGGCAGTCCCTCCTGTAGAGGGGCTGAGGTTTTTGGTCCAGCCTGGGCACAGCTTCTTTGCTGTCCAAAATGGGAAATGAAACTGAGCCCCTTTGCAGTCCTTCCTGGAGATTATTTTGGTATTCATTGTGCAAGCAAGTCCCAGGAACAACACAGCCAGTGCTGCACACAAGCTGGTCAAGTGAGGTCTTTTTTCATGTATCACTCTGAGTAGGTAAGAACTGAAAAAAGCTGGATATATCCTTTGGCCCTTTTCTAGTTATCCCTTAGCCCTGTCCAGCCTGGTCTCAGGTTTCCAAAGGCCAGATAGACCTGGACTTTCTTCAGGAGGCTTTGGTCATGTTGTGCAAATCAGTGGCCTCCTCAAGAGCTGGGAATGCACACAGTGACGTGGGTGCATTAATCACGGCAGGTTGTGATGGAAATGGACGTAACACACCCACTCTTTCCTCCTGCCTGCTGGGTCCATTCTGCACAAAGAAAGAGGCAACTGGTCTCTCTGAGAACTGGCTGACAGCAGATGTCAACAAATGTGTTGGGCTGACAGACAGCTCTGAGGGGTCTTTTTTCCTTGTAATTGGCTGTCAGGCTCTTACCTGTTTAAACAAGAGCTGAAGATGTAGCTGACTCTCTTCTTGTTTCATTTTTTATTCTCTCTTAGACCTTCTTGCCCCTTAAGTGGATGGCTCCAGAAAGCATCTTCAACAACCTCTACACCACCCTGAGTGACGTGTGGTCTTTTGGGATTCTCCTTTGGGAGATATTCACACTTGGTAAGTGCCCTGGAGACCACGGTGGTGTCTGTAGGTCTGATAACATGCTAGCAGGATCCCTTCACAGCGACAATAAAAATCCATTTCTAATCGCCAAGTCCCATCCTTACCAGCCAGAGTAGCACTTAATTCCCTGTCTCCTTCTTTCCCATGCTGACATTGCCATTTGGAAGTGCAATGAAACAGGAAAGGTAAATTAAGAAGGACATTTTCATGTAAAATGCGTGTCGGCATCAGGGTGGCAGGCAATCCACCAGTCTGATTTTCTGCCCTCCCTTTACGCCCAGGAGGGACTCCATACCCTGAACTGCCTATGAATGAACAGTTCTACAACGCCATCAAACGTGGCTATAGGATGTCCAAACCCACCCATGCCTCTGATGAAATGTAAGTGCTGCCCATAATTTGTTTGTCCTGGACCTGCCCTACACAAACTACAGAAGCATTTCTGCCTCTGTTTTCCCCACCTGCCAGTTCACCAGTGCTCTCCTTTTCCTCTTGTCAGCTATGATATCATGCAGAAGTGCTGGGAGGAGAAGTTTGAGATCAGACCATCCTTCTCACAGCTCGTGGTGCTTATGGGAAACCTGCTGGTGGATTGCTACAGAAAGGTATGTCCAAAGGACCCTGTGCTGGAGGGACAGAAGAGGGTCAGTGCTCTGAGAAGAGTGCTGACTTGGTGAGGGCCCTCACTCAGGCTTTGGAGACCAGTGTTTAGTGCTGCAGTGCCAGAGAATGTTGCTGTGACTAGTTGGAACAGCCAGTGAAGGTGGTTTGGGCATTCTGGGGACAATTGGCACCGCCAGACAGGCAGCTGGTATCTCAGCAACTGTGGAAATCAGAACTGGCAGGGGATCAGCTGCCTCCAACTGTTTGGTATTTTGGAGCTGTGAAGTAGTGCCACTGAGCTCTCCTTAGGAAACATTCATGACCTATCTTTGGTGGCACCAGGGTAGCTGAACCCAGCCCCTCTCAGAAAACTCTGGCAGGCAGGGAAGGCAAACATAGCACAAGACTCACACTCACAAGACCTTCCTCTCTTTATCAACCTTCCCTGCGAGAGCAGAGGTACCAGCAGGTGGATGAAGAGTTCATGAAGAGTGACCACCCCGCTGTTGTCCGCACAAGACCCACAATTCCTGGGCTGAACAACGCCCGGCTGGCTGCCAGCTCCCACCCCAGCAGCATCCTCTACACAGCCGTGCACCAGAACGGGGGCGAGAACGACTATATCATCCCTCTTCCCGACCCCAAACCCGAGGCAACCTGTGAGCTCCCTCAGGAGGCCTCCATCAGCCGGGCCAGGTAAAAATATTGCTTCTGAATGTTGTCCTTTCCCCTGACTACCCAAATCTGAAATGGGGACCATAAGAGGAGGGGGATGCTCTGCTGGGGGATAGACTGGTGGGAGAGGAGGAGGGCAGTGTCACCCCATCTGTGGTGCTGTGACCTGCGTGAGCCCAGAGGGATGGAGATGAACCAGAGGAGCTGGAACATGAGCTAAGATAGGGCACGATGTCACATCGCTGCACATCAGCCAGTGCAGCTGGGGACAAGTGACTGACCCCATCCACAAGGAGGAAGGCACACAGAGGACCATATTCTGCAGAACCTAACCAGCTGTATGTTGTGTTTGAGGGCTGAACAGATCCAGCTGGTTTGGCCTGCTCCCCTGTGGAAAGCTACTCAGATAGAATGGGGCTGCTGGGAGCTCGACACACTTCTCAGCTGCTGGGAACCCTCTCCACGAGGAGACTTGGGACAAGACACTCACATTTCTCTCCCTCTTGTCTCCCTTCAGCTCTATGCTGAACGAGGCCAACACATCATCTACAATATCCTGTGACAGTCCCCTGGGCCTCCGGCAGGACGAGGAGCAGGAATCCGACCCACAGCCAGGCTGCCAGGAGCCAACCACAGGACACCAAGAAGTGGAGGAGAGTTTCCTGTAGTCAGGGCTGGGCTGACTCTGCATCTCCTTATGGAGAGGCCAGCTGAGGGGCTGACCCACATGCCACAGAGAGCCATGTACATCAGGACATACCCTCCTGTCCCAGCATTCCTCCTTCCCTCCTGTCTCCCAGTGTTGGGTGGGGAATTAAAGACTTTTCCTCATTGCCACCCCCTTCCCGCTTATGAAGAGGTGGCTCAGTGCCAAAAACCTTGCAGATCACTGCCAAATCCTCCTCAGTGATCAAACCACTGCGGGAGGGAGTCATCTCACACACCAACATCTTTTCAAGTGGAAGATGTGGGTTTGATCTCCACAAGAGACACCACTTTCTGCATTGCTAAGATGATACTCCAGCCTCTTCCCCCTCCATGGCAATGAGTTTCATCTCCTCTGCACCAGCACTTCTCTAATGGTCTCAGCACCAGCCATGCCGTGGTTCTGTGAAATGCCACTGGGACAGATGGTTTGCCTGGAGCCCATTACTGGGGTGTAGAGAACCTGCAAGACCAACCTTCATCTGCTGGAGGTCAAGAGTACATTGGATTCTCTTCGAAGAACAGCCAAGTCCTGAAGAGACCAGCCAGTGTCTCAGAGGTACTGAATTACCATTTTCCTTTCTTGACAGAGCTTTCTTGACTTTGGGATAGAGCATCACAAGCACTACAGGTACCCACGGCTCTGGGGAACAGCTCTGCACCCACCCACAGGCTGTCACACCCTTTTATGGAACCCTTTTGTGCCCAGCATGGCACCAGGATGTCCAGTGGGATGCCAGGAACTCCAAATGCTCTCACAAGGACTTGATTATAGAAGCAAAGAGGGCAATTGATGTTGTTTGTGTCGTCTGTGTGGTCACTAAGCTAATTATTCTCCATTGAAGATTTAAAGGGAACAACTATATTAATCCACTAGCCAGGGCCAGTATAAGGAAGCAATATGGCTATTCATTAATCTACTGCCACTAAGCCCAGCTCATCTGCCGGGAAATCATATAACCACGCCAGCTGCAGAATCTTTGTGCCTTATCTTTGGGACGCAAGGGCTCACCTTTGATAAACTCTTCACCTGAACACCCTTTCTGAGAATGGGAAGTCTCACTGTTCCTTCCTGACTCACAGCAAGACTATCAGGATGCCAGAACACCAACCCAGGGTCATCTCCAAAGAGAGAGGGAGAGAGGCTGGGAAGCTCTTTGATCACAGCTGAACTGTGTCTCATGCTCTGCCACCTTCTGGGGGTCAGGCATAACCACTCGCAGCCTGCCAGGGCTGTGAAGTGTCATAGGGAACGAAGCACAGCAAGACAAACCGGGGAGGATTCTGCTCTCTTGGAAAGAGTTTTGAAGACTAAACGGGCAGAGACCTTCCTCCTGCTTCTCAGCTCCTTCCTCGCTTCTCAGGCAGACCTGGGACTTCTTGTGCTCTCAGCTGCACTTGAACAAGGAGACTCAAAGCAGGAGGAACACCAAGCTTTTGAAATCAGTTGTGAACCCCACCTCTGCAGAGATGAAAGCTGGACCCCCAAAATCAGAGGTCTGGCACCACTCATACTAGCAGGTTTTTCTCTGAAAAGAGTTTCACCTTGTTCAGAACTCTGTTCACTGCATGCCCCTCACTCCCATTAACCCCTTCTTTGCCCTACTCATGCACATCTCTCTGTGCACCCTGCAGAAACTGCACAGGCAGGTTTACAAAATCGGAAATTTAATCAGCATCTTGCTGGGCTTCAGAGCCACTGAGAATTTATTTTTTTTTCAAAATATGAAACTTCTGCCAGAAATCCCCAGCAAAACAGCTTCTGTTTTATGTTGTCTACCATTCCAGTGCTGCCATTTATGTGGCTAAAAGAGAAGTAGGTGTTTTGTGGGCTGATGTCCTTGGTAAAATGTGAACATAAGAAATAGCACTTTTATTGGCAGCCAGCAGAGTATATTTTCAGCCTGTGTGGTCAGATTCCCCAGCATCCATAGGAAACACACTGTGAATGACAACTGTTTTTCCATGCTCTGTTCCTCCTGCTTGTAATGAAGGAGCCACTGCTTGTAATGAAGGAGCCACTGCTTGTAATGAAGGAGCCACTGCTTGTAATGAAGGAGCCATCTTCTATGGCCACAGTTCAGTAAATGATCCTCACTCAGGAGAAGCAGTAATTTATGAGATCCTTTGGGTCAGACCACTTTCTTTTTCTAACATGTAAGGTGCTTGGCAGAATCTGTGTCACTGCAACATGAGCCCCTAGGATGGCACATCAGATCATCCTAACAGCCCCTGTCTGCACCAGCTCCATTTTTAATTTGTCCTTCTCTATCAAAGGTGACCAGAAGTATCCAGTACTCCAGGGGAGGTCAAATCTAGACCTCACACAGGGCATTAATAGTTCTGGTCTGTGCTGGTCTTGACTTGCCTGGTGTAGCTTTGGGTAATGCTGGCCTTTTCCCAGCCACAACATACTGACAGTTCGGAGTCATCCTCTGACCAATCTAAGCACCTACGTCTTTCTACACTTCCAGCATTTCTAACCAAGATACTCCCTGCTGTTGCAGACATTGGGTCATCAGCAAATTTTGTTAAAAACTGTTATTTTGGGGCTGGACTGACTAATAAAAATATGAAGTACTTCTAGCATCAAGAGCAATCTGAGAGAGCTACTTTTACTACCTCCATCCCGCCCAAAAATTTCGCCATCAATTAACCCCTTCTCCCCTTGCCTTTGGCCATTTGCTTATTTACTTCACAAATCCTTTTCTAAACTCCATCTTGTACAGATTTAATTGCTAATTAGATTACTAATTTCCCACTATCAAATAATTTCTACAGTCCTGAAAGAGGAGATCTTCTCCCTTCTGGGGGAACTCAAGTATCCTATCCTATTAGCTGGGCATTAGCTACACTTGGATGCCTGTGGCATTTTGTCGCATTTGAAGATTCATTGGAATTACTCTTTGGATCAAAACCTCTTCTGGCTGCTGATGGGATGCTAACCCCTCCACCCTCTTCCTTCTTAAAGTAGGTACGCCAGACTCTTTGCAAAATGGTACCATTCTCCCCTCCAGAGAGATATGACCAAATGTTTGTCCTTGGCCCTGCAGTTTTAAGAGCCAAGTCTTGCACTTTGTGGTACTTTCTTGTCCTTACTCTATTCCTGCATCATTCCAGCTACTCCCATCACCATTTAGCAAGTTGCAGGGAGCAGACCTTCTCAGCCAGGCACAGGCTGGCAGCTGGGCAAAGCCAACATGTTTTGCTAAGCATCCCTCAAAGAGAGGGCTTGGCAGGGCTGGGACTTAACAGCATCCCCCCAGATAAGCTCTCTCCACTTGGGGAGCCAGCTCCAGCCCCATGCTCCCTCTCTCTCTGCTGCCAACATCCCAGTTCCTGCATGGCCTGGAGGGTGAGGGCCAGGAGAAATGGTTGGCTGTTCTGGGCCCATCAGTTTTGTAGCCATACTTTTTCCGGTGAGACTCTGAAGGGAACCGGTCCCTCTGGGTTTTCAGTTTTGATGATCAGCATTTTCGTTTGGGTGTGTTTTTGTGTTCAGAGGTGGTCCCAAACTGAGCCCCCCGTAAAGGAACACACACCACAGCTTGGGCCCATCTCTAGTGCAATATCTTTTTATTTGTAGATTATATCTTACTCTGCAGCTGTTACATTGTTATCAGCACCAGTATACGCATAATCCTACTGCCAGTCACTATTTCATACATACCTAAGTGTATCCCAGAAACTAATATGTTACTCTGGTGTCTCTTTCCACATTTAAGATGTTTCTCAGACTGATGTGTGCACAGGTGTTAATCCTTTTGTCCTTCTCAGTTTGAGCGTGTTATTTTTTTAAGCAAGAGTGTCACATTTAAGTGTTTGTTTGTGTCGTGTTAAGAAATCTAGAGCACAGCGGACTTTACTTGTAACTAAATTGTCTCTGTTCACCTGCCAAGGGGACTGTGGTGGAATCCCATGGGGATGGGAGGCAGAAGTGCAGTGCAGATGTGCAGCCAGAAGGAAGTCAGCCAGAAGTGAGAAACAGCTCTTCCCCTTCCTTCCAGTCGAGGCTCTGGGCCGGGGGAGAGACAGCACCACAAATACAGGGCACTGGGCAGTTAGGGTTGGCCTGTGGGGAAGCCCAAGGTCTGCCTATGCAAAGCTGGCAGATCTGGAGAAGGGGATTTCACAGAGTGCTGAGGAGGCAAACCCCTCTTCTCCAACACACAGGGGAGAGCTCTGGTCAGGCTCAGTGCTTAGCTCATGTCCCAGGACCGGTATGACCAGCTTACAATCCAAACCACAGCATCTGCCCAGGTGCTGACTGGCCAGCGCTGCCTGTGACAGTGGAGACACCCTGTTGTCTGCAGACCTGCCCAAAGTGGGCCAGATATCGCTAAGAACCAGATTTCATGGGCCAGCATATGGGTTGCTGGGGTCCCAGCATAGATCCCATGTTACACTCAGAGATCTGGAGTCTCTGGGACATGCCAAGATGGGTCTAGTTGGCTTTGGCAAAGGCAGGGAAACTACTCCACTGTGGCTCCAGCAGCACTTTGGAGAGATGATTCTTGCAGGGGTGAGAGAGAAGCCAGCTTGCACTAGGAGGTGTGCAGCATCCTGTCATTCCTGTCTTTTCCTCCTTCATGGACCAGAACTGCAAATCTTGCCCAAAGAGTGCCCTTTCCCACCCCTTCTGTCCTGGCTTGCTGGCATCATGCTGTCACTCTGCAGCATCTCTGAACAGCTGCAGCACCTGCCTCCACACTCTATTGGAAACCATCCTGAGGGCAAAGGGAAAAAGAGAGTTCAGATTAAGGTACCAAAGAGTTATAACATTTTTCTAGGTTTACAGATGTATTTGTAGGATTTGTACTATGTCACATCTATAGCCATGAGATATTATTTTTATGCTGTAAACTTTTACAAATACGTTTTTGTTTTTTGTTTTTTCTTAAAAAAAGAGTTTTAAAAATAAAGGTGTTTTTCATTTTGCAAAGTTCCACCTCTTGCTTCTATTTGCCCTGTTTTGGTTGCTCCCGCTCAGGCGGGGCTAGGAATACAGCTTAACCGTGTCGTGGGTGAAGGCTAAGCATGTTAATACGCTGTGCATGACCCCAGTGCTTAGTGAAAGCCAAGCTGGGAGCCAGGCAGAGAGAAGCACAGGAAGGAACAGCTGAGCCCAGAGACATGGTAAGGAAAAGGGGCTGCAAACGGGGCAGGACCTGCCCCACCTCTCTGGTAACTGGCCAGCCAGTGGGTCGTATTGCAGGTGAATAGAGGGAAGGATACTGGGAGCTGTTCCCATGTATATCCCCAATGCTAGGGGTTTGGGCCAGCAGCCCCAAACTAAGGACTTGACATGCTCCTTGGGTCTGTGTTCAGATCAAGGTAGAGATGCGGCAGATGCCAGGCTGAACAGTGGCCAGGCTGAAGGAGATGGGAGACACCACAGCACTGTTGATTTTTCGTCATAGTTTAATATCTCCGGGCAGTGGGAGAGACTGGAGGTAGCAATGGGGCAGGGCACAAGCAGGACACGGCAGCGCACAGGGCTCCCCAAGTCCAACTCTCCTCCCCTCCCTCTAGGACAAGGAATTTGCTGACAACCTTAAAAGATGTAACTCTAAAGTATTGGCTCCCACACCACCACTCCCTCAGATCCACAGGTTCCCCCGCTGCCCTCACCTTTCCCCAGTCACCTCCCCAGAGATGCTGAGGTGCCCCAGCCCCATGACAGACAGGCACTTCCTGAGTCCAGTTTTCTCCTCTCTCCTCTCCAATTAAACTGCTCCTCCAAAAACGACCCCAGGCTGCAGAGCAGAGCTGTTTGCAGCTGCTCTGAGCCATGGGCTTGAAAAGCATAGGGTTGCTGTGAAGAGGGATTTTGACCTGGTGTTCAAACATATTGGTGTTGACTGTTTTCAGGCTGCATGATGCAGCTTCCACTGGCAGCAGTTGTGCCTCCTTCAGCTCCTGGAAATCCTTTGTGTACCCAAGGGCCCAAGGCATCCACTGCAGGAGTCCGATCCCAGTCACAGCAAGGGTCCCCTTTCCAGCTCAGCCTGTCCTGGGTTCTTTCTTTTGTTCGTTTTGCCAGAGAGGAGGTTTGCAGGCTCCCTGACCAGCTCAGACTGATTCTCCACAGATATGCTCTGAGTCACCTGGCACGGCTCAGTCAGGACATTTTTCTCCAGGAGCTGAATCAGTAGGGGAAAAAAAATCACCTGGTCTCCACAAAAGCTGCAGAAAAACTTGGGGTGAAGCAGAGAGGGGGAGTTGATAGACCTCAGCCCTGAAGCCAGTGGGCTTCCATTGCCCGATCCCTGCAGGGCAAGTCTTTTGCATGTTGGAATGCACTGAGGTCATAGGGCTGGGAATCAGGAGGCAGACATGGAGACTGCCAGCAGGGCATTTTCCCCACACCAAAATAAGTCTCCTCTCCAGTGATGAGACAGGCACGCCATGGAAGAGCTCAGGGAAGCAGAGAACCTCAGACTGCAGTGTCAACCCTGGCCTGCTGTAACCAAGGCTTGTAGCTGTCTGGGTGCTGATGGCTCAGTACCAACAGGACATGCGAGTTCCACACATGTGCCCAGACTGCTGCAGGGCAGTTCAGCCAGGCGTGACACCATGGCCAGCTGTGCTCATTGCAGGGGAATAGCCCAGCCCTGCTCCCAGCCTGGGAAACAAGCCTGAGCTTTGAGTGCTCCCAGCTAGGGCCTCCGCTCCCCCTTCCACAGCCAGGCTGTGGCTAACCAGGCATTGAGCAAGTCAGTCCTGGCCATCAGGGCCTCCACAGACATCCCTGGGCTTCAAGGGGCTCAAAGTAAGGCTGCAGCTCCTCTGAGAACATCCCTGCCCCATGCTCAGAGCTGCCTGGGCACATGAGCCCCATCAGCACTCCTGGGACTGAGCTGCTGCTTACACCCACAGGATTTGGAGTGCAGCCTGCAGGCAGGAGGAGAAAACCATTAAAAAGAGAGGGACGCCAGCAGACAGGTTTTTCCAGTGAGAACCCCCAGGTGTGCTCAGTCCATCTTGGGGACCCATGAGTCCAGGTTCTCACCTTGGTACCACTACCATCAGAGATGCTCTGCAAGGGGCCCGCTCAGAGAGAAGGGAGGCTGAGATTTTTTTTTTCCCTTCTCTGTATTAAACCTGTCTGGTTTAATACTTGTTCAAACTGGTGAGTCAGTTATGTCTGAGCTGGCACTTGTTCCTGGAAAAAAAACAAAAATAAAAAACTACTTGAAAAGAAGAAGGAGGGAAACAAACATCCTTTAAAAAGTCCCTTTGGCTTAAAAGGAGGAAAGACTAATCAGGCAGACATCTCCTGTGGCCCAGCTGCTCGACAGCCCCCCAGCTCTGGGCAGGAGCCCTCCAGAGCACCACTCTGCCTCCAATTCTTGTTCTTCTTCCTTGCATCCTGCCAGGAAAAACTGCTGAGAGGAAACGTTCTACGGCCAAAAGCTGTCTTTCCTTCTCCCTGGACTCCCTCACACTCTCCAGCCATTCTCTGGCGAAAACCAAGAGCTCCCTGCACATCCCCATGACTCTTAGTCATCTCCAGCACCGTCGGCTGTGCCCGCATCTCTTGGCCCCAAGACCTTGTCTTGCTGGTGCCTCTCTAACTGCCCCCTTTGGAGAAGCCCATTCCCTTCCAGTTTGGGGTGTGGAAGTGTGCAGGGAGTCCTGCTGCCTGGCACCTTGGTATTGCAAGTGCAGATTCAACAGCCACCTCTGTGCATTTTGGAACAGCATTTCTCTTTCTGCCCATGCTGGTGTCCAGTCACCTCCCTGCTGCCAGGGCTGCAGCTGGGAGCAGTTGCCAGAGCCCCCCAGCTGGATGTTCCTCCCCTGTGCTTCCTTCCCAGCACTGTCAGGTGGTGGCTGTCACTTCCCACCCCAAAGCTGCTGTGAACAGCCCTAAACTTCTGCTGCAGCGTGAGGTTATCCAGAGACAGAGCAGAGAGCAAGGGGCACCCGTGTCTGACTGGACCTGCTGATCCTGCTGACTTGAGTGTCCCTGGGAGAACTGGTTTGCCTCAAGGCTACCTTCACCCCTGTTTTGGAAGAGCCATGGTCTAATGGAGGCTTAACAAAGGGCCTAATTTACTAATTACTAAAACTGCTAATTAGCTTACTAACTGCCTAATTACCGATTGAAAGTGCCTGCCAGGTTGTCAGTTACAAAACAGCTTCAAGCAGCCTCCCCACCAGTGAAGCAGCATGGCTGGGTGGGATGGGCTCTGGGGGAGGAAGGGTTCTTGCTTGAGCCCTGGGGCTGCCTGGTGGTGACAGAGTTGCTGTGAGCCCCATGGCTGGAGGTGCTGAGAGTTTCCCAGCTCTCCTGATGGGGTCCCCATGTATCCCCCAGCCCAGCAGGGAGGGGTCTGCAGACCGGACTCCAACATGTCTCCATGCTGGGGAGGGTGGTGGAGCTGGCATGAGGATTGGGGGTGATCCTGTGTGACCACAGGACCCCTGTCTGCACTGGGGATCACACTTTTGGTTAACACAAAATAATTTGCCACCTTCACAGGCCTTTTCCCACCTGGGAGCTGCTCCAGGCTGAATTGCATTTGTGGGTTTCTTGTGAGGGAGTCTGCCATATTCCTTGGGGGTCCTTGGGTCCCAAAGCCAGCAAGAGCCACAGGGCCTGAGGTAAACTCTGTCCTGCTGAGGTAAAATGGAGTCCACTGCCCTCAAAGTCAGGGCTTTGTGTCCCTGTGCAGGTGGAAAGGGTATAGGGGTCCCTTTGTTTTGGGGTGGCAGTAGCCAGAGCATACTGGGATTGTCCCGAGTCCCAGCATAGTGCAGTGGTTCCTGACAGCCCTGGGGAGTGGACTGGGCTTGGGCCCTTTCCTGGGGCTGGAGGTGACCCCAAAGAGCAGGGGGTCCCTGCAGTGGGGTGCGTGCATGGCCCCACCTCTGCCACGGGGGTGTGACACCCATGACGTATCAAAGCATTGCCTGCTTTTCTTTTTTTTCTCCTTCTGTTTCAAAAACAAACAAAATAGGGAATTTGTTAACTTGTGGTCAACTCAGAAAGGAGAAGCTCCTGCCAAGGGAGTGCTGGGGACAGTGCCCACGAGGAGAGGCACCCGCTGCTCGAGAGGATCCTTCAGCTGCGTCCCTCCTCCACGCTGGGGACACTACAGTCCCTGGGGACATGTGTCCTGCTCTCCTCCTGCTGCTCAGCACAGCTGCCTTCTGGCATGGTAGGTACCCTGACTGACAAAGCCCCCCAGTGCCTCCATGTCACTCCAGGGGCATTTTGGGATGGGGCGAGGATTTCCCAGGTGTCTGGTATGAGTGCTCCATCCCTCCTCAGGTGAGGAGTTGTGACAGCCTTGGTGGGGATGGAGCAGTGCTGAAGGTGGAGTAATAGGTGCCCAGCTCCTGGAGATGGAGGGTGAAGCCGGGCTCCCAGTGGTGTGTCCCAAAAGGCTGCTGTGGGCTGGCACAGTCCCTGTTTCTGGAGGCTGCTGCATGAAGCAGCCACTGCTACGGGCAAGTTCAAGGAGCCTCAGCACAGGCAGGGAGAACATGTCTGCTCTGTGGCACAGAGTATGGTACTTAGTGCAGCTTTCTGAAGGCCATCCCGAGCTGGCTGCAATTACAGAGGGAAGGCAGTGGTGGAAAGAGGGTGTGTTGCTGGTCTGTGTTGCCTCTGGAGCCCAGCTGTGCTGAGGGCTTGCTCTTAGCTGCCTGCAGCACTGTCAGGGTAAGGCCAAGGAGGATGGAAAGGTGCGCGTAGCATAGGAAGAGCCTTGGCAGTGGGGAGATGGGAAAGGGAAACTTCTCTCTCTTTGGGTCTAGAAAAGGTTTAGGATGAAGGAACAGTTCAGCAGAAAGTGTGTCCTGAGGGGAGCTGTCTCTGAAATAACCCTTTGCTTAAACAGGGCAAGAGCTGGAGGTGCTTGGTCTGCAGGTGAAAGAATCAGGAAAATCAGCTGCACTGGCACCTCCCAAAGTACCTCATGCCCAGTTGGAGTGTCTGAGGATTGTTGATTTCTGGTGGTGCTGGCATGCACAGCAAGGGTGTAGGGCCAGGATGTGATGGAAACAGAAGTCAGGCAGCCAAGAAGGGAAAGGTGAATATGTCTGTTTTTTGAGGTTGTGGAGGTGGCCAAGAGGTAATAACCCACCAACCTCAAAAGTCACTAAGCCTGTTTAGAGGTTTACAACCCATCAGATGGAAATCAGTATTACTAATCTTGCATTTTGAAGTGCTGGCAGCCTCTCAGATCCACTGTCCTTCACTTTCCTTTTGAGCTTGCTCGGGGAGACAAGGAGACTGTGGTGTGAGGTCCCCCCTGGAAGGGGCAACCTGGAGGGAAAGCATTCAGCATGTAGAAGGAAGGCAGTGTATCCCTCTTGAGCCACTGCAGTGCTTATATTTTCAGCCCAGGAAACTTCCATTCCTCTCACTATTGCACTTCATGTTGTTGCACTTCAAGTCCTGTCTTCAACATGCTGAGCTGGCTTTTTCCAAGGTCTGCTGTCCTGGGAACTGAGTTGTGAAAGCTGCAGGGTTTTTAATTTCTTAAGTGTTCTTTTAAGGTTATAGGAACTAGACAGGTCTGATACCGGTTTGTGATAGATCATAACAATAAGCTGTCAGGATCTCTCCAAAAATTCCTTGAGACAGTGGGCAATGCAGGTCACCAGTTGTGACATCTTCATCAGGCACTGTCTGCCATGTCAGGCTGTTAGACACACATTTGTGTGGGTACCAGCACTGTTGGCCATCTGCAGCACAAATCTGCATCATTCCATGGTTCTCCCTAGTAATAGCCTCAAGCTGGAGTCAGAGCCCGACTTCCTTCTCCTGCCTCTCTGATTGCAAATGCATCTTCTGAGAGTACCCAGGGCTGATGTGGTGTGACCATTGTGATCTGGGCTCTTCCTGAGGGAGTGTAAGGGGCTGAAATCCCAGATTCAGACCAAGCAGAGAAAAGGTTTTGAACCTGATAGCCTCACATCCGTGTTCTTGGTCATCTTGAGAGGTCTTCCCAGGGTTTTTGGTTTCTTGTTGTTTTCTTTGGATGATCTAAACCTCTGAGGTAGAAGACACAAAGAAGAGCTGTGATGAGCACGCTTTCCTTCGCCCCTGGCCCCCCAGATACTGTAGGTCACTCTGGGGAAGGGGTCCTTAAAAAACAAACTTTTCCTTACCATCTGTGAGGGTGGGACAGGGGGAGCTCAGGTCTCATAGGAGTCCCCCCTCGGGGCCAGACCTTAAGCTAGTTATTCCTCAGGACCGCATCAAGATCCTGATGACTGGCTTCCTTGGTAAAGACCTTGAGCATTTCTGTCTTACCAGCCTTCACTTCTCCTTCCTCACCAAACCCTCCGCAGAGGGAAGCAATGTTTTGGCTGACATGGGAGAGGCAGTGACAGAGCCTGTGGCTGTAAGGAGAGGTCGGGGTTACACAACCCGAGTGTGGTAAAACCTCTGGCCAGCAGTTACTGGCAGTGCTGCGGAAGCTGCTGGAGAGCAGCAAAGAGACATCCTTGGGCTTCGTGTGAGATTGCACACTGGTCAGCAGGGAGAGAGCCTCCCCAGACCCTGCTTCCCCATTCTGGAAAAGGTCCTGCTGGTCTGACTCATCCCCCAGCACACACAAAGGAGTGGATGCTTGGGTGACCTTCATCTTGCCTTGTCCTGCATTTACTGTCTCTGCTTTGTCTGTCCTCACTCCACCTGTGTTGGTGGTTGTGGGAGTCTCCAGTGACAGCCTGAAGGCTTTGTCCTCACTGAGGATGAAGTGAGGATACCTACCAGAGCCTCTTCTGGCCACAGCATCTTGGTAGTAAGTGTAAGTTGATGACAACAAGGATGCAGAGTGACATGACTCTTGTCTGTTTTGGTTTTTGCTGCTGTGGGTAAACCAAGGACCAGTTACAACACAGTCTTTCCCTGAAGCAGTTTGAATGTAGCTGTGAGTCAAAGAGCTTGGCTCCCCATGAAATGGTGCTGAAGCCCTGGATGCGGAGGGATAGCCTAAAGCAGAGAGTAGGTGAGGGAAAAGGATCCACTGACAGAGAATTAAAGCAACAGAAATGTCAAGTCCCAGTAGAAATCACAGCTTAGCAAAAAGGGGAGGAATGTTGTGCCATGGATATGTGGAAAATGTGGCTTTGCAAATGCTTCTGGGATACGTTTTCCTCCACTCTGGGAATAAATGAGGCTTTTCCTCTTTCCACAGGTAGATAAAAACATCACCAACAAAAAGGTCGGGAGGAGGGGAGATAAAATGTCAAATATTCCATACTCTGAAGATTCTTGTCCTCTGCTTCTTCCCAAAGGGCCAGTGAGTTTGATCCAGACCTTGTCTGAGTTTCCCTGTGACCACTGTGTCATTGGCACAGACCAGCAACGCTCTCCAGGGCCTTAAGTCTTATATTCTCAACCTTTTGTTGCATGGAGGGAGGAATCAGCCCCAGACGGCTGAAACGATGGTTTTTGGGCTCTGATGCGTGGTCTCTGGGTGTTACAACCCTGAGCACAGCTGGTAGCACAGGACACACATTTGTACCTTGGCCATCGTAGTCTTCCTCACCAAACGATCTGTGAGCAGCGGTGGAGGAGAATGGGGGTGTGCTTCTGCTGGCTATTACAGGGGCAGTGTCCATGGCAGGAGGATCATTGCCTGCAGTGACCTCTACAAAGAGCAGTGAGTTGATAAATTCCACAGCTACCTTCATGCTTAGTGTAATTTGAAACAGGGTGTATGTCCCTTTAAGATGTGAGGACGGGTTAGCAACCGGGAAGGAAAGCAGAAGTGGGAGAATAGCCCTGGATAGGGGCTGGAGGATGGTGCAGAGCCCTCCGAGCACAGATAGCCATTTGCAATGTGTTTCCTGTCCTCCCTCAAGGCCTGGCGTGGGGGTGGCAGCACCACTTCTTCCCTGGCCCCACGACACTGATTCATTTCACACTTCCCCCCACCCTAAATATAGGTGGTGACTCAAAGAACTCGCTGACATGGCAAAACAACGAAAAATATTTCCTTCTGACACTAAGGGCTGGAGTAGGACCCTGGTTCCCCTTTATTCAGTCAGCAGAGAAGCCATCTTCGAAGAGGAGTTGGCATCAGAAATCCAGCTGGTTGTGGTGCTGGTGTCTGCAGGACTGCTGTGCTCTACGAACAACTGCAGCAATGGGCTTTCCTCAGCCGTTTGGCTTTTCTGTGCCTCAGTTTCCTCTCCCCAATATGAATAATAATAATGCTGACTCACTTCATAATGTTTCGATAGTATCTGCCAGAAGAATGCTGTGTGTGACTCCATGGTAGACATAAGGAGATGTCCTTCAAAATCCAGCACCTGGTGACAAAAAGCCAGTCTTCCCAAAGGACATGCACTGATCTTCCACTCTGCAGACTCTTTCCTGGTCTGCTCTGGCTCATCACAACACCACTGCAACATAGAGCCCCGTGCACCAAACTTGACTTAAACTCCACCAAATGGTGCTGTGGGCTAACCCAGTTCATAGGGCAGCTCCAGCTCTACCACAAAAGGAAAACTGTTGCAAGAAGAGGCAAAACCCAACAGAAACAATTTCCAAGCTAGCATCTGCCCTAATCAGCTCCAGATGATTATTCTTCCTGTCCCAGAGCTCTAAATGTTCACATGGCAGGGAAGGGGGAAGGGCAGGGGGTGGTGTTTCTTCTCTGAAATTCATTGCTTGGAGTATCAGGCTGTATTGGTCTGGTGAGAGAGAGATTGGGTGGAGTGATGTAAGCCAAAAAGCCAGTCTGAATGCCAAGCTCAGCCTTTTGCTGATGCTGAGATACTCTGTGCTCAGCAGCGTGAACTCCTCTTTAGGGATCATTTTTGCATCCTCACTCTCTCTTTCCCTTGCAGGCTCAGCATCTCCAGTGATCAGCCCTGACCTCCCTGCTCTGGTTGTCAACACGGGTGATCCAGTCATCCTGCGCTGCTCAGGAGAGTCTGAAGTTGAATGGATTAACCAAAGGAATGCATTCAGTAACCACACCACCAGCACACTCAGTATTCCCAAGGCCACTTACAAGAACACGGGCACCTATAGTTGTGCTCATGTCAACAGCAGTGACAAGGGCATTGCAGCTGTCCACCTCTTTGTGAGAGGTAACCATGCTTCTCTCTTCCCACATCCAGAACAGGCTCCTTCCAGGGAGCATGGCCATTACACAGGTCCTTTCTACAGCTATGGCTCTGTGTGAGTGTCTGGGGAGCAGTGTAGGCTCCTGCTGGGGCAGTGGCTCACCCGCAGCCATGTAAGTCCACACAAAATGGGGCCCATGGCTGAAACCCTGGGATAAGAGCTGCATCTCATGCATATTTGGGAATGTCCTGGATCTCTCCCTCTATCTAGTGGGGCTTCCCTTCCTGAAAAACCAGGGATAAAAGTCTGTTCAGTGTTGTAATTAGCTGTGAGACCTGAAAATCAATGAGCTATATTGCCAGCACCTCAGATAAGGGAGAGAGTCACATGGATCACATCCTCACAACATGACCTGAACTGAAAAGATTATTCTATCCCAGAAGAAGTTATGCTGTGGTGGCTCCACCACTTGACTTCGTCCCTTCCCTTGTACCAGAGGTTCTGTCCTGGGCAGGGAAGCTGGAGGTCTGATAAATAAAGCTAACACCATGGTGAAAAGTTTAATCAGAGGTAAGCATACTTCTCAGCCTCTCCTGTCTATGTACATTTGTCAGCTGGTTGCTGTGACCCCCTCAAATGGCTTAGCTGGAATTGGGCTTGTCGTGTGAGTGTTTAGAGGCTGAGTCAGGCAGGCGTTGAGCAGGGCTGCCCCAGCAGCAAACTCCCACTGGGAAGCAATGCTGGAGACCTGCCTTGTCTGGAATGTGTTTCTCAGCTTCAATGCATTTTCTGGTCCCGTTCTCAAGCCTGTCTTGTCTCCTCCACAGATCCCGATAATGTGTGGTACACCCCGGAATTCCGGGTCCTTGGGACTGAAGGGGGTAATGTTGATTTCCCCTGCCTCATCACGGCCCCTGAGTATGGATCCAGTGTGACTCTGATATTGGATGATGCCTCTCCTCTCCCACCTGGGACCAACTACTCTTTCAGTGCTGAGAAAGGAATAAGACTATACGATGTACAAAGCAAGCATAAGGGTTATTACCGATGCCAAGCAGAGATAAATGGAAAAATAAAGAAATCACCAAGAATAAGACTGGTCATGGAAGAAGGTAAAGAATTTGGGTTATTGCTGTACTCAGGGACACCAATAGCTAAGCTGGCCACAGTAGATAGTTAAAGAAAAGCTCCTTACTAGTGGCAGGAAAGACCTTCTGAACCTACAGTTTCTAAAGTGGAGGTCGAATTCCATCAGCCTCTGGCAAATTGGTTCCTTCAGGTGGGTTTCCAGGAGTTTAGCAGTCTTCAAACCTTTGCAGGCACTATCACAGACCAGAGCAAAATGTCCAGCAATCTCTACAATGTTCTGCAAGTCCTCAGGCCTTGATGCTCCATGTGCAACCACGGCAGAACCTTCCCCTTCCCTTCCAACCCGCAGTGCTGACTGCTGTGTTCTCCCCCACCTATACAGCCCCCCACAGACAAAAGCACAAAAGAGATCACCAGGGAAGGAGAAGACTGGGGGTAAAGAGGTTAAAGAGAATGGAAAGGGGAAGGTAGAATCATAAAGTAGAATCACAGAATAGCTTGGGTGGGAAGAGACCTTAAAAATCATTTCGTCCCAAACTCACTGCCATGGGCAGTGATGCCACCCACTAGATCAGATTGCTCAGGGACCCATCCAACCTGGCCTTGAACACTTCCAGGGATGGGACACCCACAATTTCTCTGGGCAACCTATGTCAGTGCCTCACCATCCAAGGTAGCCAGGTCCTGGGGAGTGTCCAAAGCACACGGAATCACTGGACCAGCTGACGTTGAATCTGTCCCTGCTTGCCTTTCTGTAGCACCGAAGAAGCCTGTGTCAGTGGTGATGGACCCCGCAGACCACGTGCGAATCGTGGGTGAACCTTTCCAGGTCACTTGCAGAGTAACTGCTCCTTCCCACAAGTACAACATCAGATGGGTGACAGCAGCAAAGAGGGTGAGTTGGGCAGCTTCAATGGGGTTTGGGGCTTTCCCGGAAACTGGGGGACGTAGGCTGGTAAGAACTGCCCAGACTCATGTCACCTGCAGCAAAGCCATGAACTACCCTTTTCTTGGGATGACATTGTCAGGATCTTGCTGAAAGAGAGGAGGAGAATATGTTGCTTCAGGTGAGTTCATTGGACAGGAGCCACAGTACCTATTAAGGCAACATTTCTCCACCCAGCCCTGCCAGGGCTTATAAACCAGCAAACGTGTTCAGGACACACGATTCTCCAGAGAAAAGACACGGGTGAAAAAAGGGAATGTATTTCAAAATCTCTGCTGACTTTTAAGTGCTAGATGGTTAGATAAGGTTTGCCAGAAGTCCTTATTGTGTCTGATGTCTTTATTAAGGAGTTGAAATAACACACAAGGACTGTTTGGATCACAGAGCATAAGGCCAGGTTGCAGTCAGAAGGCTGACAATAGCTATAGCCTAACTGCCGTGGAATAACTGCCCTGGATACTTAGGTTTAACATGCCTCTGGGTCTCCACAGTTTGCTCTGAGTGATGTATTCTCTAGCCCAGAACAAGAGTGGGTGTGTGTGCTTGCCTTAAATGTTCAGTTCATCCTGTGCCCTTCCAGTGTCTGATGTTCCCTCTCTGCCTGACAGGTTCTGAGAAATAAAATGCTTGACTTTGAAAATGGTAACTACTTCACCAATGACACCCTGACTGTTCCAGCCGTGACCATGGAAGACAGTGGGAAATACGTCTGTATAGCCAACAATTCAGTAGGATTCAGGAATGCCTCAGCAGTGCTTCAGGTGGTAGGTGAGTGCTTCCCCAAAAGACCAGGAACACTGAATCACATCTCGCCTTGAGTATTTGCTGCTTCTGCCTCCATCCTGTTCCTAGTTTTGTTGTTGGAAACATAATTCTCACTTGTGCCTGAAGGCTCATGTAACAAGCGTGGAACTGCTAGAAAAGGAACTGGTGTTCCTTTCACATCTTGAGGGGCAGGAGGACATGTTTGGGGTTCTGGATGAAAAATTGAAGTGCTCTTTTCAGTTTCTGTGTGCTTATAAAAAGCTTTAAAACAATAAACAGAGAATGAGGCAAGGTTGTGCTGAAGACCACGAAAGGTATAGAAGGAAGGGCAAGCCACATGAGCAGAGTATGGATCTTTGTCACTTCCAGTCACAGACCCACATAAGAGGATCCAGGTCTGCTATACACTTGTTTGTATCTCAGTATGGAAAATTCATCCTTGGAGTTTGTAGGCAGGGGTTTGCTGATCCAAAGCTGCTGCATACCATGGCTCAGAAAGAGGGCTTGGAATGAATTGTTTCCAAGTGAGAAGCCAGGATTTTAGCTAAACGGATCTGTCTTTTATGAACAATTAGGAGATACAGTTTTAGCCTCATCACTTCTTAGGATACAGCATGTAAAACCTCTTCCTCATGAGAGTTCACTAAGGTTTTCTAGCTCTCCTCGGGCAGTGTAAACCAAGCTGCCATGACAGAGAAGCAATTTAAAAGTACTCCATTGGCAACATAACCTGTGTAATGTCTCATTCCCTCCTGCAGTCTTTTAGCTGAGGCTGCCCTTTCCAATAATAATCTGTTTATGAAGTTGGTATAAGCTTGTTCCAGGTCTCTGGACGTGCCTGCTGATGTTCATGCTCTCCTCCACCCTGCAGAGAGAGGTTACGTGTTCCTGACCCCAGGGAACGCTACCAGCCAGGAGGTTGCTTTGGGAGAGAGTCTGAATCTGCAGGTTCACATTAAAGCTTACCCAAAACTTCTCCACTGGGGCTGGGAACACACAAACCCCTTGAAGAACTCTGGGAGCACCATGTTCAAGGGCCAAATGATCTCTGGAAACAACTGGTATGTGCTCTTTGTCTTCTACACTGGCTATGGCATGTTTCCAGCAATGCTGTCCTTGAGACTGGCAGGCCCCATTCTACAGAAAACTGTCAGGTTTTGAAGAGGGGAACTGTTCTCCACTTTTGTCTTCTCTTTTCAGTCTTAATTAGCAAACCACACTGAGGAGGTATGATCAGGTCAAGGAGGACACCACCCTTCTCTAACTTGGCAGCCTTCTCTTTAGAAAACCTTGTGAAAGTCAGGATCACATTTGTGATCCAGAGTTGTTCAAGTCTGCACTCTCCTTGCAGGAAGAAATTGCAGAGGTGAATGATCAGTAGAGAAAACTTAAATTCCCTCACTGCTCCTTGGACCTGTCCTGTGCTCTGAGGTCTGGAGAGTGTGTACTGAGTGACACTGTATGCCAGAAACAACATTATGTGGATATGATCTAATGGAGGGCACAGGCCTGCTCTTCAAAACATACAGCCAACTGAGACCAAAAGGAGACTGAGAGAAAATCATTCCATTTGTTGGAGCATTTGGGCAATTCCCCTTTCATTTTCTTAGAAACCAAAAATAATCTGCAAGAGGAAGTGTGCCACTCAGCAAGGGTAATAGCTTTAGGGCAAACTCTTGCATGGGGGGCTGAGAAATGGGCTGAGGGCAGAGCGGAGTGGGCACTGAGGGAGCATGACTTCATGGAATAACTCATTCTGCCAAAGGCAGGAGGACCAGCATCCCCTGACCCTTCAAAGGCAATGATTTGGATGTTAAATTATTTCCGAGCATTCACCCACCTGTAGCATTTCAGTTGCTGAAGTGCACTTGATGGCAAAAAACATTTCCTCTAAGGAAGGTCAGTCCCTCCCTCCTTCCCCTGAAGAAGGAAACAGCAGGCTCTCTCATGGACTGGGGTTAGTGCTGAAAGTGTTCACTGCTCCAGAACACAGGAAGCAGCAGCATCTCACTGAGCAAAGCCTGTGCGTTCTTCACTGGTTTTACTCTCTCTTGGTGAGCAGGTACAGCAACACGCTCTTCCTGAACCGCCTGCAGGAGGGAGAGGGAGGGCTCTACACATTTCATGCCCTCAACAATGAGACCAGTGCATCAGTTACCTTCCGTATCTCTCTGAAATGTAAGTGCTTGCCTGTTCTTTCGCCCTGCTTGCCCCTGGGGCTGGCTTCCCAGCTGGAAGCAAATTTATTGGGGTATCAGGGTTCTTCCAGCTCAAGACCCACAGGGCATACAGCCCCAGTCCAAACCTGCCGATGATCAGCACAGGGGTTGCTGCTGATTTATTGTTGCACACATGGAAAGTAAACCAGAGCATGGAGGATGTGCTCTTCCTCTGGTCACAGCATTCACTGCTTATGTGACTTCCTCAACAGCTTCTCCATCAGTCTGCAAAATCAAGGTGCCAGCCAACGACTCCAGCATCCTTCAGTGCTTGGCCCTCGGCTACCCTGCCCCACGCATTGAGTGGTACCAGTGCCCCGTGCACTCTGATAGGTAAGGAATGCCCAGGAGACTGAGCATCTCCAAGGTGGGCACTTGCCCTTGCCATGCTGGGATTTGCTGAGCACCACCACATGTGCTCCCTCACAGGCAATAGAGCAGACCCTGTTCAGTAACAGCAACAGGGATGTTGCTCTGCTAAAACAGCTTAAATTCTTGGGGACTGCCTGAGTAGAGGGGGCACATTCCACTCCTGAAGTCTTGAGCTTGAAGAGGTTGGCCACCTGTGATTCATGTTTTTCCCATGGTTTTCTGAGGAACATGTGGATTCCTTAGAGAAGTGCCCTGGTGTACGGTGCTGTAGAGCTACATCCTGGCTGGTCCAGTCATCTTTCTGGGACCTCCAAAGGTCTGAGGCTCTGCAGAGCACAGGTTCACTGAGCTACAGCATCACAAGAAGCAACTGCAGCTGCCTGGACACAGCTGTTGTGCCTCAGTTCCAGCCCCACTGAAGGGACTGCTGGCAGAACGCAGCTTAGGCTCTGTCTGTACAGGGCTGTGGTGTTCAGAGAGAGGAATTTAACTGGGCAGAGAGCAATATATTTTAGAGCTGCAACCCTAATTGCCCATGTCTCCTCTCTAGTCTGACACAGGCAGTGATTCACCTGTGAGCTGCTGTGCTGCAGGGCAGCACTCATTCCCTCCTGCTCGCTGTCTCTGCAGGTACAATGAGGACTACAGGTTGCTACAGAACGACTCCAGACCCCAGGTGGTGAGCATGCTGCCCTTCCAAGAGGTGGAGGTGGAGAGCAGCATCCCCTTCCAGGAGCTGGGGGCCAATTTCACCTTCTGCTGTGTGGCCATTAACGGAGAAGGCAACGCTTCTGACATGTTTCACTCACTCACCATCACCAGTAAGATGCAAACAGGGAGCTTGGCAGAGTGAGGGAGAATCTGGGGGCTTTGAGGGCCCGTTGTCCTATATGTATATCCCCACTGTCTTGCAAGAGAGGTGGAATAGATTCCACAGGCCCTGTACCCTCACAGGTGTGGAAGGCTTTGGCGTTTGCCAGTCCTAGGAGCCAAGTGGGAATTTCTGGCTGGGCTGTAGCCTGGAACCAAAGGCTCAGCCATGCCACGAACATCTTATAACTGCAGGACTCGGCTCCAGGACACGGTGCAGCCAGCACCTGCTCAGCCCACCAGAGTACATCTCTGTTGGGGTTGCATCTTTTGATGGGACTGTTCTTGTTGCACAAATCTTGGTCCCTGAACAGTCTGACCTGCACTTCCTGCTGTTTGTGTGGAAATTCAGGTGCATTGGGGGAACAATTCCAGCCTTGAGTTTGGCATCAAGAACTTCCCTCAGTTCCCAGCAGCTCCCAAAATTGTGTCTCTGAGGCCACTGCTGGGGTGTGTTGCGTACAGGGGAAGCTGAAGTGAACAGCTGGGCAAAATGCTCCCAGAGATGAGATTGAAATGGGACTGTTTTACTCATTCTCCTTTTCTTTCTCTTCCAGGAAGCATCATGGCCCCTCCAAACAAGCTCTTCAGCCCCATTCTCTCCACCTGCATAGGCGCATTGGTGCTGCTGCTCCTCCTACTCCTCTTTCTCCTCTACAAGTACAACCAGGTCAGATTCCCTGGCGCATAGCAAGGGCTGCAAGGGCTGTCCAGCCTCAGAGGCCACACAGCCTCCACTGGCAGCTACAGGCAGGGATCATTCAGCTTGGAAGTACCAGGCAAGCTACCTCCCACATCTCCACTGCCTCCCAGCTTCCCAGGGTGTTAACACCTCTCCTGCCCTGGTCCCTCAGTCTTGCAGCCCAGAGGTCAATTTGGTGTCAAAGGTGCTCACTCTGTGCTCTCGGTTGCAGCTGGTTTTGCTTTGGTCACTGTAAACCCATGGAGTGAATTAAGGAAGAAAAGAAAAGTGGTTTGCAGTTTGCATTTATTTTTTATTTTCCTCACCACTTTATAAAAAGTGTCTTCATGGGGAAACAGGATGATGTTAGAAGGAGTTTGTCTCCAGGAAGACTTGGTCACTATTTTTATATAAGAACTTGCCCCATTTTCTCTGCCAGACTCATTTTCAGAATTTGGATTCCTTCTCTGTTGTTTCCATAAACTGAACCAATCAGTAGCCACCTCTGTTTCATCAGTGGGTGAAAGTCACCTGGTTTTCAACTCTCCCTTTTGGCACCTTTCCTTTGACAGCCCAACAAGGCTGCAAATTTTGCAGCAAAGCTGTCAGAAGATCCATCAGATCCCTCTCTCAGACAAGCATCTACAGCTTTGCAGGGAGAGCTGCCTTTGGCCAGTGGTCCAGAGACACAGAGAGAACAGTCAATCAGTGTATAAGCACGTATCTGAAAAAAACAGCTTTTAGGAAGGGCTTGCAAACCCAAGAGAAGCAGGTCATGGTTATAAATAACACGGTTACCTATCTCAGCCATGGGCTCAAGAAGCTTCTCTGCTCCAGCACTGCCTTGCCTGCTTACTTCTGCCATAAGATTCTTAGAAAAGAGAAGAAATTTTTACTTCTCTTTCTCCATTTCTTTTTTTTCCCCTGTAAGGGAAGTGGGGCTGGTCCAGCTCCACTGTTCTGCTCTGCTCAGCAACCAGGGTACCAAGGAAGGAGACACGGTGGAGACATCTCCCCCCAGCACCAGCTGGGCACTGTCAGCCACTGCTCTGGTGGGACACACTGGCTCTCCCAGCACTGCCATTCCAAATGGAATGCTTTCAGTGAAAGAAGCAAGAGAACCTCCCTCAGTCATGAGTGGTGACTTGGGGGGACTTTATAACAGCAAAGGGACCAGCCTGTCCCGACAAAGCCTCTCTCATTCAGTCCAAGTTCAAAGCAAGCGGTACTTGCTGCGCTGAAGTCTGTGTCTTCCCTCTGTGCCTGCAGAGTGAGAGCTAGAGGGGATGCTGGGGCAGGGGAATGCTCAGAACTCGAGGAACACTGAGTAACTGGAGTTTCTTCCTCACAGAAGCCCAAGTACCAGGTGCGGTGGAAGATCATTGAGGCCTGTGAAGGGAATAACTACATCTTTATTGATCCCACTCAGCTGCCGTACAATGAAAAATGGGAGTTTCCCAGGAATAACCTCCAGTTTGGTAAGAAACCTTCCGTGCTGCTTGCCTGGGGGCGTGAAGCTCACCAGAGAGCTGAAATGCTCCAAGGGTCAGAGCCAAAGCTTTGGGCAATACCCAAAGCTGCATCTAGGCATTAGAGCAGCATCCTTACCCAGGCTTGGCTGCCCTCTTGCCCACAGGGTGGCAAATGGTAGGGTGCAACCTCCTTCCATCTTCCATTGCTCCAAGGAAGGCTGTGAGGGTCATGTCCCTTCTCTTGCACGTGGGGTCATTCCCAAGGCATAGAGCTGGTGAGGCACGTTTGGAAATGGCCTTTTTCCCACCATTTTTGTTCACAGCAGAGTTCCCCATGGATGTTAGCCAGCTCCTGACTAAGGGATGTGTCATCTTCTCTGGGCCCAGCAGGAATCCCCACCCATCAGACATCCTCCTCAAGGCTGTGTGCAGGACAACTGCTCAATCTTTTTCTATAAAGCATCTTAAAAGTACCTTTTTTTCTCTCTGCAGGAAAAACTCTTGGAGCAGGAGCCTTTGGAAAAGTGGTAGAAGCCACTGCTATTGGGCTGGGCAAAGAAGATTCGGTCCTCAAAGTAGCTGTGAAGATGCTAAAGTGTAAGCATAGAGCAATTTGTGGAGGCTGAAATCCCCCAAGCCCCTTTGGGCAGGATATAGTCTGTGTTTACCACGTGTTGGTGCCCCCAGGCTGCAAGAAGTTTTTTAAAGATGTTTCTGTGACAAGTACCAGGTGCTAGAATCACATTTCTGTCATTTCTGTGGACATGGGAGGCCAGAGGAACAGAAGACACAGTTTCCTCTCTGAGTGTGTCTCCTCCTTTTGTTCCAAATATGTGTCTATACCTTTTTCTGTCCTCTCCCTTCATGTCTTATTTGTCCCTCCCTCACTCCTTCACACAGTCCTTCTCTCCCCTTGCAGCATCAGCAGACACGGATGAGCAGGAGGCTCTCATGTCTGAGCTGAAGATCATGAGTCACTTGGGACACCACAAGAACATTGTTAACCTGCTGGGAGCATGTACCTATGGAGGTAGGATCCGACAGCCCTGCTTCCCCCACGGACCCCTACCATGGCCTGCTTCTCTGAGGCTCTGACCTGCCCTCACTGTCACACCACAGAGCAACCTGAAGAGCTCTCTGGGTTCTGCTGCCCTCCCGGGGACAGCAATCCTCAGGACAGGTCACAGTAACACCATTTCTTAATGAACCCTTTCTGCTGCTCTCCCAGGCCCCATCCTTGTCATCACCGAGTACTGTCGCTATGGAGACCTACTGAATTTCCTGAGGAAGAAGGCTGAATCCATAATTATCCAGGATTCTGCCCTGGACACCTCTTTAGACAGCGCTGCTGATTACAAAAACATTGACCTAGAGAAAAAATACATCCGCAGGTAAGAGCAGAGCTCAGGTGGCCACAGGGCTGAGCAACACAGGGCCTGGGTAGAAGTGTGCAGAGCACTGTGCTGGGGACAGATTGAGGCCAAAGGTCTGGGGACTGGCAGGATACCAGGACGTAAAAGTCACCAGGGTTTCATGTGTTTAGACCTGGTTATAGTTCCGAGTTTTTCAAAGATTTTGATAGCAGTCATTGAACATCCCACAATAAATCCAGGTTTTTGTCCAGTCTGTCCTCTCGCAATCTAGAACCAAAACTTTTGGGCTTCCTGCACTGTTGGGCACATGGGTTTTGTAGGATGATGCTCCCCATCATCCAAGAGCCTAACAAACGGGGAGCAGTACTTGGAGCCCCAAAACACAGGGTACCAGGGCTGGGTTTTATTCCCCTTTCTGAATCAGCTCCATCATTGCCCCTCCCTTTGCCCTTAAGCCTCTGGCTAAGTCACCTCCTGCAATCAGGGATGTGGTTTTTCCTCTCAGTAGATATGGAGCAGGCAGAAGGTACTGCTGCAGGGTCCTAACAGCTTGCCCCCATCTCTTGTTGTTTCTCATTCAGTGACAGTGGCTTTTCCAGCCAGGGTTTGGAAACATATGTTGAAATGAGGCCTGTGTCGTCATCATCATCTTCAGAAGCATCAGATTCTGCGCAAGTCAGGGGTGAGTCAAAGGCTCATTTCTGAGATTTCATGATTTCTTTCTTTTGGCCATCCTGTCTGGTTTAGCTTTGGGAACCACAACACACCACAGCTTGTGTTACTCACCAGGTTTGCAGCAAGTCTAAATCTCTGCTTTGAATTTCAGGGAGAAGCTTGGAGGAGGAAGATGAAGCCAGGGAGGATCTCCGTCCCCTCAATCTCTCTGACCTGCTGCAGTTCTCCAGCCAGGTGGCCCAGGGCATGGCATTCCTTGCATCAAAGAATGTGAGTGCATTGTGAGGACAACTACCTCAGTGCCCCAACCGGGAAACACCAGTCCAGCAAAACAGGAGCCAGCCACCCTGTCTGGAGAAGGCTTGGGATGTCTTTGGATGGGGTGGCCAAGCTCAAGCAAGCTGCTGCTGGAAATGGGCCTCTCTGCTCTGTCTGATGGGTTCGAACAGCCCGGGCCATGGTGACTGGTGTTGGCTCCAGAGCCTTTGTCTCCCCCGGCCATCACAGAAGGGCAGTGTCACAGGGGGGAACCCAGGGCTGTGCATAATGCTAATCTCAACATTTTATCCCCTGCTTTTACATGAGGTCAGGAACTTTGTTGTGAAGCTTTCTTGCTTTGGCAGCATCCCTGCTGCCCCAGGGACAAGGAACTGAAAGTGGCCATTGATCTGTCTGCCAGGGCTGGCTCAGAGAGTCAGGGAGTCACGGTGTGACTGTTTCAGAGATTTGCCAACAGCCCCTGGTTCTGAGCCTCCTCAACAGCCCCATGAGTGATTAAAGGACATGGCATGAAATGTGTCTTAACATTGTAAATGAAGTGCTCGAAAGAGAGCCCGTATTCCGTATGTGACACGGTGCCTCTGACAGGGGCTTTTCAAGCAGTACCATCAAGTACTGTCAAGTGTTCTCCTTGCTCCTACAAGTTCTGGTGACAGGCCTGGGCTGTAGGGAGTTATTTGGGACTGCTGGTGGCTGCTGCGTGGGTCTCAGTTGTGCTCTTTTCTCCCCAGTGCATCCACCGTGACTTGGCAGCCAGGAACGTGCTCATATCAGATGGACGGGTAGCCAAGATCTGTGACTTCGGCCTGGCCCGGGACATCATGAATGACTCAAACTACGTTGTAAAAGGCAATGTAAGTGATTAAAACGGGCACATGAGAAGGTACAATGGCAGGGTGGGGCTGGAATATGAAAGACAGGGTAGAGCATAAGCTGCCAGCTTGTCCTAATCTGCAGGACTCTCTGCTCTTCCAGGCCCGCCTGCCCGTGAAATGGATGGCCCCAGAGAGCATCTTTGACTGCATTTACACAGTGCAGAGCGATGTGTGGTCTTACGGCATCCTACTCTGGGAGATCTTCTCCCTTGGTAAGAAAGAAGTGAGCTTGCACACCTATTTTGTTTTCCACAGCTCACTACCGCCCTAATGTCTCTGCAAAAAAATTTCCAAGTAAGGAGGAAGGTTGACAAAAATCTAGGTTTATCAGAGCTATAAAACACTGTGTTATGCTTCCAGAGGGACCATTAAAAACAATGGATTCTGGATCATCTGCTCTACCTTAGAACTCCCTGAGTAGCACCTGCTCAAGTGATGCTCCAGGCTTCCTCTTCTCACCCCTCAAGCTTGGAATGTTAAAGCCTCTGGTCTGAGAGCTGCCTCTGCTTGTGTTACTGCCATAGGGAAAAGCCCATATCCTGGCATGGTGGTGAACAGCAAGTTCTACAGCATGGTGAAGCAGGGATACCAGATGGCCAGGCCTGACTTCGCTCCCTTGGAAATGTGAGTGGACAAGGGCCTGCTCAGTAGTGTGTCCCTGACACACAGAGGGCTGCAGGGAAGAGCCTGGGGTCACACCTTCTAGCAGCACCGTGAACCTGCTCTCTCCCTGCCTGGCCCTGCAGGTACAGCATCATGCAGGCCTGCTGGAGCCTGGAGCCCACACGGAGACCGACCTTCGACCAGATTGGTTGCTTCATCCAGAAGGAACTGGAGGTGCATAAGGAGCAGGTGAGGACCTTGGGAGAAGAGGAGGGTGGCAATGTGCCTTCCCTCTACATGACAACTTTTGTGATGTCCCTCACTGTTAGCTGATGGGAGCAGTGTAGTGCTGGTGGGAAGTGCAAAGAGGCATCCAGATTTCCCCTTGCTGAAGGGTAAAGTCACTCCCCACCGTGACCAAAGAGCTGGACAAAGAAACGCGGCTGTTTGGCAGAAACCTCACCTGGGCAGTGACACACTGCCAGCACAGCACCCTGCCCCATTCCCCTGGGTTTGCTGTGCACGCCCTCGGGACTAGCTGTCCACAAAAGCACTGGCACATGCCTGCCCTGTCAGCTGGTCATGCCCTGTGGGCACAGCAGAGGGAGGCAGTGTGGAGTGAGCATCCCCAGCTGGTCACCCGCATGGAAACAAGCATCTTATACCATCAAAGGGACTGAAACAACTTGGGGTGATGTGGTTTTTTCCTTTTCTTTCAAGGACTACACCAACCTCCCCTCCACTGCTGAGGAAGACAGTGGCTGCGATACCTCTGGCTGCTGCGAGGAGTCCTGCGAGCAAGAGGAGAATGGGCAGCCCCTCCTCAAGAGCAACAACTACCAGTTCTGTTAGCTGGGACCATGACCCTGGGGTTGATCCTTGTCCTGGCTCTGCAGAGCTCACGGTTCTGCTCTGCCCTAGGACCCAGATGCCTTCTGCTTTGGCCCTCTCTGTGCTTTCTGAAGTGTGAGTGTTACCGACTCCCTCACCAAAAGGAGAGCAAAGAAGTGACTCAAAACCACGACTCACCAAGGGGTCCCTAAGGTCTTATCTTACACATAGCATAGAGCTGGAAGGATGGTAACAGGCTCCATCTCTGCAAGGTACACAGAGGTCTCCATCACCTGCCTGCCCACTCCGCAGAGGAGGCTGTGGGAGTTTGAGTTTTGTAGTTTTTTTTAAAAAATACCAGTCGCAGCCAAGTAAATCACTGACCCCTTGTGTTTTATAAGCACATCTTGAAGTAAGTCCTGACACTGGAACTGCTCCACACCCCCTCTTTCTTGGTGGTCCTGCTCTCTTCCCCTTGTCAGTCTGACCCTGGATGGTGCAGAGTGAGTGTTTAGATATAGGTGAAGCTTTTAAGTAGCATTAAATAAGCATTAACCCCCACACTTCCTCATGAAATCAACCTCTGTAGCTGATGCTTCTGCAAGGAGTGTTTGGGTGAAGTGAACCATGGAGCCAACCCCAGGGTTATGTGAACTTTGCCCCAGTAACAGGACAGAGGGGCAGCTCTTTCTCAGGTAAAATACAGCAAGAAACCAGTGCTCTTTCATGTGAGCACTGACCACCACCCCAATCCAGGAAAGAATGGCAGCTGAAACAGGTCTGAAAATTATCAACATAACACATATCCTACTGAACTTCTGAGTTACTGAACATGTAGCAATCACTGCCTTTGTTACGATTACAAACACGCTCTTGTATGTAATTTCCTAAATGTGTTTTTAATAGTACAGCTGAGGTGATTTTTCTTCATAAGCTAGGGCCTAATGCCCTTCAACTTATTTCTCAGCTAGCTCTTGCTCAGGGTTACTATGGCCTCAGCCACCCAGTCTGGTGCAGCTACAAGAAGTAGCTAAAGAACCTTCTCAGCTTCACCTACTCAGTGGGTAAAGGATCCATATTCCAGGTACAAGCACTGACAGGGCTCAGCCAAACTACAACAACTGCACTGCAGGTGGCCTTTGTCACACTGTGAGCAATTATATTGTGGACCATTTCTGATTATATTAAACCTGGTTTTATGCTAACACCAAGTGATTCATTCCTTCTTACTAAATGGAAAGCTAATGTAACTCTATCTGTCAGCATTATTAAAAAAAATAAAATAAGATGTTTAACAAAATGAGTCCCTTCCAGGGCTCTAAGGACTGTTCTCAGAGGGCAATGGCTCAGAGCAAGGGTGATGCACTGACCCACCCACTCACCCTGCAACTCTGCTCCAACTCCTCATTACTAGTTCTCAAAACCACTCGTTCTTGTGTAATGAAAAAACTTATTAAAAGCAAGGTTTTAAAGCACTTTGCTCTGAAGCAGTCCCTGTGCATGGATGTAATTTTAATTGTGGTGATGAGACATCTGACAATGGTCACTGTGGGAAAGTACAACACCAAGGGAAGGGTAAATGCAGCAGAGACTTGACAGTGTTTGTGCCCTTTCCCACTGCAGCCTTCTAGAGGTCCTGTACACAAAAAAAAAAAGTCACTCAGCCACAGTTTCACCCCAAAAATTGGAGATAATTTATTAAACTTTATCACTGACTGAAAAAAGTCACTAATGTCTCTTATAATAAGTTAATGTTCTTAACAGAAAAACCCAAAGCCGTGATTACTGCATTTGCTCAGACTTTAACATTTACTTTAACAGTACGGTACTCGATTGGTTCCCCTTCACAGAAGGGAGTTTTCATCTACACCGCAAGCCTTGGAATCTTCCCCACTGCTCACTCAGGCAAAACAAACTCCCAAGATGGCAACTTAGCAGTCTGGCATCCTCCTTCTCTCCTCTGAGGGTCACAGCAAACATCCACCCGCCTTCACCACCAGCAATGGCCAAAGGGAGCTGCAGCATGCGACACGCACAGATTTGCAGCTGCAGGCCAAGGTGTTCTTCAGCAGAGGTCTCAGCCCGACTCCTCTCAAGGAGCTGACAAGGCAACCTGGGCAGCAGGAGACTCCTCTGTGAGGACACAGGCAGGGCAGGTTTGACACCTGACAGTGCCAAGATTGCACACGTGTGTGCAGCTCTCCCAGCGCATCCATGAGTGTGGAATACAGAACCCTGCTTGCTCTGGTGACGCTGCATTCATCGTTCCTCCTTGATCCCAAAGACAGTCTTTGAGCGTTCTTCCCCTTTCCACAGCCACCCCCCAGCACAGCACTCCTACCGTCCCCCAGTCAGCACAGCTCCAGTGAGGCTGTGCTGGTCAGTTCTTACCTTACCATGCAGAACACACTTCACTCACTGTATGTTTCGGCTTCTAAATTATTAGTGCTCACGTGAAGGGACAAACAATTCTCAGAACTTTCTGCAGCTGAAACACCCACAGTCCGGGACCCAAGAGAGCAGCCTCCAGGGAGGCTCCCCAGACACAGCATGTTAAAGCAGCACGGCTCCTTCTCCTCCTCAGCTCAAGACTCCTTACAGCCAATGCATATGAGAGCTATGCAAGATTTCCAAGCAGGAGTCAGTGTCCTAAATTCATCTGTTCAGAATGTTTCGGGGGAAAAAATCTTTGTAGCCATCTGCTTTTCATGCCTGCTCCCACGTCCCCAGCCCTGCCACCTATATGCACAAAGAAGTCAGCAAGCAAGATTCAGAACTAAAAAAAACCTGTGTGCTTGACCAGGCACATTCCCTGCTACCAGCAACATCTCTCCCTCCTCCAAGCTGCAGGGAGGGAACCATCCCACACTCCTGAAGAGCAGGTCTATCCCACGCCTCAGAGGCAGTTGCACCCTTCAGCAAGGGGGATAACAGACCCACACTCACAGCAGCCATCACAACACTACGGAAGCACAGAGCTCTTTGGTCAGTAACAGCAGTCAAAGCCACCGGCATCACATCTCCAACCTGTGAAAATGAACTCTCAAGCCAGACAGCTGCAGAAGCTGGCTCAGCCCACCCATCCACGCGCCCAGAGAGAGAAACCAACAAGCTCTTTTGTTACTCAGCAACCTCTATCATCCTCCTGCTTCCCCTCTTCCTCTTCTTCCGTCTCTGTTTTGATCTGGGCCACCCCGAGCCGGTAGAGCGCGTCGCGGATCACCACCTCCCCCGGCTGGCAGCTCTGCACCACCTCCTGGATCTGCTGGTTCACGATTTCCCTGCTGGTCAGGAAGTCCATGAGGCGGTTGTAGAGGTAATAGTGCGTGGGGTTCTCGAAGGTGATGGGCCTTTGGCGGATGTTGCTCGTTTTGCTGTCGTTGATGGTGGCGATGATGGCGCTGTAAGGCTCCAGCTCCCGGCACAGGGAGATGCAGTGATGCCGCGCTGTGGGATCCCGGGAACTGTTCTGCTCCGACCCCATGTGAACGATCCGACGCGCCGACGACTTGGTGATGGGGTGCTGAACGGAGTGCTCAGCCACTGTCATGTCCATGCTGTAGTGCTGGTCTAGCAGCTCAGGGCAGGACACGTACTGCGGGAGAGACATGCTCCAGGTAGAACAAGAAGCAACTTGCCCACAGCTAAGAAGACAACTCTGGTTGGCTGAACTCAACCAGCACTATGTCTGAGGAGAGAGGGATGGCTAAATGGTCCAGGCTGACCCTAAATGCTACAAAGGTGGTTTGTATGCTCCCTCCTCACTTGTATGCCCTCAGAAACAATCCCAAGGCACTAGCAACCCCCTTCCTCTTCCATTTCTCAAGAAATAGCAGTAGTTTTAAAGAAGTGAGTTACTGTGTCAAAATAAGTGATGTGCTCCACAGTTCACAGCTGAACTATTAAAATGCACTCCCAGCACAAGAGTTAAGGACCATTAACTTAACACAATGCCCCAGGCAACACGTAATGAGTTCTGCTATGCTCAGAAGTGATGCACTGGCAAAGCTTAAGTCAGGAGACACTTATCAGGTCAAATTCATCCCTGGCAGTGTTCAAGGCCTGGTTGGACAGGGCTCTGAGCAGCCAGGTCTAGTGGAAGGTGTCCATGGCAGGGAGGTGGAACTGGATGATCTTTAAGGGCCCTTCCAACCCAAACCATTTTCTGATTCTACAAAATGATCTTGAGGCACAAATACAGGTTACATATGCCTTTTTTTTTTAAATTTTTAAATCTCACTTCAAACTTTTCCATACTGGACTAGCATAGCAGAGAGCAAGGGTAAGACATAACTAACCGCTGGAGGATCCATGGGGTCAGAGAAGCAGCCCTGTTTTTTCCCCCACATCTGGGAAGTCAGGCCAGGCCAGCAGAGGTCTGCACACAGTGCCACTGAAGAGGCTGTATCAACAACATACACTGGAGGCCAGTGACGTGAGGAAACCAACAAGTCCACATGATCCCGGGCACTTTCTCCTCTTACTATGTACTTTGAGCCACACACAACCTGAAAAGAAAAGGATTAACAGCATCAGCACAATAAAACGTACAGAAATACATTCAGACTTAAAAAAATTAAGCTTCCTTTCAGATATTCCAGACTACACAGTAACCAGACAGTTACTTTCTCTAAAGATATGCTGTTTCTCATACACATTCACTTTATCTTGTTCAAGAAGGGATGGTTTTAAATTCCCCCTCAGTAGCAACATTAAGACCAGGCTTCAGATCATGAGATCTCCTGCAGGACTGCTCATACTCCAAGTCCCAAGGCAGCAAGTTTCATTCCCAAGGCTCAGAGAAGCCCATTCCATTGCTTCTATTTAATGAGGGAGTTCCATGCTGGTAAGTAAAATAGTGAACAGCAAGGTAAGAAAAAAAAATTGCTGAAAAAAATTGCTGACTCCAGCCTTCCTTACCTGGTGTGGACACATTTTGTAGACTTTCCCTCCCGTGTGATGAGCAGAGGGTGGTGTGATGCTTGTCCCATTCTGTACAAACTCATAGAGAGCAAGGAGGGAGTAGCAGAGTTGGTCCTAGAAAAGACAGTCCCCAGAAAAAGTCTGTATGTGCCTAAAATTAATGGACTCCTCCAGAGAGGGAGAAAGCTGCAAGCAATGTCTCCCAAATCCTAATTTGCACTTCACCCAATAACTTCCTAATCCCACACTTAGCACCATGAGGATGACAAGCAATTACACAACACTGAGCCAGTGACAAGGTAATTACAGCCTTCCTTTCTTCTAGCCCACAAAGGTTCAATTTACTTCACCATGTGTAAATTATCCTATAATCTGCTGGCACCCACCCCTGCCCTTAGTGCAGTCAGACGAGAAGTTAATTACCTAAGATGGCAAGAGTGGATGAGGGAAAGACAGTGAAGAACAGCTCCACTCTTGCAGGCTTGTGTGTGGGCAAACAAACCACTACCTTTGTATTTGAAGCCTCCCAGGGGATGCCACACTGTGTCAGAAAGCTCTGCAGCTCTTCCTCACTGTAAGAGTTTATCAGCTCAGGCCTGAAGACTTCATCCTGAAGGAGCCTCACCAAGACACTCCCATTACCTGCAAAGGCAGGAAACAAGTCTCAGCACTCATTCTCAGGAAGGGAAATATAATTTCTTAAGAGGAGTACAGAAGCAGAAACTGTACAACCCACTGCCAGCAAGAGAAAGCTGTGAACAATCCTACTTCCAAAGCACATCACAACCCACACTTGTTTCGAGCCCTTCACTGGTGAGGTCAGCAGAGTGAGCCCAGCAGAGCTGCAGACTCCACAAGCACTTGCCTAACTTGTAATCTGCAACCTTTAGGTGACTGACAGAAGAGCACAGAAAAATGTGACTGCAGCCTTCAGACTGAGCAACTCCAGGCTTACCCTTCACATCTCCTCCCTGGTTCCTTCTCCGGAGCTTCACTTCCACGAAAGCCCATGTAGCCCTTCCGCAGCTAAACTCTAGAACAGCTGCAGCCCTGCCTGCAAAGCCAACTCATACACTTGTTAAGCTTGCAAAGCCAGTTTTCCTTCCTGTACCTAAGACCTAGATTTTTAAGGGAACTAAACTTAGCTCTCATACATCTGAGCTTATCCCTTTCATGGTTTCTTGTTATATGCAGTCAATATGCAGCAGATATACTGAATGTTGACAACACTGATCAGGCCTAGCACATCCCTCTCCTAGCGTTTTTTCAAGTTCTGTAAAAACTTATTTACCCTTTACTGAGATTGTAACATTGAGATACCAAGCACTACCTGTAATTTTCACCTGTAAGTATCATGACACAAACCCTGACTGGCATTCAAGATGTGCACATATCCCTCTGCAATCAGACCCTTTCTCATTTGGGGTATAACGCTCTCAATGTCCCCCGTGTCTCAAATGCATCAGACCACACCAGTGAACTCAAGCTTCACAGGACAAGGCAAAGCTCAAGCAGCAAAGTAGCCTGAGAACAGCCAAAGTCACCCCAGCATTCTTGCCTTCTCTCAGCAGACATAACTTTTAAAGAGACATGCAATCACCAATTCTCAACTCTAAACATGACCAAAAGACTGAAGTCACCAACACATCGAGCACTCCCTTAAAAGCACAAACTGAGCTGTTACCTGGCACTGGCTGTGCATCCAGGTTCTTGTCCTTCTCCGTATTGATCACCGCTGCTCCTCTCATTAGTGGAGGGAAGAAAGGAGCAACAATAGAGGCATCAAACTTTGTGATGGGGATGCTGGAAGGAAAAGCCACCTGCTCAATCACCTCCGTCTCCATTGTGGACCAGAAGTCTTCTACATTCACTTCACTTGATGGCAAGTATTCTGGCCAAGTAAACTAGAAAGAGCAAAGAACACAGTGGTCAAATCCAAATAACCTCAGTTCATTTGACAGTTCTGTGTCAGCCTCAATCAAGGCATGAAGACAACCCAGGAGAGTGCTCAGCCCAAATGTAACAAGATGATTTCAGTCTCCTAAAGCTCCCTACAATCACTTTTCGTTGGAAAAGTCAGACATGCTGCATATTCCTACCAGGGCTTTTTTCGCCATTAGAGAAGACAGCACCTCAAGGAAACTGTTATTGGGGAAGAAAAAGGATGCCTTCATGTCAAAGGAAGAAGGCCAAGTTCAACCACTTTCATTCAAGTCCTTACTGTCCAAGGCTGCTGGACAAAAGTTGTGGTCCAAGGAGGGAGGATCTCCTTTTCCCCAAACTATACATCAACACCTCCAAGAGGAAGCTCAGGCATCACACTCCAGCCACATCCTCTGGTCAGGCATCAGCAGAAAACCAAAAACAAAGGTCTAATGTACTTATCGTGCATCACAAAGACCAGAGTCAGCAAAAGTCATTATGATCTGCTCTGTACACGAACAGGATGTGAAGTGTGGGAAAAGCCTACCTCTATGTTTTTCAGTGCCAGGACATTTTCCACATTCCTCTGGGCTATTTCCACCTTGGGGGTTATGCCACAGATTCCACAGATCATATCATTGTAATCCCGGACTGTAAGGCATTCAAAGGCCCAGTAGCCATTGCACAGCAGTTCCTGGAGCTGAACCTGCTCATCAGGGCTCAGTTTTTTTTCTGAAAAGAAAACATGACACTGTTACAGCTTTCACTTCCTAAAGTCAGTGGAGAGATAGTAGGACTCCTGTGCAGAATAAACCCAAACCTGTCCTCCACAGAATTGTTACAAAGAACTGGTCACGGAGGTACTGCTGGATTTAGGAAGTGACGTCACAGAAACATACCACACTACAATAGGTGAGGCTGGCCTTTTTATAACCTAACAATCATCAGCAGGTCACAATTTGGTGTGTTATGGTAAGAAAACAGAAGGAAAACCCACCAGTTTGCTCCTGAACAGAGTCGAGAATATTGGAAATGGCCACTCTGGGATCCTCTCCAAGTTTAATGTGGTTTCGGATTGCAAACAGAAGATCCAAGCTCACTAGCAACTTGTTACCCACATTGAAAAGGCCTGCAGTTAAAACAAGACAGTTACTGTCTGTAGGGTTCTAGATCTGTCTCACAAAGAAATATATTCCTTACTGATACACAACACACTCATACGAGTACTGTTCAGAGGATAACAGAAACACAGATAGTGCTTCTGCACTTCCAAAGTGCAAAGTTTTCCTGCTAAAAGATTAACTCCTTTTACAGACTTGCCTTTGAATTTAAAAAGCTACAAGGAACAGCAGCCAATCCATCTCCTCACTAGCCAATGCTGAGAAACAGCTCTCTCCAAGGATGTCTCTGACTACGACCTCGGGGATTGCCTTGCAGAACTCAATATTCACCATGCACACAGAGGCCATCTTCCTCATCAGAGCATTCATATGTATTTTTCCTCACAAATATAGAATTACTTGCAGAAGATACAGAAGAATAGCGCCAGTAAAAAATAATTCAAGTCTAGTACACTGGGGATGGGAACAAGCCCTTCTGTGCAAAGTCAATGCCCTGATATACTCTCAAGGCTTCAGACCATAGTCATGCTGCAGGTTGGCAGGCTCACATCTTTCCTACCTGTGTAAATATCAGTGAAGCTGTGGAGAGCCAGACACTGCAGGTTCAAGCACACTTTGACCTGAGCTGTAACCACCTGTAAGCGGTTGGCTGTCAGCAGCCAGCACTCCTGAGGACCAGCAAGGGAACTGTAACAGACAACAAAAGACCACTCTGAGTCAAGCCAATGGGTTTTTAGTCCAGCCCAGCAGTAACTTCAAGAATTCTTGTTGAGATGAGTTCATTAGTATGTCAGTCTAAGCCAGTTCACATCATTTACACCAGGAAAAAAAAAAGTTACATTTTTAAAACAGATTCCCCTGGCAGAGTCAGGTCACTGCTCAAATTCTTTTAAGAGCACTGCAGCATCCCTCCAGCTCCATATGCTGGGAATATTTGAGTATTTGAGAAGTGGAGAAAATCTCAGCTGCCTTGGGAGAAGTGTCTGTCCCATTGCTGTGGGACAACAAATGGTGATCAGTAACACATTCCACCTGACAGCCTGTCCCTGCACACACAGAGCTTCTGAAAGGTCTGCTCCTCTGCAGTGCAGCTGCTGAGGGGGAAGTTCAGACGGGAGAATGCCAGTGGCAGAAATACAGCTGTCCACCTGAGAAAACAGGAATCAAAGTCAAAGCCAGCTCCCTCCCGCTGGCAGGGCTTCAATTAGAGCCTGAGCAGGCACATGGGAGAGTCCCACATGCAGAGCACTGCAGAGCAGCCCAGCACAGACAAGGATTTACAATGCACAGGCTGGCAAGTCACAAGGTGAAAGACAGGGTGCAAGGCAGCTCTGTCCCGAAAAAATTACTGAGCGTAAAAATTATCTCTGCCGGAAATATCTCAATTAGTTCTAGCCTGACCAAAGCAAACATCCATCATTTGTTTCAAGAAGGTACTTTTTGTGGAAGAAAGAAACTATCTTAAACTCCCCAACATTTTGCAGTGGGAACAGGAGGATGTCTGGCAGACTCAAGAGAGGAGATACCCTACAGGCTTTTATACAAACCTAGTTAAGGTAATCTAACCAATGCACTGCGAGTTTCTGAAAATCCTTCAGGTTTCAATTTGGGTATTTGTTACAAAAAAGGATTCCCTCAAGCACACGCTAAGTCACGAAAAGAATGAAAACATCATAAGCAAAAGATCCACACAGGAAATTTTCAGATCAGGAAGAGAGAGAAAAGGGAAATTACATAATGCACTGTAATAACCTGTAAACCTACAAGTTTTCCTGGGTCAGTCTCAAAACATCAGAATGCAAAACAAAGAGGGGATGACTAATGAAAACACTCTGTTTCAATTTTAAAAAAAGTTACACCTAGAGTCTTAGCAGTCGCTCTTTGAACCTGTTAAACCCTTTCCATGCACGTGTAGGGTTAGTCAGTGTTACTTTCACCATCCTCACTGCAGGGTCTAAAGCAGTTTATTATTATTTCAGGCACACTTGTAACACAGAAAATCAGCACGAGGTTGAAAGAGTCACAAGTCTAAAAGAGAATCTTACTTCTGCCCGCCTTTGAACAAGGGGCTGTTACAGAGGAGGCACTGTGCAGATGGAGGCTCGTAGTAGTTTGACCAAGAGGTCTGCTCGATGGTGACAGTCTCCTCGCTCACGTTGGACAGGATGAGCCGAGAGCTGTTGAGCTCGTGGATGAGCGTGAAGATCTCGGCCAGCTCCGACTCGTTCTCGGGGATCTGCATCACCTTGCGCAGCAGCTGCAGGGTGGACTGACGCTGGATCTCTTTTTGGGATGGGGTTAGGGGCTCGTTGGTGTTCAGCACGTCATTCTGACCTGGACTGACCTCCTAGAAAGCAAGTAAAACAGATATTCAACTAGGCAAGCACAGGGATGAAATATTAAGAAGACCAAAGAAGTCATAAAAGGTAGTAAAAACATAGTAACCTTTGGACTCTGCTGCTCAATCCTTGACTCTAGATGAGAGCTTCAAGCCCAAGATACTTCACCAAAACCACATTACTACACCCCAGCCTTTCAGGAACTCCTACTCTGCTAGACCATCACAGATTTGCCGTCAAACTGGAGTGTCAGTGCAGGGACTGGGGATAGGGTGAGGATAACCACCAACAGGTATATAAACACTTCAATAACCCTGTCCATCATCACTGCCATTCTCCGTAGGTTACCAGGCACAGTGTCCTGTGTAACGTGCTCAGCCAGCCACGGCAGCCTGCACACCTCTCTGGAAGCTGGAGGAGGCAGGTACTAAATGAGAACTGAGGGCTGTAATATGCAGAACACACTTATCAATTACGATTGATCACCTACAGTCCTTAGACACTTTCTTCTCCAACACACAGGCACTATCAAGACAAAATGCACAAGCACAGGAGAATCCAACTCCAGATGTCCCAGCAGAACAGCAAGAACACAAATAGGCTGACCTGTTTAATCACTGAAACTCTCCTGCCAACATTTCAGCCTGGTTTTCTGACTAGTCTAGCAATGAGATAAATGACCAGTCCAAAGCCCAGAGACAACAACAACACGTGTGACAGGAATGCTAAACACATCTAGAACCAGAAAATAAGAAAACTAAATGAGGAAGAGACAAGCCACATGCCTCTCAAAATGCAAGCTCAGCTAAGCACACTGCTGTTCCTTACACAGCTGTTCTGTGCGAGTTTCACACAGGCCATCTCAGTTTGTTTGTGTTTTTAAAGAAAAACCAAAACCACTAAACAAAATTATGTTCTTCAAAATAAAAAAAGGCAAGTGGAAGAGTCATATTACCACACAGACTAAAATTCTGCCTCTATGCTGAGTGAGCATTTCAGCTAGGAACAGGACAGCTCCTTTGTTTCCTTTATTTTCTTAAAAACGTGACAATTCTGTATGAGAAAAGCTAACCCCTGAAACTTCAAAGGAAAATAAAATGAGCTCAGAATTAATTATTTACATCCATGCAGAAAAAGAGACAACTGAAAAATGTATTTCTGCATCAGAGAAAAACACAACCTACATACAGAAATAAATTCAGGCAGGAAGTAAAGTTGCACTACAAACCCTTAAAAATAGGAAGCTCTAATACAAAATGTACTAACTTAACTGACACTAGCCCCAAACTGGTCACAAAGCACAGCATACTTGGGAGTTTCCTGATGAAGTCTGAAGCTCAACAAAGCTGACACAACAAGTGGTGATTTCCCCAGCACGTACCAACACACCAGAAGCATTTTTAAGCTAAGGAGACACCCAGTGGTAGCACTGAGTGTGCTCAGGCTCATTCTCAGCCTGAAGCACCACTGCTACAGGAGTCGGACAGTTCAAACATCATCACAGGTATTTTAAATAGGGCATTACTCTATGAGAAAAGATTACCATAATGGAAAAAACCCCAAACCATGTTCCCATGGGCACTTGCAAACTAAGGTACTTGCCTGCCCAGCCCACAAGAGACATTTGATAAAACAAACCATCCTGAACCTTACCAGGGATTTTGCTGCTTTCTCAGTCCTGTCTTTGGCAAGGTTGTATCCACAGCTCGGACAGACGCGTGGCTTGTGCCTGTTTGTATACACATAACTGCAAGAGGGGTTCTTGCATTTTCCTCTGCCACGTGATGTTGCCAATCCCAAATCCTGAATGACACAAGAAAGATGTTTGCTGACCTTGACTTTTAACAGTTGGACTCAATCTTAAACCTAAATGATTCTATGACTTTATGCCAAGAAGATTCTAGACAAAGTCTAAAAAAGATTATCATACATTACCATACATTTTTTCCCCACTTTATAGCATCTTGTTAAAGGTCAAACAACAAGTCCTGCGCCACTTTGCACACAGTACTTTAACTGGCATTTCATTATTTTTGGGCCAGTTCCAGAGACCACAAGCACATTAAATTCATTCAGAAACCCCTGATCATCCCAGGAGGAACTCAAGGAGGGGATGGGGATTATGCTAGGACACGAATGAAAATCCAGCTGTTAACAAGGTCCCAAACATGACTGCAAAACAGAGCACAGTCACCCGTGATTAGGTCCAGAGATGATACACAAAATACAGACTGTTTCATGCTAAAAATGAGATATATTTCTGCAAGTCAGTAAAACGGAAGTCACAGAATGTTCTCATCCCAGAGAGGACACTCCCCACGAAGTCACACCATTTGAAAAATTCTCACCAAAGTTACAGTGCAGCTGTACTTGCAAGAAGGGAATATGTCTGGTTTGACCTCCACTACTTTAACCTGAGATGCCCTGCTGGCCACGGCACTCTGGAGCTAGTGATTGAAAGCAGACAAAACACCCATGAGACATCTACTGCTGAATACATGCATACATCCTGTAATCAATATCTGTTAGCATTCCTGCCACCAAGAAATTAAAAAACGTTCATTTAACATCAGAGTACTACAAGACACTGTGTTTTGCATGCTAAGGCATTACAATTCACACAGATTTATTCCAGCATCTGGGCATACTCAGTCGTATTTTACAGGTGAAGGGCTCAGTATTCAACACTGCATGTCAGATTATCAAAGCACCAGCAGATCCGGAAAACATCTGGAAGTAGCAGGGAGGTTCTCCAAGCAGCCAACAGCAGGATTGTCCAATAGCATCTCTCAGCTCAGTTCCCACACCCAGCCACCAAGTATTTATGCTGCTTCCCAGCCGTACCACAAAAACTGCAAGTCACAGATCTCATCATCATAAGGCTGCTACGTTTTTATGCTCTATTTCTCACTCAGGTCGTATCATTCACCTGGGAGAGAAATAAAACAGCATGGACAAAACTCTCCCCCCCAAAACCCAGGAAACTAATCTGCATTTGAAGAACAACCCATTAGGTACCTTTCCCTCCTCAGCACCCGGTGGCTGCAGAACTGACTGGCCCAATTGTTTCAGTGTGCTGGGCTTCAAGCCTGATGTTCTTACAGGGGAATGCTTGTCTAGAAGGAGGAAAGGGATGTAGCAGGTCAAATGTGAAAAAAAAAAGGCACTGTTTCATTCTGACATCTTTGGTAAATGCCACCTTAGTCATGTGAGATCTTTCCTCTGAACTTGAAATGACCCAAGCAGGTGTTTCATGGCCCATTTACTGCACTCTCAGGCAGAAAGAAAGTGGGGGTTTTTTTCCTAGCATAGGTCACCACCTCCCTCCAGGCCTATCTTATTATTTGACAGAGATAAGTTCAGTGTGGTGAGGAAAGACAACAGCTCCCAAAGGACACCAGAGAATCCTGCTTTTACCAGTACTGGCAAAGGCCTGCCTGCTGCTCGGCTGCTCAGTGCTGGCCTCTCTCCCCACGCTGGCTGGCGCAGGCAGAATGGCTCTCATGGGTCTGGCTGCAGCCAGCAAGGAGGGCTTGGGTCTTGGTTTACTCTTTACTTCTTGTCCTTTGTGCGTAGCAGTTGCCGCATCAATTCTGAAAGACAAGAGCTACAAGTGGAAAAAAATTCCATCGGTTCCTCCTCGGCTTCAGTTTTCTTCTTTTCCCTGAACTGCGCTTTATTAGCACACTGATCACAGCTATTGCAATAAAAGGAGACAGAGTGCTAAGGATACATCTGCGCTGTGACTATAATTTAGTTGTCACTTTAAAAAACATTAGCTCTGGTGGACAAAGTCTCAAAGGAACAGTCCTGGACTGGCACAAAGCACACAGCAAACAGAACAGAACAGGTCTTACAGGAAGCGCTGCCAACTGCCTTCAATTTCTTTCACTAATTCCATCAGCACACAATAGACATCATACACTCCCATAACATGAAAAACTGACTCACCCCACTGGCTTTTTCACACCTGCACTTGGCACCTCAGAGGACGGTGGCACCCCCAGCCCCGCGCTCTCTTTCTCCGCCTGCTCCGAGGAAGCGTCTCCTTGCCGCTGGCTCTCCTGACCCAGCACCACTCCAACAGCACCCCGCCTGTCTTCGGCAAGCACGTTGTTCGGAAGAACCTGAGCCTCAGAGATGATCACTTCCTCCCACTCCATCTCCGGCATCTGCCCTCCTGCAGGCACGGCATTCAGCAGCTGGCTGACGGCTTCAGAGCTCTCCAAGGCACACTTGGAGGGACTCTCGCTAACGGCTGTCGGCTCCGTGAGGACTGACTGCTGACCTCTTTTAGCTGCTGGAGTTTTAAGAGAGGTGCCTGAATTTGGCTCAGATTTGGTTTTTGGTTGCTTTTCCTGGGAACAAAGAGAAAGTCGCATTTCAGAGCTCTAGGCTTTCGCAGATAAGTAAGCTCCCTGCACATATGCCATGTTTCCCATGGCCTACTTAATGCTGGATCAAAACAGCAAAATCCTAAGTGTTTAAGTTGTGAATTGTACCAGAGCAGACAGACAGCACCTCCTACAACAGCAGAGGCCCTGGTAACACTTTACCTGGCCTCTTGGCCCTTCATGTATTATTTTTAGGCACTGTTTACTTTGGAGAATCAATCTTTCCTAAACTCCCTCAAATATCACCATTAGCATCAACATCACAAAGTCACCCACCACCTTCCCTACCAAGAGCCCACCTCCTACGCTTCTCTTTCATGGCTTCAGCTCTCTGATGCTGTCTGTTCTTCCCCATTATTGAGAAACAAGAAGGAGTCGGACAGAGAATTTGCAACTTCTGGATATGTACATTCAGAAAAGCAAACATTTGAGCAACTCAGGAAATGAGATTACTTAGGAAGGTTTTTTTGACTTCAAGAAAAATGTTATTTCCAAGACTAAGGCTACAGAAGTCATTGTACTGGGGACAGTGAAGGTACAATGAACACTGAATTGCTAATATGCAAAAACATATCAGAAATGCAATCCAGAGTTTTTGGCATGACAAACACATTAATTCTAAGCTCATTACAGAGCTCATATTCAAAAGGATAATCTAGTTTTTTTAAAAAAGGTATCTTAGAACCTTTCTAAGGAACGGGGAGCTTTGTATATATTTTCTTTCAGTTCTACTGATACTATTAGTAGTTAAAAAGAAACTGCTAGTGCATATTTTTCCAAAGGCATGACACCATAAAAACAACTGGACCTGTTTATGCAAATATGTTCCTAGCAAAATAGAGGAAGACTGAACGACAGAAAGAAAACTCCCTCTAAAATGTTCCAGTTCAAATCAACGTAGGACTGAACAGGAGCAGACGTGCCACGTTCAGGCAGAATCCAGAAACACTTTTTGCAGGCAACCATCTCTCTACTTCAGCAAACAAAAGGTTTACCAAACAGAAGTGAAGACACCACCATCACTGTTCATATCCTACCACTCACGAAGCCCAGCCATCAGCTCAGACACCACAGCATCTGTAAGCTGCCTAAAAGAACTCTTGCACCTGAATGTTTAATGGATCCAGACACAAAACAAAGGAGGTTCAGAACAAATCCACACAAAGCCACTGAATTTCAATGCCAATTTTCACACTAAGAACATCCTTTCAATTGTGTCTGAGAAGCCTTGTTTCAGACAGAAATTCGTTTAATGAACGCACATCTCTTCAGAGCTGACTAATTACCATGACAGTGCCAAGGTTTAAGCAGCAAGTGGGTTTTGCTGTACACAGTTAATAGAGATGCCAATAACTTTAACAGAATAGGTCTCATGTCCACTCAGACAAGCTTCCCAACTCCACCAACACCTGGGAATTTCCTTCCAGCCAAAGGTCAGAACATCAGAATGATCAGACACACTGCCATGAGACAACAATACTCAACAGCACTTCAGCTTCCACTACATCAACTTTATTAACAAACTCCCAAAGGATCATACAAATACTGTAGTTGAGAGCTGTTTCTCCTTTCTGTCAAAAAAACAATGTTGAAAGACCACAGAAAACCTAAACTTACAGAACTTCAAATGCAGACAATCAATGACTGCAAAACGAATGGTTCAACCAAATTCCTGAGCTTAGCTGGGCCTACAGCAGGAAGAACAGGCAATGCTTTCCAGTCACAGAAACTCTGCAGGCAGAGGGCTAGAAGAATGTGTCTCCTTTCCATGAAAGAGTTACCAAATGCAGCCCCATTTATTCCAACTGATGCCCTTACAAGCAGCATCTTTCCCCAAGGTGTGGTGACTTCAGATCTGTCTCACTTTGTGCAAGTGTCCCCTGCAATGGTGACTTACTCCAGCACATGCACTGGAACACAAGTGCAGGAATCAGTTCCACTGTATCTGAGCTCCTACGCTAGATCTACAGGTCTAGAAATATCACAGGCACTCACAGAAACAGCACTTTCTGTCTGAATGTTAGGAAAGGAAAGACAAATTTACCTTTGGGATCCATTTCCCTCCCAGGAAGTTCCCACACGTTGGGCATTTTGGTGGCTTATGCCTGGTGACATAAGTGAAGGAACAGCCAGGATTGGTGCAATTTCCATGTCCCCTGCGAGTATAGGTGGTTGTCTGAAACAAGAATTGTAAGAAACGTCTCTACAGATCTGAAAAACACAAAGCTGTGCTCATTGCTCCCTTTTTCCTCATAAGCACTTTACAAACATTATTCAGCAGATCACCTGCTTTGCACTATTATTCTTTTTACTGAACATCCACCACACAGCTGGATCAGTGTGAGTCAGCACCATAACTATTTCGAGTCTAAACTCTCAGTCCACACAAGAGCCTTTGGTATTACCAGAACTAAGATCATCCTGCAGAGCAGAGATGAGCAATGCACTTAACCTCCGGAGGAGCTAATCTTGTATTTACAGAGATGCAACAGTTCTCTTTGAACATGGAAAAGTCGCAACAAGATGACAGAAAAATGATTCAAATAGCAGTCCACACTGAGACGAGACGTGATTAATACTCATGACAATGGGGCAACAAGACCTGAAGACAAGCACTCATGAGGCAGAGGCAGTTTTTGTCAGTAACTGGTTGTTGTATGCGGTGGTCGAGTACTCCCTGGTGCTTCACTAACTTGCTGTGAACTACTGAAACACCAGCAGCACCACCAGGCACTATTTGTAAAAACAACTAAAGCAGAACCTGTCATCTTTGCCAGGACAACTGCATCAACACATGGGAGTTTTTGTCGGCACAGCATTTCCCAACATCCTGGTCTCACCACTCCCGAGGGAGCTGTTGTACTGTAACTCCCTAACTAGGCACGGATTTTTCTAGAAATGCAAGTGCTGCTGTTAAAGAAATGACCCAATTTTAGCCTGACACTTCTCAGGAACAAAAACCTGAGGTACTTCCATTCTCCCCAAGACACCTGGAAGAGTGTCTATGCACCACGATAAATATCTGCAGTGTTCCACCAGCTGGAAGCATAGAGAAACTGGAAAACAGGATTTGATGCTAGCTTATACAACAGAAGGAGCTGCAGTGCTGACTGTACAACGAAGTCCCAAAATGACTACAGAAACACAGGTGGCTGGAGTGGTTAGATCAGAGAAATAATACTATTCTTCCTCGTGCAACAGGCCACACAATCTTCTACAATGCTTCAAAATGTCAGGTCACTGCTCCTCTCCTGTCACATGGCCCAAGTGACAGCCATCCACGAGACTGAGGAGTTCATGTGTTCCTGTCACAAGAGCACAGTCTTGTCCTTAAAGGGATGGACACCAGCTGGGATGAAGGGATGAAGACAAATATGCACTCAAGTAGAGCATGTAGATGGCTACATACAAACTGCTGTTGGCCAGATGTTTTGTGATAGCTTTATCTACTCCATCTGCTTCCAAGAAATTCCTTGAAGAAAAAGGTAGCAAAAACAGGCCCCATAAGACACTCTAGGAAGTCAGAGACCCCCATTATCTTATGCAAGACATAAAACCAGGGACAAAGAAATACATCAACTGATATGACGACTCCAAACTGTATTATCTTTAAGAACTGAACAAGGATCAAACTCCTCCCATTCCAACATCTTCAAGACAAACCTATGGCAATACATCCAAAATACCACAAGACTCTGAACTTCTTACCAATTTAATTGATGCTGGGTTCTCCACAACAGAATGAGCTGGCAAAGGTAACATGATGAATTGTGTTGCAGGTGTGGAAGAGCTACTCTCTTCAGTATCCTAAAATGAAGTAGAAGGGAAAATACATACAGAAAACAACAGACATGGTGACCCATATCTCTCCCTCATTAACATCACCAAGAAACAAAAGTCCTAAGGACTGATGAGACCAGAAGGCAGGACAGAGCAGTGACCATTTCAAAAGCAATGGCCTTACCAGGTGAACTCTAGAAATTACCAAACTCTTCACACTTTGAAAACAGTGAATCCAACTCTTTACAGACTAAGATTTTCCATAACACCTCAGCTTAAAAGGACTCCCTTCTACCTCTCTGCAATCAAGAAAACACCTATCAGGACCAAAGAGATAGCATTTTTTCTCCCCAAAATCTTGTAGTCCAACTGCAGAACCCAATTACTGGCACTGCAATACCCCAGTATTGTTATAAACAATTAAAAAAACCTCAAGCAGCCATCCGGAGACACAAGTGACACCAGCACGTGGCTGATTCAATCTGCAAGCAGAGACAAGGTAGTCACCAAGTCACTTTTGTATCACTGATTACAAAAGTTGCTGTTTTCCTCAGCACTGAGCATCTCCACCCTGACGAGCAACACAGGATCTCCTGCACCCACCGAGGATCTTAACGCAAAATGTGACAAACGGGCCTCGGACATTTCAGGTGAGACTCTGGCAGGAGCCTGAGTGCCAGTTGAAAAACTTACCCTCCCAGTCACCACGGTTACCACAGACACCCCATCGGGCACCTGGGGACGGGCCACAGCAATGCTCCCGCTGGAGATGTCCGTGGAGCTGCTAACAAGAGTCTCCTCAATAACCACCCGGGCCGTCTGGTACGGCTGTCCTTCTATTTCCAAAGACGCCTCATCCAAGAGGATATCTCCAGCCAATTTCTCTGTCACGGGGCCAACGTAGTGAGAGAGAACCTCTGAGGCAACGGCTTCTTCGGCAGGTTCGGGCTGGGCAAAGGCTGCAGCCTCCTCTGCCAGCCCCTCGACAGCAATGCACTGCTCTGACACGCTGGCCTGGCCCGAGTCCACGGAGAGGATGTTCTGCACGGCCTCACGGGACACACCGGAGATGTTCCTGGGAGCTGTTAACCCCTCGGGGGCTGCCGGGCTCTGTGCCACACGCAGTTCCACTGACTGCCTGCTCCTGTCCTCTTGAAGAGTGGTTTTGGGAATAATTATATAGTCAGAGCGAGGGAGAATCTTGCGGAAGCCTGGAATGTCTGGGACTACTGCTGTTCGAGTGGACACCTTGGAGTTCTGTTGGGAAAACCAGGGGATGGAATAAATGAATAGGAGAAGAGATTCAGCTCTCAATCCTGCTATTTTAGTGCCTAAAGTTCACATGGTTTCCTGAAGCAGTTTGCTGGGAATTTCTCCGCATGACAGAGCCTGCAGAATCCCTCTCAGCCCTGGTTTTATCACCCACTTTCCCATCACTCACTCTGATGACATGACACAAAAATAACTACCATGAGCGGGTACTAGACATATCCATCTTGAATTTCCAAACATTCTCCCTCGACTGAACAGAAGGCAAAGGCAAGAGGCAGTGGCCTGGCACAGATTCTTTACAGGCAGGAATACAAACTGGGATCCACAGTTAAATGACACACAGTGCTGTGTGAGCAGTGAAGGGCCTCTCTCTTCAGCTGCCACAAAGAAGACTTACCGGGTCCAATCCCTCTTTCTCTAGCTTGGCTTTCTCCAAGTAGTAGCTTTTTTCAGCCACACTGAGCAGCCTCCAGCTCTCACTGATCTTTTTGTTGATTTCAGACTGAGGGAGGTGCGGGAGCTCTTGCTGGACTTTCAAGTAAATGTCATAATAGTAGAGAAGGTAAGCAGATCTGAAATACAACCAGAAGTTGAAACGGTAAGGGTCGTTCTACATAAATTCCTTAGGAAAAAATAAATCCACAAGGTTTATGTTTGTCTCGAGGGCACGTGACAAGGATTTTTCATTCAATTCTACTTGTAAATGCATTTTTTTAATCAAATGAAAAGTAAGATTCTGAGGAGAATCTCTGAAGAAAAAAAGGGGAACCTCCAAGAAAGAGCCTAAGGCAAAATGTTCCAGGGTACACAAACTCTAGACTGAGCAACAGTGGCACCTGTGAAGAGCATCAGGGCAGGCCCGAAGTGGCAAGCTAATGTTTCACATGTAATGTTTCACACCGTGAAGTGCTCCAAGTGCACTACAAAGTCCACCCACATCAGAAAAAAGGAACTGCTCTGATACCCTGCTTGGGAGCTGAATGAAGGCAGAAAGGACTCACCGAGGCTTCCTGGCTTTTTCTCCATGATCACCAGCGCTTTTATGTTTCTTCTTCTTCTTGCATGGCACTGGTGACGTGTAAGTGTAAGTGCTCTCTATCTCCTCCATCACCACAGTCACTTCAGCGCCATCATAGGGAGCCTCCATGGCTAAAACACACACTCTGTGTTACGCTCGTGACACATTACACAACATTTCTACCAACAAGGACTTTTTTTCATCACCTTAGCAAACTGGCAGCATCACTGGCACCTAATTTTGATTTTAATTAAGCCAAGATAACTACATGTCTCCTATTTACCTACTTTTAGAAGAATAACACTTCCTTTTCTATAACCTCACCACCGTCAGCTCAGCGCAGACACACTGCACCTGCCCTTCCAAAGCTGCAATTCCACAGGGAGCTCCGGGGTAAGTTTGGGCGACCCAGAACGAGCCGTGCACGCAGCAAGCACCTGCCTGGCTACAAGACATCACATCAGGGCCAGAGGCTGGACAGGCAGGAAGCCTCACAACGCTCTCACCCACCGGCAGGTTCCCAGGGCTTGACAGTAACAGGGGCTCCAGCCACCGGGGTGTGGGAAGGACACGGGAAGTTCTGGGCCCCTCAGCTCAGGAAGGACATGGAGGGGCTGGAGCAGGTCCAGAGAAGAGCAGCGAGGCTGGGGAAGGGACTGGAGCACAAGTGCTGTGAGGAGAGGCTGAGGGAGCTGGGGGTGTTGTGCCTGGAGAAGAGGAGGCTCAGGGCAGACCTCATCCCTCTCCCCAACTCCCTGACAGGAGGCTGGAGCCAGGTGGGGGTTGGTCTCTTCTCCCAGGCAGATATCAGTAGGACAAGAGGGCTCGGTCTGAAGCTCTGCCAGGGGA
>VZRE01009121.1:366998-413348 GCA_013396775.1 Cephalopterus ornatus
AGAGCTCGGCTCGGGGAGCGGCACGGCGTGGGGTGGGGGGGGGGGGGCGGTCCGTCGGTGGTGCCTGGCGGGCTTCTACACCGACTTCTCGCAGCAGGTGCAGGCCTGGCTCTTCCCCTCGCGGGGGTGGGGAGCGAAGCGAAGCCCCGGGCTCCGGTGATGCGCCGGCAGTCAGAGGACCGCGGGATCGGCTTGGGAAACACCTCTGAGCTCGTCGAATCCAAACGCCACCGTGCCACCCGGACCGTGGCGCTGGGAGCCACGTCCCGCCTTTCCCCAGACACCTCCAGGGAAGGTGGCTCCACCGCCCCCACTCCCGTGGCCAGCCAGCCGTTGGGTGAGGAAATCCCCCCTTAAGGTCCAGCCTCCCCTGGCGCGGCTTGAAGGCCGCATCCTCCCGTCCTGTCGCTGGTTGCCTGGGAGAAGGGTCCCCACCCGGGTACGGCCTCCTGTCGGGGAGTTGTAAAGAGCGACAAGGTCACCCCTGAGCCTCCTCTCCTCCGGGCTGAACAACTTCAGCTCCCTCAGCGGCTCCTCCTCACACGTGTGCTCCGGGCCCTTCACCAGCTTTGTTGCCTACGGAAACTTCTAGCCTTCAAAACTCTGAGGGAAACGCCGGTAAAGTTTCCATAGGCAACAAAGTCATCGTTTTCCGTTTCCACGAACACTAAAACTTAAGTGTTTTGCTCCTCAGCGAACAAACAGCCCCGCTGGGCTCTCTACCCGTAACCCTCTTCCTTTTGAACCTTTTGGGATGCAGGATATTGTGCAGCTCTTTTGCTTGGACACGTTTTTCAAATTACACATTTTGGCTTTTTTTTCCCTGTATTCGTGTCTATTTCTGAGTTTTACATCACGACTTCTAAGTTTAGAGAAATGTAAACCACATCTATTCCGTGCCTCCTCTGATGGCAGATGAGCAGAACAAGGGCTCCTCTTGCTGAGTAAGTCATTAATAAACCCAACAAAGCAGAGACACGACGAGCTATTAAATCTGCAAAGTGGTTATTTATTCTGCTGAAGTCCTGTAGCCTTTGCTCTGCTCTGTTAGTGTTTATGTGTGATGATCGGTGGCAAACGGTTCTTCATCAAACACTGCACAGCTCCATCCAACTCCTGTACTTTTCTGGAGCTCCATGCTTTTATTCAAATCAATACACAACCACTAGAATTTTGTTGGAATTAACACACAGCCAACTATTTGGGTCAAAATGCCTGATTGGCTTTGCAAGACTAATGAACAGCTGAAAATAGTAAGAGGAAAAACTTTGAAGGAAAGCAGTCGTATTTCCCTCATCATTCATGGAGGGGTTTCTGAAGACATACGTGCTGTCAGTGGCACTAGAAACTCAAACTTTTCCCCAAATTGGGCATTTTGACTCTTCCATGGACATATATATGGTTTTATCTCAGAGAAAAAAAATTATATTAACAGCATGTAAATTATTTTAACTATGCTGTAATAGCACTTTGAGGATTGGGGAAGCTGCTGTGTAGGGGTGTCTATTGTAAGCCCGAGGAGGGTTACAAAGGAGCCCCTGCTGTGACAGGGGGTAAAGGTACTCTCCCCACAGGATACTTGATGCATTGTTACATCAGGAAATGAAAGGTAATGATGGAGATTACACAGGGATCTCCCTCTTCATTTCCCTGATAAAGTACAAGAGCCTCTTTGAAGGAGTTCAAAAGGCAGGCACACAGAACTGCAGCAGGTAACAGCCTTTACTTCTGAGGAGTTGACTTCAGAGCCTGCTTAAATAGATGAAAAACTAACAGATTATTATTAGTTTTATCCAGCTCCAGCTCCCTCATGTGCAAAGCCTTCCAAGGCTCCATCCCTGCTCCTAATCAATCAACACAGTGTTGCTGTGTGAGTCCTGGGGTGCTGTGCCATCATTTCAGAGAGCAATTTGACATCCTCTCCATGTCAGTCCTCAAACAGCATCAGTTTCCCCTGAAACAAAAGCTACGTGAGATTGAGACAGTGCATCAGCAAAGAGGAAAACACTGCCAAAGGCTTTGGTGGGTCATGTTCGCCGTGGAGGTGGAGGGCTTAAACCCCCGCGGGACCTAGTCTGGTGAGGGAGGTGTGCAGGTGGACCGGCTGCCACCTGTAGTCACCAGGAACAGTTTCCATTGGTCCTTCCAAGTCAATTTAGGCCTCCTGGAGGTTTGCTCAGACACTGCACCGAGAGGGTCTTGCTTTCGTCTGAGAGTAAAACCACACCAGGGAACAGCCCTGTGGCTCTGCACCCTCGGCTCCAGCTCCCAGGTCATCCTTCCCCCCTGGGGGGCTTTGTGCCGACAGCAACTGCAGCAGCCGGAGGGCTGGAGACACAGAAGGAGCGTCCGTCTGTCAGTCAAAGGGTAAAGGAGCCCCTTTCCCTCAGAGATGTCGGAATAAAGATGTTACTATTTTTAAAATGGCACCAGGGGAAAAGCAAAAATGAACTTGTTGTGTTTCTGATGAATTCTGGTCTGTTTGGGAACTGCTTGCAAGAACAAACATCAGGGATCTCAGAAATGTTAACATTTTTAGTGTTTCTAGTTACATACGCAGGTTTTGGAGGGGTGGAAGTTACAAAACAAAACTTGGGCTCTTAAATGTGTCTGACTTTATCGAGCAGGTAACTCATAGCATGGAATCAACAGGAAAAGGGACCAAAAGTGATACACTTCATTCAGGCAGCAAAAGGTCTCTTCTTGTTTTATCCAAAACAAAGCACTGTTAAACCAATAGTTATTCCACCAACCTCTCATTTAATCTTCTAGGAGCATAAAAATTTCAATTTCTGTGTGAGGCTGTTCTAGCCATCCACAGCACTTGGGATTTCTGTGTTTATAAAACAGAGCCCATCTCTCTTTGAAATCGCTTTGGCTCCTGAGCTGCTATCCAAGCAATCTGTTCCTCAGCAGTCAAACAAGCACGTATTTTACAGCCAGTGAAATACATTTCTTTTTAAAAGGTTACAGAAAACATTTTCTAGACATTTATTCATTTTTTTCCTAAACAATAAAAGAGGAGCAATGATTCATATTACCTCTCTATTCTAGTTATTTCAATAAAATTGTTAACAAGGCTTAGAGGTGACCTTCATATTTTAAACTGAAATTTGATCTTTACGCAGTTTTCTATGAAAGGAGTCATAAAAGTATTATATGTTAGGTGCTGAAAATAATGAAAGCCATGAGAAGAGGGATAGTTAAAAAGCCTGTCTGTAAAGACTTCACGATGGAGAAGAGAAACCTAGTGATACATTTGTGTAAAATAATGAACAGTACAGAACAGGCCAGGCAAGCGTTCACATTTCTTCTTTACTGCTGATAAAGGAAAGAGGAGAGCTTTTGAAACTGGAAATTCTAATTTCGTTCAGATTTGTAAAGTGAAATGGAAACATAACCATTGAAAGCTCACAGGAAGAAATACCTCCAGCTTTACTGCCAGCTGATCACAGAGCAGCATAGGATGTCAGCTAGTATTCAAAACCCACTAGAATTTCCCATGGATAATGCACCCATCTAGAAAACTATGTCAGGATTAAAAAAAAAAAAACCAGAGCTAAACATCTGTTTAAAGAATAAACTCATGACTGTCTAAAGGACTAGGAAAAGTTCCCCGAGGCCCTATATCACGGCAAGAGTCTATTAGAGAGGATTGAATACACAGTACTGGTGGCTATTAAAGGTGAAGTCTTGACAAAGTCTGGCACTTTATAGGGTCCTGAATATATTTTCTTTCACTAAACATTTCTGTCCTACTCATTTCTTCCCCCAGGAACATCAGGAATAATGTGGTGGTGTCCCTAGTTTAGCTGGAGCCAGAAAAATGCCTCAAGAAACAGATTCCGAGTTTTCTCCCACTGTCTGTAAGTTGTATTCACTATTTGCTTGCACAAACCCCAGTGGAGCCCTGGGATGCTGCCTGGTCTGTCTGTAGCACACTCACGACATTTTCCTGAAGCCACTGCTTCCCACTCCCTGTTTGAATGATGAAAAAACTGAAGTGCGGAGATTAAAAAGAATGCCTGAAGATGGATATCTCACAAACCCAGTGGAATCGCTCACTGTTCTACACAGATGAAATCTGATCCCATCTCTGTCAGCTTGGGGCTGGGGAGGGGGTAAGATTCCTCAGGAAGACTGAGCTTCACCATCTCCCAGCAGTGCTCGTCCTCACCCCTGCCTGATTAAAGCTTCCTCAGAAAGGCTGATAGAAGTTATGGACACACTTTTCACTCCAGCGTGGACAAACCACAAAGGGCTCTCTCAGGAGTGAGAGCAAGAGCCAACAGCTTCTCTCCTGGCCCAGCACAGCTGGTCACCTCAATAAACTGGGTAGGAGACAGCAGAGTCTTCTCAAAGCTGATGTGTGAATGCAAAATGAGCTCCCTCAGGACATGGGATCCATGATAAATTCCATTAATTTCTGGTCCCAAAGCACTGAGACCGTTTTTTTCAATCTTGACTCCTACAAGATAATTAAATACATATTTTTTAAGAGATAGCCACCAGAACAAGCCACTCCTTGCGCTCACATCTTCCCCTGGCGATACAATGAGCAACAGGAGAGATGTGGATCACTCAGTGCTACATTGGAAAGAACTCAGATACCACTATAGCTGTTCTGGGATATATAGAATACACGAGTCTCTCCAGAGTTTTGCTCAATCTCCTGCTCTGCAGTGTATGTGAAAACAAGGAGGCTCAGGTGTGCTGCCCCACATCATGCCTGAGGATGTCTGGGATGCTGACAGCATTGCATCACTGCTGGAGTGCTGAAATCCTCCAGCTTCCCCTGCAGTGGGAGCTGCTGGCTTACACCACGCTGCTGCTCTGGGACAAGTGCTTTAATGCCACCGCAGCAAGGAGGCACTTCGCTTGAAAGCAAAATCCAGCTCCACCTGTCAAGTATAAAAGGTGCAATCCTGGTCTCGGATGTTAATCTCGTTTCAAACGGAGCAACTGAGTGGAGAATCAAGTACTCCGACGGTTCCTGTTTTTCAGTGACATTCAGAACCACTGCATCTCCTGGTGTTTTGAGCAGCATAATGCCATTACTGAGCTCAGTGCTGCTAATCTCGTCTCCGCTCTTTCCTCTGAAGGGGAAAACATCAAAGCTTTAACATTTGCACCTCCTACCTGGTATCTATCTGCTGTCTCTCTACTCTTCCGCCCTGTTCCCTAGTCCATTTTGAGCTGAAATCCTTGCCTTATCACATTCAGCAGTTGTCTGTTAATTGCAAGAATTAAAAGAACTTGGAGCTGTCTCTCAGCTTGTACAACAGCATTTCTAAACATCTGCATGTCTCTGGCAAGCAGAACTCAGTGCCAGGGTCTCTTTTCATATAATACCTCAGAGTGACTTAGCATATTCATCACTCTGGAGGGTCCCTGAGCAGACCTGTAGCAGCACAGTTTGTATGGAGAGACACAGTCAAGCTGCCTCCAGAGCTCCACTGTCTTGGAGAGGTTTTGTGGAATGTAAAATAGGATGACAACCAAGAATAAAGTCGCATCCCAATACTTCCTTCTAACAAGTGCTGACTTGTTTCTGCAGTCCCCTCTGATAATATACTCCTGGAAAGTCCCAGCCCAAACCGTTTCCTTGTCACATGGTAGGGCTGCACCTGTTTGTTAATGCCAAAAGTATCTAACTCTTATTTATTAGCACACTGACCTGGAATAGAAGGGATGAGCTATGTGTAGTATTATGCTAACCATGAAACTCAAGAAGTCCTGGGTTTTACAAAAGCACTACAGACATCCATGAGCCAGTTTATTCAGCCGGCAGCTTGAGCTACCCCAATGCCTGAAGTACAACAAACATAAGGATCTTAAAATCAAAATAGACTGATAAAAGAGTGTACACCCTTGCAACTCTGGAGTGGAAACATCAAATCTGCACTGCATTACAGCCGCTGCAACAACAGCGTTATAGTCTGTTGAGAAACCTCATTTTTAACTTGCTTTCATAGGTCACCAGTTATCTGAATGCAGAAATGAAGAATTTCTGCCACAGAACTGTTTTTTTGAGTGGGCACAGAGAAAGGTGTGCATGCAAGGAAGGAGATTATTCATTTATTTTTCCTAAGACTGTGCAGGATACCAGAAATATCAGAACACATGGGGGCATGACCAGACCTCATGAGAACACTGTAACGAAGGGGAAATATGTGCTGAGAAACGGAGAGCAGCTGCTCATTCATGTGTGGAATGGCCCTGTAAGGATCCAAGGGGAAACTGTGACTTGAAATAGAACTTGAAGAGACAAAACAGTAACGAGTGCACTGGTGGGAACAAGGAGATTCTGCCCCAGCCCTTCCATTTGACAGGACACCCGTGTGGCTGGTGCCATGACCATTACTGCTCAACAAGAGCCCAGAGTTGTGATTTGTCTTTAATAGTGAAGAAGTAGGTTAAAAATTCCGGGGGGAACACATAGGAGCATCTAAGGAAAAAGGGACTACTACCATGCACATAAGAAATTACATCTTTTGGGGTGTCCTGTGGTGAAGGGTAACTTTAAGATACAGTTTCCTAGAAAACCAATTACCCTCGTGCTCCCTGGCTCCAAAATCCACAAAGTGCCAGTGGGGGTAGAAAGCCCCACTGAGCTTTTAAAGCACTTGATGAATTTCAACAAAATTCATCAGAGGGGTCAAGATCTCCATGATGTTGTGTTTGAAAAGTTTTGTGCAAGAGCCCAGCAGGTAGAGAGTTGTGTGAGCTGCCAAATTAGTAGACACCAGAGAAAAAGGCAGCAGGCATAAGGCCATGAGGAAAACTGGCTTACCTCGTTCTGTGGCCCAATGAACTACTTGCAAATATATTTGCTATGGGTTGCAGCTCACCTTTCACAAGGAGCAGTTCAAACACTTCCCAGGAAAGACTCTAATCTCTGAGGAACATGAGCCACTTTGAGACCCTTCAATACAGGAGTCACAAGTGTGTGGAGGAAGAATTTTGTTTAAAAAAAAAGAAAAATAAATGTCTCCACTAATATTTGATGCAATGTGGATCTCCAATTACTGAAGGCATGACCTCACAGGAGGTTGCTTTCTAGCTTCCTAATCTGGCTGTGACAGCTCTTCTGCCTACAAGGTCACTTCTGCGCTGCTCCTAAATTTACTTTTCTGCCTTGCTGCTTGCCGGGGTATATGCACAACGTTGTAAATTTGCCCTGCACCCAGAGTGCCCCATCCTCCTCTTCAGGCTGTTCACAGATGCTGCAGCCCACAGCTTGTCCGCTTCCAAAGTGGTTTCAGCAGAGGAAGCTCCTTCCTTGCACATCTTTGCAGTCATCAGGGGGGGAAGCACAAGACAACAACAAAAACTGACTAAATACTGCTTATTTTTAGTTAGCTTCCTTGGTAGAGAAAACAACCAAGTTGATATTTCTTTAGAATCATTCTTGTCCAAACAACTCAGAAATGCTTACGAGCAGTGGAGCAAAGCCTGCTGTCGTCCTGCAGTCAATACTCATACTCCACACTGAAAACAGTAGATGCTGCCGGAGAATTCCAGGCACAGTCACCATTAAAAACCCTCCCACACCTGCAGTCAGAAATCATTACTTAAATTTTGAGAGTCTGGAATAAATATTTACCCCTGAGAATTCAAAATTTGCTTTTCTCTCAGTACTTAACAGCACTTTCCAAGTAAAGTCTGCCTCCTCAGTACACAACTGATGACAACACAATTACTGTAACGTGCTCAATGACAATGCTTTTTGCTGCAGCAGCACTGCTCAGCTGGCACAGAGGACATGTTTTACAAGCCTCTGGGTGCTGCACTTGTCCTGTGTCACAGAAGAGGAAAGCAAGGCTCGGCAGTTTAAGATCAGCTCAAGTAGGATTTGACAAAGCTGGAACAAAGAACTAGCGAAATAGAGCTGTACTTTTTATCCATAAGGAAATACGGTATAAGTGCTGTTCTTCAAGGCAAAGTGGAACAAGTAGCAATTAAAGTTTGCCAGAACATAGGGTACCAGGGACAGTGAGAAGTGAGCACTGCCCCTGTGTTGCTGGTCTGCTGGCAGAGCTGTTTGCTCAGGCACCTCAGTGGGGCTGTGGACTGAGACCTCTTCCAACAGTGCCACTGGATCCAAGAGTGGAGGTCCAGCCACAGCCTGAAGGTTTCTTGGACCTGTTTGTAAGTGAAAGGGGGTAAGCAAGTGACTGTTGCACTCACAACAGGGATAGGGAGGGCAGAAAGGTGCCAGGCAGCACAACAAATAGTCCTGAGGTTGACTCAGAGAGAGATAATTTGTGAGGCACCAGGTTCTTGGGGAAAGGCAAGTTTGGACACAATGATTTTGGCCTCCTGTCACTTGTGTCCTTGTGTCCTGGAGAACAGAATGGCAGGCATGGTCATATTGTGAACATACCCAGAGCTGCACTCAAGAGGCAGCACCCACAAGGTGAAAAACCCCATGTGACTGGTGCAACTTGTAGAGAAACTTTTACCTCATAATTGTTTTCACCTGCGAGGGCTTAAACAATGCTGCAAAGTGCTGCTGCTTTTAACCGTGCAGAAACAGGCCTGGATGAGTCAGAACATGGAAATAGCTCTGCTGACAGCAAAACAAAGACCCTGGTCTCCTGCCATAGTGTAGAGGCAGTCACTGTGTTTGGAAAAGAGCAGTTCCAATTATGCATTCCAGTATACAGAGTGATTACTCAGAGAACCTAACACTTCTGCAGAACCTTGTTACCTCCTTCAGCCCTTTTGTTCCCTGCAAAACTTCCTTCCAAAGGCACTTCCTTTCCTTTCTCTTATTCAAGGTGCTTGCAGGGCTTTTTCCCTACTCTCTGCTTAAATGTGTTAATCCGCTCATTTTATTTCTCCTCCTCTTCTACCCAGTACACACTGGGAATGACAAACTTGGATATAACTCAAATGACAAACACGGCACTCTGGGCAGGACTTGATGATGGGTTTTTTGAACTGCTTGGCACATCTCCGTTGCCAAACGCACAACAAGCAGCACATATGGTTGCACTTGGATCACAAACCTCCTCTCTGAGGCTGATGGTTTCTCATACACAACTTCCATGCAGATGCTCAACACCTTGTCCTGACTGGCCTGGAAGGCGAAGGCCTTCTTCACGTAGTGCTCAAGTGCTGCCATGCCCATCATCTCATGAGCCTTCCTCTGTTCTTGGCTAAAAGGCTGAAGCACTTGCAGCCCACATATCTCACACATGTCCCTGCGGAGGTCCAGGCAGTGCTCTCCGAAGAGCCGGGCTCCTATGTACGGACACAGCTGCTCCCTGTCGCCATAGGAGCTCTCGGCCACTAGATCTTCCAGTCCACTCCAAATGGCTCCCAAGTACTAATGGAGCTTCACTTCCAGACTGTCATTTTGGTCACTGCAGCACATCACGTCACTGGGGGCACCAGGCTTCTGCATTTTTCATTCAAGCCACACAGGTTTCTGTCCCTGAGCACCAGCATCCTCTTCTTCGGCAGTGGGGCTGCTCCTGAGGGGCTGCCAGAGGCTGTGGGGGCTGCAGAGGGAGGTGGGGATGTCATGGGGGGATGAGCTAATATCCTTTTAATGACAAAATTAGAAAAAGCAGGATTCTAAAGAAGCAACTGGGTGTTAACAACCCAGCTCTCACTGGTTTTACATGAAGACAATTGGAATTTCACACAACAGACTGCAGTGCCAGGCAGACCTTACCAATACTGATGAACCCTGAGCTTTAATAAGACATCTGTGCCTCCGTAGCAATCTCATTTTATTGCACTCCTTGAAGCAAGAGACAGTTTCAATCGGTTCTAGTTTTCATGCTAGTTTTGCTATCTTAGTTCTACTTAATTGGTTACTGCAGGGTTGTCTCAGAGAGTTGAGATCTGCACTTTGAAACCACTAGATTCTTATATCCAACCAAGGAAAGAGAAATGGGATTTCACACAGCAAAGTTGTCAGTAACAAAACTGGACCAAAAATGCTGAACCACTGCATAAATGCGTTAGTTGGGGTCCACTGACACAACCATCTGCTGAGTTCAGCCTTGGAGACTGGCTCCCAGCAACTAAAGCCCTAAGTTATTATTTTAATAGTTGTGTCTGAATTCTTGTCTGAAGTCAACTGCCACTGCAGAAGGCAAGTTAGACTTCACTGTGGCCTCATCATGTGGGTTTGTTGTCCCTGTGAGTACACCCACCAAGCCCTCAGGTTTGACTGCCCCCTCCCCAGTCCTCCCCAGTTTTCACATGCAGATCTCTTGCTGATTCCTCTTTTGAAGGTTTTTGTTTCTGGTGCTCAGATCTTGGCTGACAGAAGTGCAGCCATGCTGCGTGCTGATTGCAGCTGGCAGGTGGATTAGACCCCATTCAGATGGCTGTGAAATGCCTCTGTGAGACAGAAATGGCAGAACAATAGATTATTTCACCATGAAGAGCCCAGAAGCTGATGCAGACAGTCACGTTGAGAAGACAAGCTGAGGAGCATGCAGACATAAAGAAATTTTTGCTTCCACAAGCCCCAGGAGATCTTCCCAACTCAAAGTTTTGGGGATCTGCTGCCAGCTCCCTTCCTCCTCACCTAAGCTGGTTCATTTCTCCGAGGTACAGGATGTTCTCGCAATTTTCCAAAATATGTGGGAGCTACAGTTGCCAAGTAACAAAACCTCATCACTCTTTTCCTGAAATGCATAATTCCTCATTTTTCTGCTTCATGGAATGGACAGATGAACCTGTGATTTCGGATACTTTTTGGGATCAGGATCATTTAGACTCCAGTCTTGCCCCTGCATAAATCTATTGGATAGAGAGTTCAAGGTGAGGAAGGGATCTGACTGCCCTTTTGTCTCCTGTCTTCAAAAACAAAACTGGGGATGCATTTCATGATTCACTGAACTGTCTCAGTGACCAGTGTAATGAGATTTCATTAGGAATACAGTGATGCTGCAGCCAGGGAGAGGCAGCCTGACATTTTTTCAAGAGGTATCCTTCCCCCTCACATACCGAAAAGCACTCATGGTTACTCTCAAGCAAGGCCAGAACAAAGCTGATAGATCCCACTCTTTCACAGGAATTATGAGCAAAATTCAGCTTACTGTAGTATTTGTGGAACTAAAGGAGGTCCACAGAAGGACAAACAAGATGATGAGGGATGACAAAGCTGCCTTTGGAGATGTGACTTGAGCCTGGAGAGTTGAAAGCTGGAAAAGGAGGACAGCATCAAGATTTACAATATGAAGAAGGCCCTAGGTAAGCTCTGGTTCAGCTGCTGTTCAGGAAATCCCATAGTACTGGAAGCAGTGGGCATTTGCTGAATCTAATAGGGGATTGTTTTTAACAGTTAAAACAAAGTGCTTTTTTACACTGTGGGGAGTGAACTTCTGGAACTGGCTGCCCCAGGAGGCTATGGAAGCAGACAGAACTGTCAAAGTCAGGGAACAATTAGGCAAAATCACAAGCAAAAAGTCTAGACATGGACACTAAATGGCCTGGGCAGGGATGTCTCCTCTAACATCTCTAATACAACAGTTGTGGCTGCTGCGCAGAGTATGAGGGGAATGGACCACTGAAGTGGCCAAGCGAGTGTGCTTTCCCTAAATAGCATCTTTTATTGCCTGAATTTACAACAGAATACTAGACAGGTTTGCTGTTATTTCTTACTTGTCTCTAGTTTGATAGAGGCTCTGTTCTTCCTGCACCATGGCAGAGTTCATTCCCCTTTTGATGTGACTCATCCTGGTCCCCAGTAGAGCCAAGAAACTACCCTAGGTTCCACAAAGAACTATATTAACTTCCCATTTTAATCCAGGGGCTCATTGTCTCCCGAATATCTTGAAATCTTGTTCTGTGTCCTACTTTCCTTCTTCCTTCCATACAGCAGCAAGAAGCATCTTGTAGCTGAGCTGCTTGTGAATCTTGAAGATGAACAGTGTCTGAAAGTTGGTGACACATCAGCAGGTGACACAGTGACAACTCCATGCTTGTGCACTTCAATAAGCTAGTTATAAACAAGAGGGATTCTGTTCTAATGTTCCCAGTCTTTGCTACCACACTGGAGAGGACTGGACTAATGAAGATCTCCTCCTGTGAGCTCCATGAGGCATCTGCACTATTCCTTCTGCACTCATTACACTGAGCAGAACATAGATCAGAAAAAAGCATTCTTTGCTGGCTATAAATCATGAGTGCCACTAAGGTATTGCTATTAGGAGCAGAAAAATGGCTTCCTTCCCAAACCTCATCCAGCCCCGTATACATACAACACTTTGGCAAAGGGGGCTGGGGTGTCTGGATGGAAAATTAAATAGAGATTGTGTTGTCTGAAGATAGACTGGTACCTCCCTTGGCGTGAGTGACTTTGTCTTTTTCTGATTTGTCTTTTAACTTACAAAACACTGAGGCTAGAGATAAGGATGTGCTTTAAAACCCTAGCCTTGTTCCCCTCCCAGGCCCTCCTGAACAAATCCCATCTCTGAAATGAGCTCAGACAGAAGATAAATGTTCTGGCAGTAATATGCAATATTATTTTTGGCACTCAAAGAATCTCAAACTAGATAAGGGAAAACTGAAAGGAATACAAAGCTCTGTTTTTTTCAAATGCAGGGGACCAAAATCTGCTCACCCATATGAACCCAGAATCCTTTCTATTTTGCTGGATTATTGTAGTAATTCCTGATGTTCACCAGAGTAGCTGGTTCTGGGGCCTTATTTAAAATCCCACACATTCAGAGACCCTGGTGAAATCACACAATAACAGAGTGGAAAGACAAAGGCATGCAAAGACAGGGCCAACTCCCCAGCTCCTGCCCTAAGGCTGATTTGGTTTCGGACCATGTTTGCTGTAAAAATGATAAGATTAACACCTGATATCAAGGGAAAGGCTGAGCTGTCTGTGACCTCCTTCAGCAGAACAGAACAGGAGCTCCAGCCCCTCTGGCATATTAGCATATGTTAGAGGAACGGCCTCTTTCCTGGCCTAGCATGTATTTCCCTGCAGAGCCTTTGTGCAAAGCTCAGAGCAGTGTTTCTGCCGATACATCTGTGGGTATTTTGAATAAAACATGTGCCATTTGACATTGTTTGCCTGGGCTGCCATGGATAATGGGAGAGGGCACCTGTTACTCCAGGGCTGAGAGCCACGAGGGGCTGGATCTGGCCTTTGCAGGAACAGGATCAAGCACAAGCAAACGCAGGAGCGTGTCACGTCTTTGATTCTGACTGAGCCCTGAACGAAGGACCCAGCTCACCCTGCACTGATCTAAGTGCCAGCTGTATTTATTGCCTTAAGACAAGCAAAACTAAAAAGCCCAAACCTTTGCTCTCTGTGCTTGCATTACCTTGTTACAGACAAGTATGTTTTGGAAAGCAAACGGGGAGGGCTTTTCAGAGCAAACTAAGTGTTTTTGAGGCAATGTTTCTAGTGCTCAGAGAGGCTTCTGTGTCCAAAGCACAGCTGTTCTCTGCAAATTTTCACGTGTTTTGTCAAGGCTGTGAGTTTGATAAGAGACTCTAGGAGTCTTGAGAGCTCTCAGAGCAGCCTGTCATAGGGAACAACAGTTATTGAAGCTGCTGGTTTTAAACTACGAAGTTGCCACATCTCAGCAGTTGTTGTATTTGAGTGGCATGTGGGGCATGGCTGCATGGCATAGCTAGAGGCATCCCCACCTGTGGTGTCCACTCAAAGTTAATAATTTGCTAGGGTTCATTTGGCAATTAAGAACTGTTCAGTGGTACGTTTCATAATACAAGATTTGTATGATATGACCAGAAGGAGTGTGCTAGCATAAGAAAGGGAACTCAGAATCTCCCTCCTAAAAGCTGTGAAATGTATTCACGTCAGTTCAGTGAAGCAGCATTTTGAGAAGGATGTCAGGAAGAATCAGCAAGAGCCCTTGGAGGAAATTCATTTGGCCACCAGGAACAAAACTGTCTTCCAGACCAGCTTTAATGAAACACTTGTTCATTTTCATTTCTGTCACTGTGTTTCTAACTGTAACGAAGTAACTCATCCCTGTCAGCTATTGTGGCACCGACAGAAGTCGATCATCCTGCATCAGTAACACCAGGGCTGGCTCTGCAGAGAGGAGCCCAGCCTGGTGGGCATTCCCTGATGCACCATCAGCAAGGAGCAGGCAGTGGGAAGATAACTCCAAGATTATCTGTAACTACTAAAGGATCTGCCCTTGACACTCATAGACCAGGGTCATACCCTGTCCTGAGCTCTAAATAGTTCAAAAAACTTAAAATGCTGCTGGTCTTTGGTCTCATGGAGTTGATCATGGCAAGCAAGGCCATCTTGAGTGGAGTGTTAATATTTGGGGAACCTTCATCTCCAACAGATTTCTGTTTCATGGAAACAAATTCATTCCTGCCTTCTATCCAGTCACAACAATCCATATCATACTGTTTATTTGCTCTGATCACCCTTTTGTATGAAACTTTGCTTCCTTGCTCTCCACCTGCTCTTGTTCTGTTTGGCACTGGACACTATGGCCACTTTCCTTCTTCCACAGGGACATGTATACACAACTGAGAGCTGGTTTCCTTGCCAGCAGTGGGTGTGGAAGGTTGTAACTTTTTCCAAAGGCAAGGAATAAACAGCAAGCTCACAGGCACATCTATCAGTGAAGCTGCACAAGTCTATTAAACAGAGCAAACAAGAACTTTGCTGTTACACTTCAAGTAAATAGTTTCTCCTTCTCAGTTTGCTCTGCCCTGTAAATGCCACTGCCAGTATTTATTTGTAAAGAGTTTGGATGTGTTTATTTATTTATACATATTTAGTTTAAAAGTCTGGGCTCAAAATTAAACAGTCATTCATAATGTCATTATCTGCCTTGCTCTGCAGTCAGATACCGTGTGTGGTGTCACAGGACAAAACCTTTGGCAAGGGCTCTAGAAGAGCAATTTAGCTCCTCATCCATCTTGGCTGGCAGCATGATTGGCTTCCAAGCTTGCACTGCTAAATTTGTTATTTTACTCTGACATTATTGAGTGTTAAATCACTTTCTGAAGTGTTTATTGGTGATAGTTAAATTCTTTCCACCCATTTAGGCTGCTTTTGAAACACAAACATTTCCTTGTATCTTGGAGCTTGATGGAAAGGTGGGGAAAGTTCCTCAGGAGGATGGATTGTATAAATAACCAGCTCGTTAAGTAGGGACAGAATTTACCAGTGCTGTGGAGGAGAATATCCTCCTCCTTCCATCAGGATGAAACAGCAAACTCTCACTGCCACTCCACAGCACTCACATGAGGAAGGTTAACTTGTGTCTTTGTTCTCCCATCAGGAAGCAGATCATCCTTTTGCTGGAACACCAATGACTTCCTGACAGGATCTTCATAGATCCTGAAGCTCCCTGAGAAGAAAGACAGGCTGTGATCTGCAGGATCAGGTGCTGAGGAGGTTATTAGTAATCAGTGTCAGAGTGGGGTCTGCAGCCCTGCCTGGCATTGATGTCTTTCAGGAAGGAACCAGAAACCACTTGCTTGTACCTATTTAGGAAAACGGAGCAGAGAATCAGAGAGCAGAAATAAACAGAGAGATTAAAATCTAGTGTGGCAGTTGGAAGCTGAGCTGAAACAAGGGCCAGAGGCGGGTCAAGCTGGGGAGGAGGCAGGAGAGCCAGATTTTCAAATAAGCCCTTTGGCAATCGATCTCTTGAGGACACAGATGTGACAGCCCAGCAGCCTGATCCAGGCTGATGTACTCAGTACTGCAGGTCCTCTTACCTCTTCTCCTTGCTCCAATGAAGACCCACAAATCACAGTTTTTCTTTTCTTTTTATTTTTAATGAGGAGGTCTGTTGAGTCTCTTTCCTGCATCTGGGAGTTACTTTCCAATCTGATGAACACTGACTTTTAGAGAAGACACCAGTGACTGGCTGCCGAGATCACAGTAGCAATCAAGGCTCCTTTGATGGCAGAGCTAAAAATACGCTCCCCAGCTGCCCCAGGCTTCAGGAGGAGAATATATAGTTTGATTTGAAAGAAAACATCTTCCTTTGTCTCCATGTCTTCTTCTGCCAGAGGACACCACATCTGTGACAACCATGCAGGCAGGTTACATCTGTCTTCTGGACTGCAGCACCCAAGTACAGACCCATACAACCTCCAGCCTCAGCCAGAGGAAAGCTGTAAACCCTCTGAGTGCCTTGGAGAATGGTGTCATTGGCAGTTTTGCCTCTCTGCTCATGTTGGCACCTATTGCATGGCAGGAGCCACTTCTTAGGGTCTGGAGCAGACTGCCTTTGCCAATCCCTCAGGTTCAGTTTTGGTCCTGTTGATCAGCTGCCCCACCTCTTTCCTTTCCTATCTGCTTCTCTGCCTGCTCTCCTCCTTGCTAAATCTAGAGTGCTGGCCCACAAGCCCTGGCTAATCAAATATTCCCAAAGCCCTGCTTTGGCATTTGTAAAAGAGACAGTGGTAAGTAGTGCCACTGCCACCTCCTGGGCTTTCTGAGGACTAGAGCTCATCCCGTGGGTTGCAAATGCAGATTCATGCCAATGCTGGGCAAGAGATCATGGATTGCCCAGCTTCAACCTGTGCCAGCCCTCCCCCTTCCCAGGCCGGCAGAGTGATGGCAATCGCCAGCTGGCATTTGCAGGTCTCCCTCCCCCTGGAGGCATTAGCTAAAGATGGATCATTAAGGCTTTTGGGTAGGAGAGGTACAAATGAACAATCACACACAATAACAATTCCACATTTATAATTTGTAATGTGTCAGGGGGTGAAAGGTTGAGCAACCCACTTTGGCAAGTGGAAATAGTGAAAAGGACGTATTTTTCTGGATAAATGAAAGCCTTCTCTGCGTGTTATTTTTTCATGCCTCTGTGTGCATAACTTGAACGCACAGAAAGGAAAAATTCATTTGTTTGGTCAGACAGAAATACACCAGATTTATTGTTCTGAGAGGTACAGGGGGTATTTCTATGTGGCTGTGGTAGCTATAATTGGCAGCACAATATTCTGTCAAAAAAAAAGGCATTCACCCAAGAATGTCTCTGGGCTCAGTCCCGGAGCCTCAGTCCTGGAGGTGGATGTCCCATCCCTAAACCTCTGTGGGCAGTGACCCATTGCCAGGAGTCTGTTTGATGCTCCCATTTAGGGTGTTGGCTCTGAAGATATATGATCTCCCTCTAACTGAGCCTTCGGTGTGGAAGCTTTCTGGCTTGTCCTGGCAACGGAAGAACATAAGGAAGCCATTCCGGTAGTTCTTGTTCATCCATCCATAGAGCAGGGGGTTGACAAACGTAGAGCACATGGCCCCAACATGGAAGACAGTGTACAGGAGTTTGTACTCATGGAAGATAAGAACCAGATCAAGATCGATGGCAAGCTGGAATATGTGGAAGGGGAGCCAACAGACTGCAAATACCACAACTACCATCACTAGCATTTTGGTGGTCTTCCTCCTCCGGCACTGGTTTTCATTCCTGGAAGTGGGACTGACATGGTTTCTCAGCTTGAACCAGATCCTGGTGTAGGCATAACAAATAATTGCAAGAGGAAGAACATACTGCAGGAGGAGCATGGACAGACTGTAGATGGTGGCATCTCTGTTGTTACCAGAGGGCCATTTTTCTGAGCAGACAGCCATCTTGAGGTTGATGGATGGGATTTCCTCATATCGGTACTCTCTGAAGATGGCCAGAGGGCCTGCCAGGACAGCTGCTGCCAGCCACATGACAGCTATGATGGTGAAGCTGAGCCTCTTGGAAATCCTGCTGTCCAGGTGGAAAACGATACACCGATACCTATCCAGGGCAATCACAGTTAGGGTGAGAGTGGACACGTGGACACTCAGAGCTTGAGCATAAGGGACCAGGTGACAAAGAACAGCTCCAAACTTCCACTCATCCAGCAGGGTGTACACCAGTGTGAAGGGCAGACAGAGTGTGTCCACCATCAGGTCTGCCAGGGCCAGGTTAGCTATGAAGAAGTTGGTGACAGTCCTCATGGTCTTGTACTTGACTATGATGTAGATGACCAGGGAGTTGCCGATGAACCCCAACAGAATGATGAGGGAGTAGGCAGCAATCAGGACAACCTGGACCCCCAGGATCTTGGTGCTATCCATCATAACACTGTGGGACCCAGAGAGATCCTGGGTAGGAGTGACAAAGTCCTTGGCATGCCAGCCCTCTGGCAGCTTCTCATCTGATGCTGTCTTCTCCAAGGTGAAAGTGCTGTTGGCTCCCTCAAATGGTCCCATGCCTGGCCTGAGACTTTTCATCAGGAGGAGAAGGAGGTCTGGAACACAGACACAGCAGAAGTGAGATCACAGGAGACAGCAGAGCATCTGCAAGAACTGAGACTCAAAGGATGTGTCCCACATGGCATTTTGGGCTAAACAGCAGCAGCAGTGGCATCCTCCCTCCTTCTCCCTTCACACTGAATGGCCCCTCAGTTCTCTTACACCTCCTGTTGGAGCCTATGATCAGCTGAATGACAGTTCCCCAAGGAAAAGTCAGCAAAAAATGCAACTTTTCACACAAGTTTCTGAGATTCTGTTTGTTTGAATTGGACAGGGAAAAACCCTCAACTTGCCAGAGCCAAACTGGCAGGTCCTGAAAAGATTGCCTGCCTGGAGTCTCTTTGCACACTGCCTTTCCCTTTTTTCAGGCCAGCCTTTGCAAAACAGGGAAGTCTCTTCAAACAAGCCAAACATTTGGAACCTCTTGGGGCTGACAGAAAAACTTAATGATAGTGTCACTCATCTTTGATGAGATTTACTTGCCAACAAAAATGCCCTGAGTTCTAACTCCTTAAGAACTAGGGAAGGAGAAAAACAAGATGCTCTCAAATTCAAGGTGTTCTTCTCCATCTCCCCATAACAATTTATTTCCAGATTGTGCACCAGGTTTTTTCAGTCTCTTATTTTTCACCTCTCAAGGTGAAAGTATCTGTCCCCCTGTCTCTGCATGAGTCTCTGCCACTGCTCCTGATAGTGATGCTGCCACCCAGTCAACCCAGTACCGCCTGCTCTCCTGACAATTTGGGTGGCATAGCTAACACCATTTTATCAGCCTCCCTCTGTGACCAAATGTGTCATATACTCATTCCCTGACCCTCATTATCAGGCTCTCAAGGTCCTGTGAACCAAGTAGACATATCAGTTTTCTTTTTCCTTCCCCTGCCAGTCTCAAGGTTCCCAAAACCCAGGCAATTATTCCCTTCCTTGCTGACCTTGAAGGTCGCAGGCACCCAGCCAGGCAGGTGGTGTTGATGTTCCCATCACAGAACAGGGAAGTGTGAGAGCACATGGAGCACAGTTACAAGGCCTAAGTAGGGAAGTACTGGACAGTGAGGCCCCTGAACCCTTTGGCCAAGGATACCTCCACTGTCCTCTGCTTCCTTCGGGGATTCAGTGAGTGACTCATATTCTTCTATAGGATTTTTGAGTGTAGATTATATTGGTACAACAAGCCATGCACTAGGATTTGGCCCAATCTGAAGAGGGTCCAGGTGATTATAAATTATAATTTGTATTATAAATTCCGCATTACTTAGGTGATTAGAAATCATAAGTTAAGTTGTTTATAAATTCTGTATTTTTCTTCTTATGGACTGTACTATGCCGATTCTGCTTTGTAGAAATCCCATGCTGCTCCAACCATGAATTCTGTGCTATACTAACCCTGATAGCCTGATAAGGAAATAAAGCTTTAGTTGTAACCACAATTTAGTGCCATCACCACTGTGCCAAGGGTCCCTAAAAGAACCTCTCTGTCCCCTCATCGTTGGTGACACCCAGGCATCTGCTGGCTTTGCGGAGGAGGGAGCTTCTGCAGGGACATGCCACGTGCAAGGCACAAACCACTGAAGCCGTGAACAAGCCTCCAGTGGAGCTGCTGCTGAGCATCCAGGCACAGACAGGCCTGAGAGCCAGAGCCCCAGCATCCATCAGCCTCCTGGTGCTCAAATGCCTGCATGAGATGGCTTTGGGAGCGGGAGGCTGAGGAGCCAGAACTGACTCAGGCTGGAAACCCTGGCTGGCGTTCGGTGCCATTGGAACAGCAGACTGTTGTCACGGCTGGGTTTCCATCGAATCCAAACACAGCAGGAGAAAAGCCAGCTTTGTTACTGGCCCCTCCTCAGCCTCTGCAGCTCAGAACTGCTGCTGGGATATGTGGAGAGGGCTGGAAATGGCCCCTCACATATCCTCTGTCCCCAGCACTGTGAGTGGGGCCCCCGTTCCCACTGCAGACTTGAATAAAAGTGAGCAAAAAGTCATCACACTGCCCAAACAAGGAGGTTTGCAGAGCATCATGTGTTTGCAGAGAGGGGAGAAAATGCCCTTCCACTAAGGGAGGGAGGCAAAGAGCTTAAATGAAGTGGGAATTAGAGGCAGACTGCTCGATACCTTCTCAGCCTCCTTGAGGAAAAACTGGTCTGGGTTTGTACCAGGAGGGACAGGAGCACTGCTGGCTGGCTGCTGGTGGGCTTCCCGCAAGTCTTGTGCCCTGCAAGCCAAAGTTTTAAGGATAGCCTATCCTTAGGAAGGGAGAACACTTTCCATGCAGAACACCTGCATTTCAGCTGATTACTTAAACAAATAGCCTAAAATAATGGTGTTGAGGTACTGGAGGTGACAGTAATTACGTTGCAATCAAAAATATATAGCTGCTTGTTCTGTCATTGCTCCTCAGAGCATGGGTTGTGCTTTCCCCTCAGGACCTGCTTCCAGGAATCTGCCCAGACAGCTGCAAAGCTGAGACCCTGCAGAGGCTCAGAAGAAGAGCTGCCTGCAGTAAAACCACCCCTGCTTGCACCCTTTCTCCTTCCCCCCTCAGCGTCTGATTGCTTGCCTAACATCTCACTCTGCAGACCAATTTATGCTAGTGGTTCCTGTAAATGAGGTTGTTGGGCTCAGATACCAGGCAAGTGGAAACCACTAGGAAAGTAGAAAGCTGGGGGGGAAATAGGTGGATCTTCTGGGGTGAGGGTTTGCTTAAAGGGTGATCTCAGACCTCCACAACATCACTGCAACAGCCCTGGAAAGGCAACCCCAAAGACCAAAGAGAGGTCCCAACTTCTAAGAAGGGAGAGAGGAGTTCAGAGCCATGCCATGCAGTGGATGCAGTGGAAAGGAGAGCCAGGGAGCAGGCAGGGCCCTGGGAAGGTGGCACAGCCACAGCCTTTTCGTCAGAGCCTAATCCCCAGCAGCAGCAGCCCTCAGCCACCTGTGCTGCAGCTGGGGCAGAGCAAACCCTACTACCAGGAGAGCAAGGTCAGGGAAGGAAACAGAGCAAATGATGGGCACACTTTCAGTGGCTGGGCTTTCCCTGCTTGCTCTCAGTCTGGATTTTATACCTTCCAGATTGCCCAGCATTACTTTATCACTTGTACCCCTTTTCTGTGGCTTGTCTATCCCATTTGTCTTCAGAACCCAAGTCCTGGCACAACACCAGTGGGCACTCCCTTCCCTTTTTTCCCATCTCACCCATCACTGTTTCCATGCTCACATCTCAGCCTATTTCCTTTCACTGGAGACTGGCAGCTACCCACCATCTGAGAGGAGCCAGGAACATCATGATTATTGGAGCTGTTTTGCTTCCTAACAAAATGGCCTTAATGGAGTTACTATTTGATTTGGTTTGGTTTGTTTTTTTCAAAGGGGAACTGTTACAAATCAATTTAGACATTTTAATTAAGAGACAAAATGGTCATAATAAATGTTCCCACTCAAGGGGCTGCCTGGAGGTCGCTGGGATGCTGCTAGGAGTGGACTGAGGTCTGTTCCAGCAAGTAATGGAAGTCCTGGCATATGTGTAGGCTGTTGTCAGGCACACGCTCCCCTGCCTAACAGGCCTGCCAGGCTAGATGGAAAAATCCTTGGAGCTGAGAGCCAACTGCTTTTGGGACAACAAAGCAGCAGGACAGACCAGGAGGAGGCAGGAATACTACCCTAAGCCCTTTCCTCTGTGCTGAGCTGCCATGAAGGGATGCAGAAAGAGGGCACTGCCTGTATCAGGATAACCCTAATCCTCACCCCCTCCTCCAGCTGAGGTTCAGCCTGAGGCAGGGCTGGGGCCCAGGGATTGCTCCCAATGAGGCAGGGACCTGTTCCCAGTGCCAGCAGGCTTCAGCATTTGGGAAGAGGGGAAGAACAGAGGAGCCATTCACTCAAGTACTCTGCTGTCAATGAACGAGAGGGACAGTGACCAATGTGACAGGTCCCAAATCCATTCCTACAGAGGGCCTAGAGTAGGTGCCCTGGGACTCACACACCTCTGCTTCCTGGGCATGCCCCAGCTCCCTCCATGTCCCTGCTGCAGCCCCGGGCCCACAGCCAGCCTGGTACAGGTCTGTCAGGGCATATCCAGGCCTGGAAGAGCCACCTGCAAAGCCTGGCAGGGTTCAGAAAGCAGGGCTGGAGGAGTGGGCAGAGGGCTGGAGAAAACAGAGCTCGTTAATTAGAATTTCTCATTTTGTCCAAACAGCAAGACTGATTGGTTTGATTTGAAAGGAGGTAGTGGAGGGACTTGGGCCAGCCTCTGCTGGCTGGCTAATGACAGCTACAACCTCCTTCTACAGCAGAACTGGAGTGCGAGGGCTGAGGCTGGTGGATACTTCCATCACTTGGCTCACTGGTTTCTTCCACGCTGTGTTCTTCCTTCCAAGCATCTCAACTCCACGAAATCCCTTCATCTCCACCATCCCAGTCAGGAGCTGAGAGGTAGCAAAGTTCAGCCTTGCACCCCACAACACTTAAGGGAGGAGAACAAAATAAACTGAGATATGGAGGTTAACCAGCCTGCCAGAGACCACACAGCACATCCACAGCAGGGTTGGGAACAGAGCCCAAGTTTTCTAACTCCAGCCTCCTGCATTCAGCACCAGAAAAGACTCTGCATCTCTCAGCATAAAACCTGAACACAGATTTCAGGAACTGCGTGAAAATAGAAAATGTGGCTGAGGAAGGGGAGCGGGTTTTTCCTTCTCTGTGTGATGGGCAGGTATCAGGACAAACAGCAGCTCTGGGATGATTTCCTGTAGCCAAAGAGCACATAGAAATTGCCCCAGGTCCTTCCATCTCCAGTAAAGGGGTGGTTGTCCTTTTATGACAGTATGGAAGAAGGGAAGACCCTCTGACCTGCCCATCATCTGCTCCAGCTTTGTAAATTATCTATCCAGCTCAGGCCCACTGGCACAGAAACCTCATGGCATCAGACACTGATTGCCACCCATAACTGCTCCCGGAGGACCCCAGCGTAGAACTGGCACTGGGAGACAAAGTCAGGAGGAGATGCACCAGGCATTTCTTGTGGTTCCTCACACTAAATATTTTCGCATCCCTGCCTAGGATGGAGCCATGGAAGACTCTGAAGGAGACGAGGCAAGAACCCAGCTCAGGACAGGATGAAAAGGAAAGTGGTGAGAAGAGATCTGTTTGGCAGGAATGCATGCTTTCTCATGGGAATTTATCCTACAGAAAGCAGGGGTGAACAGAGCAGGGCCCTCTTCCCTGTGGGACGTGCCACGGGAGCAGAGCAAGGCTGGCTGGGAGACAAGGCTCAGCGGGTGACACTGTGATGGAGACACACTAGTTGTTGGGGATGCAGAAAGGCAGAGACACCTTGGTGGATGGATCCTGGTTAACCTGGGGAGCCCATTACCTGCTGAAATTTGGATGAGACAAGGGAGCAGAGGGAAATAACGTCTCATTAACATGGAGAAAACGCAGTATCCTGCTTTGGGACAGACCAGAAACTCTGTAGGTGAAACGCACCTGCAACAGGACTGTAAGAGGATTTCTCTGTTCAACGATTAACATGCAGTGAGTGCAAAGAGAAAGCACGCACCAATTTTCCTCCTGCAGTCCCCTATCTCCCTTTGCATCTCCCTCTCTAAGAGCACTGATCCGTGGCAGCACCGAGTGCCAGCAGTGTGTGCAGTCCCAGCACGGAGCAGCTACAGGAGGTTTGTTCCAAGCCATGAGGAGGCAAATTGTGGGAGAGATCAGGATTTCTCAGACAGCCACGCACTCAGCCCCACACCTGCAGCGCACTGCTCTGGAGCTGTACGTGCCCGAGTTCTGCAGCCCCCTGGAGCAACCTGCTCTCCTGACTGTTCTCACTCAGCATCCTGCTTCCCAGGTTCCCTGCTTCTGCTCACGGACCTTTCAAAGCTCTCCTGCCAGTATTTCTTGTTCACTTTTTCTATTCCAGCTCTCAGGGCTGTCAGTCCCCAAATCCAGTTTCCCAAAGATGCTTGGAGCTTTTTTGCCTGAGCCATGTGGCATGGCCAAGTCCTGACCCCATCTCACCCCTGCTGCTCAGATAAGCCCTCCCCGACCTACCTGCAAAGGCCAGAGTGTCCTCCTCCTTCAGGGACTGAGCTGCTCACCACCAGTTACTGTGTCATCGCTGGCCAGGATGGAGCACTTGGTCCTCTCCACTCTCTGGAAGTCAACCTGTGGCAAAGGGGTGAAAGGCACTTTTCTGCAACTGTCCTCGGAGAAGCATGGAAGTCAGGAGAGGATCTGGGTTGCCAGAGGGTACTTCATCACCAGGGGTAGCTTTGGAACCCCACCATGAGCATCTGGAGAGCCCCCTCTCGCAGGGTGACTGACAGCCCCTGTCTCACAAAGCTGGATGCTGTGTTCGCTCCTGAATGAGAGAAAGGCAGAGAGCGTGTGTTTAACAAACAGGAATGGAAAGGGGGAGGGAGCCTGCTGCTGCTGTTTATACAGTGTTCAGCCACTGAGGGGCTTCTTGCATCGAGCAGAGAGAAGCTTTTCCTCCACATCCAGTTCCCTCTCCAGGGAGAAGTGGTGGGGGCCGGAGATCTGCAGGCTCCTCGTGCATGCCACTGACCTGGACAAGTGTTCATCCGCCCTCACTCCATAGCTGTCCCATCTCCTCAGACTTTAAACTCGTTGGGACTGGCATGGTCATGTCCAGAGATGAATCTCCCCTGCAGCAAGAGGTCTGCAGGTCCTGCAGCTCACCAGAGCCTTCACAGACCTCTCCCCATCCTCCTCTGCCTCAGTGTTTAGTCAGTACTCTGCACAGAGCAATCTGCTGCCATGGGATAGGCCTTCAGGTACTCCTGAGATGCAAACAAAAGTAATGCTGAAAAGTTTTGGCCACTTGGCAATGGCTCAGTCTGCTCCAGAGCCAGATTCAGTATGAATATGGAGCTTCAGTGAATTTCAATTTTAGGATGCTATCCACACACCTGGAGCAAGACAGAGGGAGAGGCACAAAAGCAGTATCCTCATGTCCAAATCTGCAAAATCCAAGCTCACTGGAGCCCAGGAAAGCACCCTAAGGGCAACACATGGAGTAGATAAGCACAGCTTCCTACTTGTCCAAAGGTTTTGCCTTCAAAGAGAAGTCGTGTTTGTTCCTAGACTTCCACCTCAGGCAACATGTGAGTTTGCAGCTCACCTGCGCTAGGAGATGTTCCCAAAGGCTTGAGAGAAGGACACTTCTCCTCGGCTTCAAGTACCTACAGTTAGAATTTTATCAGAGAAGTTTTGCTCTTTACCCCCACAGTGGACTTTGCTGTCCTCATCTTTGTGGAAACGGAAGCAGGGAGGCTTTTCAACCAACATTTTATGCCACAGAAGTCACAATACACCAGGAAAAAGAAAACATTCCAATAGCTCATCAGAAAAAGACGAATGAGAACATTCCTGAAATCACATAGAAAGTGACACTTGAACCCAAGACTTGGACAAGGGTCCTCATGAGTCCCATCCTCCCCCCTCCTCTCCCTGTCTCCCCTTCAGAAAGGAAAGGACTCCGCACAAAATCCACCAGCTGTGCTATCTGGATTTTTGTGGGAGTTTTGTGTCTTCTGCCCTTTGTTTTCCCTGAGGCTGCTGATTTAGCTGCTCAGGAAAGCTGAGAGTGGAGGGAATCAGGACAAGACAAAGCTGTTGTCTCCCAGTGGTCTGCAGAGAGAGGCAAAGAGCAGCTAATGGGAAGTGAGTGGTACACGCTATTCCCCCCATTCCTGGTAAGTGGATACTCCTCTTCTGCAGGGTCCTCTTCAGTGGATGGTTGATTTCTGCTCAAGTGAGATTTCTTTTCCTCCTTCTCTTCTTTGTAAGACTTTTTTTGCCCATTCCTCAGATTCCTTTGCTACAGCTCCCCACTCTTCTCTTCCCAGGGCTAGAATAAGACGCCTGGGGAGAAGGCAGTGATTGACAGGATAGAAATTCGTGAAGCTGTGAACCTTCATCAGGACCATGGGGTGAATTCCAGTCATTTTTGGCACATGGTGTTTGCTGGATGACAGCAAATGCAAACTCTTAAATCATGGATTAGTCAGTGCAAGTCCCCAAGACATCCTCTCCCACGGTCTCAGAGGTCCAGTGGAGGGATTAGCACCAAAACTTGCTGTGCTCCAAAACATCACCTCACCTTTTCTGTCAGTCAGAGCAGTGCAGTGAGGTACAGACGAGCCCTCAGCAGGCCTGGGCTGTCACCCCAACTGGCAGCCACCAAGCCAGGGTTTGTCCACACTCCCTCCACACTCCCCACTCCTCTCCCCAGAGCCAGGCTCTTCTCACGGCACTGCAGACATGGGCTGCCTGCCAACCTGCCTAATCTCAGCCAGCTACAACGTAATTGCTGCCTGGCCCTCAGCTTATCCCCAGGGAAGGGACACCCAGGGCCTGTGGTGCCAGAACCCTCACCCTGCTGGCGGGTCGAGAGGAGCAGTCACAGCACAAGCTGTGGCAACCTGAACACTGAGGTGCAAAACGACCTCCCCACACGGCTGACAGATCCCAAAGCAGCTGAGGGGATTTCCAAGCTCCAGCCAACAACTACACCCCGAAGGAGACGGATGGGGAAATACAAAGCTGGTGCCTTGCCTTGTCCTGGGGTGTGGAAGGCTGCGCAGCCCCGAGCAGAGGTGCCAGGGCCCACTGAATGCACTGTTGTAACCTTAGAGCCTGGGATATTTTCACACCCAGGCTGGATACACACAAATGCCTGCACAGGTGTCCCAGGAGTCTCGTGTCCTTTCAAACATGGGATCATTCAAAGGATCTTGCAGCTCTAAAGCCTTTCCCAGTGGTTGGGCTTTGATTAGGCAAAAGCTAGTCTCCTCACCCCTGCTTCTGAGAGTACAACAATGAATGTTGTGCTCCAGGGAGCAAAAATGATGTCAAAATGGGGCAGAGAAAAGGGCTGCCTTTAGGCCCATGATCTGCTCTGCCTCAGTGAGCAGGCAGGTCCTCGGTCTGATCACCTTGCAGCTGTAAACCGTCCCCTGTAGCTCAACTTCTGTCAGAAAAGGAAGGCGGATTATCTGTTCACTCCCTGGGAGCAATCTCTTAAGAAAACTGTTACCAAGGCTTCCAGATGCTCTGGTTCATCCTGCTTCATCTGGAGCAGCAACACTGACATACTTTAGAAAGCAGCTTTTCATTTTTTAAACATCTGTTTAATTCCACCTGCACATAACCAAAATATTTCTACTTCTCCTTCCTGCGGTGTCAAGCCTGTGTTTTCCTGAGCAGGTTCCAAAATATCAGCAAGTTGTGGTAACACAAAAGCCCCTTTTCCATTTGATCCGTGGAGTTCATGGATGCAGTGGATTTGGAAGTCTGATGCATTTGTGGACTAAATTAGCCACAAAGAGACTCGGGGTGGGAGGGCGGATAGAAAGCTGTCTTCACCCTCTCTGAATTTAAAAGCAGGTTCTCATTTCGTAACAGCTTTTTGTCCCCACGTGAACATTTCTGGAATTAGTGAAGGAGCGGAGCATAATGGACAAGGTTTTGCTAAAATACCTGAATGATCTGACACCACAGTGAGAGGCACTGGAGAAGCAGGAGGAGAGACAAACTCTTGAGGGTTGTCCTGGGACTGCCACAGTTCTGCTCTCCTTCAGGGCAGGCAGAAGTCAGAGATGCTGAGTGTCTCTGCAGGATGAGGGTCAGTGAGCCAGGAAGGAGGAGATCATAAGGAAAAAAATTAATAGGGTTTGTGTCCTGCTAAAGAGGACACACATCACCACACTTCAGCTCCTGCCCCACTGGGGTCAAACCCACAGGGCTCATTTGATGAAGTTGATCAATGCCAAGAAGAGTTTACTCCTTCCATCCCCTTCCCATCCCTGGATCTCCCTCTGACATACAAAATCCCCTTGATCACCCTCACATCAGGACAGAAGGACTCCAGGCAGCTCAGCAGGGTTCCTCTGGGCAGACATTGGCGTCTCTGAGCCCAGAACTGGCCCCTGGATTTAGATGCTGTTTCTGCAAGTCACGGCACTCAAAGCTTTGCTAATTTATTAGAGGGTTGTTGCTTGTTGTTTGTGTACCAAGCCAGGTAGAAAACAGCTTCTGCAGAAGAGGATAATTGCAGTCAGATAAGCGCTTCAGAGCCAGGATTGCAAAAATACGATATGTTGTGGACCAGCAGTTGTTTGGATAAACTAGAAACATGGATGAGTTTTTGGGTCTAAGCCTGTTTCCCCATCTATCACAGATTCCCTATCTGCCTTTGGACAAATCACTTGATGTGTCTCAATTCTCTTTACATAAAAAAAGTGATAAAAATGCTTAACTCTGGCAAACTCACCCCTGGATCTGTGGCCTACGTGCACTACGAGGGACCTGGTGCAGCAGTGGCAGCTGTTTTCCCATTTTGCCCTGTGAGATTTCTTTCTAAGTTGCCCATCTCATTTAGGCAGCGTGTCCTGCAATCAGGGTCTTGCTCTCCCAGGCTGGATACTCCTGTTTCATAGTCCCACAATGAAATTACAAATTTGTGCCCAGTCTGTCACTCCTAAGATGACAAACAGGGCTATAAATGCTGGATTGTGTGCTGGGAACAGGCAGAGCTGGATGGGTTGATGGCAGCCTAAACCCTACGAAAGTGTCAAGACTGAAGGTGATGCAAGTGGCTGGAAAATTCAGGGCATGGTGTGTCTCCTGTGGGCTTGGTGCTGCCAAAAGGCACCGGGTTTCCAGGAGCCGGGATCTGGTGCTCAGCACCACCTTAGCAGCAGCAGGATTGTGTTTGCTACTTCACTACCTCACTCCGTATTTCCTAGTCCTGGGGGATCCACATCAGCTGCCAGCAGGGAGCAGTTCACCCAGCCATGCTCAGCTCTGTGGTGACAGGTCAGCAGCACTGTCCAAACACACCAGCACTGCTGGTGGCTCTTCACACCAGGGCAGGAGGGTCAGATCCACTCCTGATACAAACCCAGGGATTTGGCTGGGAATCCATTTGGCTCTGTGTTCCCAAGAGACATGACTCACAAGCCACTGTCTGACACCAAGAGATAGGTATGACACCGAGTGCCCCATGGGAGAGAGCAGCACCCCCAGGGTACAAGCAGAGCACGCACAAGCTGAGCAGAGACAGTGCTGGGAAGCACAAAGCCTTATAAAGGCAGTGCTCCAGGTTTGCCCTTCTCTCAGCTCTTCCAGGCGATGAAAAGGACGACTCAGAGCCCTAATTAACTGGAACATGCTAATACCACTGAGCTTCCCTGGCCAGCAAATTTGGCACGAGGCGTATGGGACGCTCTCCAAACAACTGCTCAGGGGAGCGCGTGCCTGCAATTTATTATTCGATGAGCAGAGTTTCCTCTCTGCCTTCGCTGAAGAGCTCAGACCAGACACATGAGGGAGGTGAGTCTGGAGCCTGCAAATCCCCTTTGAAAGCCATTTTGTGCTGGAGGGAAAAGAGACTTATTTCTCCTCAGGCATTTAAGGTATTTAAGGTATCAGGGGAAATATGGCTTTGTTACCTCTGGGAGTGCTCAGGGCTTCTGAATGCTGCAGCTCGTGGGGCTCAGCTTCCCACGGGGAAATCCACATTCCTTCAGGGTGACATTTACTCCGGGCAGAAGATGTGCAGCCTCCTATAACGCTGTCATTTGAGGACCAGAGGATGTGCAATGTCATTTTGCAGGGTGAAGCAGAGGAGACAGCCCAGGTAGCCAGAGAAAGGGGAAAGGTGGCAGGGGCCCTGACACTGTGTGTCCAGGATGGGTTATTCCCTCTTTTGACGACTATCCTGGGCAAGGTAATGCCCTGGCTTATCCACCTGAGAAAGGAGAGAGAAGGAGCTTGCCCAGCTCCTATTACAAATAAATCAGTTTGTGAGCTTTGGATGGGGAGCAAAGGGCAGGGCTCTGAAAAAGATCAATTCATCTCCGTGGTACAATCACTCTCAGCATTTACTGTACTTTCAAAACTGGAGGCAGGAGCTGCAGCCTCCTGAAGGCCACACTTGCCCCTGGCCTTGGCTTCAGCCTGGCTGCCTCCCAGGGCAGCCCTGGCCCCAGGGCTGTTCAGGGCAGCTCCAGCACAGGGTTTGGGTGGCAGCAAGCTGTCCGACCAAGCACTGCCACAGCCTCACCAGTACAGACACCAGGAACATCTCAGAAGGTTCAGTATTCCCAGGACCATGCTGGTTTGACCATCCATCCTTCCCCCTCCTCAGGGCTAAAGGACTCCTCCTCCCTGTCACCAGCAGCCTCCTTCATGCCCCTGCATTCCTCCTCCTGGGCTGGCCTGCCCCTCATCCTTGGCATCTCCTGTGGTCATCGGCTGCGTGGCCGGTCATGACACTCTGTGCTTACTGAGGGCACAGCTCTCCCCCCTCCCTCCCCATCACATCCTTGGCAAACATTTGTTGTTATGGTGACAGCTCCAGAAGGAAAATCTTTTTGAGGATCTTTCTGAGTTTTTAACAAAGGTATAGACACTTTGATTATTTTCTCTAAGGGAGATGGTTATCTTGCTCAATGGCAACTGAATTTCTTTCATTTTGTTTCTGGTGACCACTTTGATATTGCTCAGGCTCTGGCTTTCACTGTGTGGCTGTAAGAAATTGGAAGGGGGAGAGGTAAAACGAGTTGCAAAAAGCTGCTTCTAAATCCTGCTGGGTGTCAAAGGTGGTGCCTCCACGCTGAGGCTGCCAAGGTGCAGACAGTGTGGAGTCTGAGTTTCTCCAAAATGAATGAGATTTTGGACCACATATGCAGCTTTCTCAGATAGCAAAGTGCAAAGTAAATAGCAAGAGGGGACATTTATTACCAATAACGGGTGCTGTGCATGAAATGCTGCACTGAGAGATACTTGTGGAATCTTTTGCAGAAACATCCCTTGGCTTTTGAAGGCTGCATGTTGGTAAATGAATTCTTTCCGTCTCCACTGAATGGACTGAAGACTTTTAAATGTAACATCGTGCAGAGGACTGTGCTCTGTAGCTGTCTTAATTGCAAGTAATGAACACAGCAAACAGGCTCAGATCAGCCAGGAGAAAGCAATCTGAGGATGTGATGTGACCACATGCCTGGATTTCATGGCTACTGTGTTCTGACCGGGAAATATGGATGCTCACGAACAGAACTCCAGCACCCTGAACAGCCGAGCCTGTTCAGCCCTATTTTGTAAGGTGAGATCATGAAGACCTTTCCCACTGAGCTGAGGTCAGAAATATAAAAAAACATAAAAACCAAATCCCCCACATGCTTCAGGCTCTGCAGAGGCAGCTCAACACGTCTGTGAACGCTCAGCAGCCTCATCATGAACAAGGCATCCAAATGCAGGAGAAGAGTGTTCCAGAGCATCCTGCACCCAGTGACTGGCTGGGGTGATAGGCTGGGGGCTGACTCACGACCCATGGAAGGCTGCGAGGACAAAGCTGCTCTGGCCAAACCCATGCTGTATGTGGAGTGTCACAGTGGTTTCATGCACAGCTCAGAGTAAACAGGCAAACAAGCGGCAGCCAGAAATGTTAATATTTGCAGAAATCTCCCGGTTTTGGCGCCTGGGTGTGGGGCGCTGAAGGATGCTGGTGGAATGCAAACGTGGTGGATTCCTGGCTGCACAGAGAGGGGCATGGGGAATCTCACATGTCGGAGTGACAGGCTGCCTGACAGCCCTGGAGAGGGAAACTTGGTTGAGGAGTTCAGCAGCAAATGAAACTGGTCCCTTGGGACTGAGTTATTTGAGCATCCCCCTGGAAAAAACAAAAAAGTCATGGTTAAGCCATGTTCATCCTCCTGTGCTCGTTTCAGAACCTGTCTCCTACGCGCCATTCCTGTGCCCCCTCTCACAGCCCCAGTGCCCTCAGAGCCACACAGCATCCAAGGGCTCAGAAGAGCCCCAGTCCCATGGTGCAAGCTCCATGTAGTAGGAGATGGATTTGTCCATGCTGATCCCCATCCCTTCTCTTGGATACATGAGGGACAAAATGACACAAACCATTAAACTCCTGCCCTTACTTGACCTGGGTCCTTTCATGGCATGCTTGGGATGGTTGGAACTTGCTCAACACTTCTTGCCATCCCTACCAGTCTCTTATCTGGATCGTGGCTGACAGTTCATGGGGGTATTTGGGGCTAGTTAGAAGCCTTCAGAGGCTCCAGAGCCTTCAAAGCTCTGACTTTAGCAAAACAGCCACGTCATTTGGACCTTGGAAGAAAATACTGGCAAATAATGGCCTTGCCTTTGGTCACCTTCATTCTGCAGCTATTTATCCAAAGATACCATATCTCGGAGCATTGCTTCATTTCCTGCTCGCCTTTCTAACCGAGGCCTTTAAATCATGTTCCTGCAGCTGAGGTCACGGAGGGATGTGTAATATCCATTAACGGTGATGCTGCTTTTACCTTGATTCACCTCATCCCTTCTTCTTTTACTCTTTTCTTTCTGTTTACAGTAATCCCTTTCCATTTCTTCTCCCTCCTGGTGTCAGTGCAGGAGAGCTGGCAGGAGACCTCAGAAGCAAGGCTTCCTGGGGTGCAGCCTGCTTTTGGGGACATGGGGAGTCTGGGGATTTCTCCTGGTCTGGCAGCACCTCACTCCCTCCTCGTCAGAGGTGCCATGGGCAGTGGGAAGGGCTGGCTCCAGGTCGCCCCATCCTCACACCCATAGAGTCCTTCCACATCCTCACCCCTACAGAGTCCTTCCCATGGGGTTTGTCCAGGTCAGCACACGAAAAAGATCAATCCCAATTCACCCCTCTGCCCCTAGCCTGCCCCACAGCTGGGCATTGCTCAGGCTGAGCCACAGGGGAGAGCATGATCCAGAGGAATCAAAGTCCTTGGTGTGTATTTGTACTCAAACCAAAGTGAAACAGGGAAATCAAAATGCAAAGCTTTTCATCCTGTGTGGAGCTTCCCTGCCTGCATTTGGAGAGCCAACACAAGGCTTCCCCTTCCCCTCCTGTTATCACTGAAAGCCCAGTGAAGCTCTCCAGCAGCCGGACCCACCACACTTCCCACTTCAACCCCCTCCTTGTGCAAGGCCACACGGCTCCCCTGACACCCATCTCCCAGAATGCATGTTTATTGCATAGAGCAGAGAACGGTGAAGGGGTTTGGACCCAATCCATGTGCTTTCAGCCAAACCCTTCCCAATCCATGTCATCCTTCATCTCCCCAGTGCATAATCAAACTCTCCAAACACAGCGTTCTCAGGTCCCAGCCCAGAGCTCGGAGCCTCCCGAGAGGGATATGCTAAAAAAAGAAAGAAAAACATTACATTGCCAACTGAAGCGAGTGCTGAAAGGAAAGAGATGCCAGGAGCACTTAAACAGGAATCCGAGACTGGGGGACGCTTGGGTGTGTGTTTTCAATCCACAGATGGGAGATGTGTTCACTGGGAAGTGACTGCCACTCACTGCTAGTTTTGCACCTCGTAGCTGATGTCCCAGAAAGTGAAATGGCCATGACAGGGACAACCCATCTGTATTAGGACTTTCTTCTTGGATTGATGGAATAGTGCAGCGCATGGCAAAATGGTGACACTCCTCCTTTGGCTCCGAAATCTGCGTTTGCAGCTCAGACATGCAAAGATGGAAATAAGCAATTTGACATGGGCGATAGGTCCTGTCAGCTGCAAGGGGAGTTGTTTGGGAAAGCCAAGGCATCAGGGGGTTCAGGACACTGTTGGGTGCTGCAGGATGTCCTGCAGGACCTGGCCCCAAGCTGGCAGCTCCATGCCCTGGTACAGAGCAGTGGTTCCATGACAGCAGCATCCCACAGTCCTGTGCCTGAGGCAGGTGCTGTGCCAGGGGGATGCTCCTGCTGTTCACACTGCACAGAGGGGATCAGGACTAGGCTCCAGCTGGGGATGACAGGGGACCTGATGGGGAAACCCAACATCAGCTGAGCTATCCCAAATTCTCGTTTTTCAGGTTGAAGCTTCAGTTATCTGGCTACAGAAGGATTCACCTCTCCAAACAATGGGCCTACTGCTGCCCCAGGGAGGCTGTCACCTCCCTGGGCTCCATAACCAGCCCCATGAGGAGGGATGAGCTCTCTGAACACAGCACAGCTGCTGATTCAAGGGGACATCTCCCAGCACTGATGGCTCAGGCTACAGGGAAACGTAACCTTTGGCAGCACATTCCAGATCTCTGCTGAAAAGCAATTATTGATGCTTTGACCTCTATGCAGAGCCACACAGATAATGGACCATAGCACTCCAACAGGTCAGGCAGCAGCATCCTGGCTCACTCTGGGCCTTGTCTGGTGTCTTGTCTGATTGTCTGTGTGTTTGTGCACAGTCTGTAACATCTCCTGGAGGAACAGTGGCAAAGCCAGGACATCAGAGGCCGGACACAGATGATGAAGCCATTTCCCTCTCAAAAGGATGCATCTAAGCAGATGATTCAGGTCCCATCCAAAATCCACGAGTTCAATGCCAGCTGTTCCTCAGGATTTCTGGCATGTGGCTGGAGGATGGGACATAACGCCAGCCACTCTCCTGCTGCATTGGGCTGGCACTGGCACTGCTCCCAGCAAGCCTGGCCTGTTCACATGGAGAGAGCCAGCCTAGTGGAAGCACAAAACCACAAACATGGGGAGTGAGGTTTCGCTGTATGAAGTCATAGCTAAGTGGAGATTGTTCAGGCATCCCTGGATCCCGGTGTCACCGTCCTAGTGATATTCCCAGGAGGACTCTGCTGAGTTGTGCAGTGGAAAGGGTAAAAGGCAGCAGTGGGAGTATGTTCAGCCTGCTGGAAACAATTCCTGCCCAGCAAGTGCTTCTTGTCCCCCAGTGAGCAGCAGGGACTGAGCACCCCTGTCCCACTGCCACCACTGGAGCAGGATGGCACAGCCAACTTTCACCTCCCTCAGTGAGCTGGAGCAGGTTCTGAGCCCCCAGAATAACTGCATGGGAGCTGGAAGCCTATTTGGCCATGGCCTGAACTTGTTGCTATCTGTGGATGCCACTTGCTTGGCCACCTAGATGCCAAGGGGTGCACCTTGCTTGCCCATGGCCAGCATCCCCCAGGACTGATTGCAGCTCATGCACTCAGCAGTGCTCCAAGTCCAAACATCAGTGCAGGGCTGTGGCTGTGTGACCCTGAGGGGCTGCTGGGGACATAGGGGAGGCTGATGCTTGCAAGCAGAGCTGCTGTGGCCACATGCCAGTGACCAAGCACTCACAGTGCAAGAGAAAGCCCGGGAAAATCCTTCAAACAAGCAAATGAAGACGGGCAGAAATTTTCTGCACTAATTGCACTGCTCTAATGAGGAGAAGGCAGAGTACCAAGAGGAGGAGGGCAGTAGATGGACAGTGCCTGGCACATCACCCTTTTGTGGACATGCTCTGATCCTAACAGTGATTAGGAGACAGGTAGCCTGTACAACTCTTTTGAGTCCCTGTGCCCCCCCCCCTTCAGCTTTATTTGCTTTTAGTTCCAGTATTGAAAGTTCATGTGATTTTTCTCACATGTCCGCCAGTGTTTGCCACTTCCCACAACATCCCAGGGCCCATCATCAGGTGACCACACAAGGATGAAGAAAGCCCTTTCTTCTGTCTTTGTTTCACTAACAAGCCCACAGCCCTTGTGATTTCTGAGCTGACCCGAAGCTGTGACTCCAAAGGCGGAGCTGCGCTGTGAAAGGTCCTGTGAGCAGGGCAGGGACGGGGAGGCTTCGGCCTGGAGCTCATTTCTGCGCTGCAGGCTCCATGTGGCCGTGGGGCAGGAGCTGCGCGGTGCGGAGCAGTGCAGGGACAGTGCGGGGGCAGTGCGGGGGCAGTACACGGGCAGTGCAGGGACAGTACAAGGGCACTGCGGGGGCAGTGCAGGGACAGTACAAGGGCAGTGCGGGGGCAGTGCACGGCTGTACAGGGACAGTGCAGAGCAGTACACAGTCAGTGCGGGGGCAGTGCAGGGACAGTACCAGGGCAGTGCAGGGCAGTACACGGACAGGACCCTCTCAGTACGGACCGCTCCCGTCCCGTCCCGCGGGCGCGTTCCCGCGGGCGGCGCGTGACGCCCCGCCGCCCGGCCCGGCGCGCGCGCACGTGACCGCGTCACATGCCGGGACTCCCCGCCCCGCCCCTCCGCCAGATCCCACCCAATCAGCGGGCGGGCGCGCGGCCCGTCCGGGCGGTGATTGGTCCAGGCGGACGTCAATCCTCGGGCGGGGCGGAGGCAGCAAGTTCGGAGGCTCGGAGGTGCTGCGAGGGCGGCGGGGCCGGACGGGACGGTGTGGTGTGGGGTGAGCCTCGTGGGGTTCCTCGGGGTCGCGGGGGGTCGAGGGGGGGGCCAGGGGAGCGGGGGGGGCGCGCTGCAGGCCGGGGCGCGCCGCGGGGTTCGGGCTGCAGGGGTGCGACACACGGTGCGGGGCTGACCCCGGAGCTCCCCGGGGTGTAGGTGGGGGCTGCCGGCCCTCGGGCCGGGTCACCCCCTCCGTGGGGCCCTGTCAGACGCCGTGAACACTTTTGCTGAAGTGATGGGAGACAGAGAGCTGTTCCTGTGCAAAGGCACTGACCCTGGGCCAGGGCTGCTCCGTAATTCCCACAGTTCGGGGCTTTCCAGCGTTGGATACATCCAGTGCGACGCCTGGGCAGATCCCGTGCCTCCCACCCGAGGGCTGGTAGCCAAACCCTGCCCCAGTGCGCGAGAGAGGCAGAAATCCGCCGCAGCTCCGAGGGAAGGGAGCTTCGGGGACGGTGGTGGGAGGAACCTCATGGTGGGACCTGTGTGCCAGCAGGGATGGCGGGCAGGAGCCAGGACCGCAGCCTGCGGGAGGAGCTGACATGTGCCATCTGCTGCGAGCTCTTCAGCGAGCCCGTCATGCTGGATTGCATGCACCACTTCTGCAAGGGCTGCATCCAGGGCTACTGGGACAGCTGTGCCCGCGTCCCCTCCTGTCCCCAGTGCCGCCGGGAGTTCCCCAGCCGGGCGTTCCGCACGCACTACCTGCTGGCGGGGCTGGTGGAGAAAGTGCGGCTGTGCGGCTCCGCCCAGCACCAGCAGAGGATGCAGGTGAGTGGCCTCTGCCAGGGTGGGGAGCAGGGGACAGGTGCCACGTGAGCCCTGTGCAGGCACCACAAGCCCACCACCCCCTCCTCACACAGACTGTTCCCCCACTTCGACACCTTACCTGACCCAAGTGCAGTGATGTTTGTGTCTCCTCCTCATTCATTCCCTCTAACTGTTTCCTTCCAGCTGCCTGTCTTCTGAACCCTTCCTGCTCTTGCATTTGTTTCCATCACTGCTGTTCCTGATTCCCAGCACAGCCTCATTGTTTCTCATGTAGGGACCGTGCAGCCAAGGGTGGAGGCTGCTTGTGCCAGGTACAGTGCTTGAGGCGACAGTCCCTGCACAACTCAATTCACAGGAAACAGGGTTTAAAGCTTCTGCAAACAGATTTCTCAGGCTGGAGCTCCCAGTCGTAAAAATAAATGGAATTCATTACGTGCACACGTACATAATTCTCAAGCCCTGTGCGTCGGGTGCTTGCTCCTCCTTTCAGCCTTTATATGAGATCCTGTTGCTGACCCTAGGAACTGGAATTGCTCCTGACTCACAGCAGAGTAGTGAAATGGCCTCCATACTTTCTTTTCCTCCTGCAGAAGCACCTGGAAGATGCTTTGCAAGCTCGTCAGAAGGAGATGGAGAACTTCTTGCAGAGGAAGCGTGTGGTGCAGGAGGAGATCTCTGGCCTCACGGTAATGCCCTAAGGGAGCTGCTCTTTCTACAGCCTCTAGGGCAATGTTCATAGAGGATCTGTGTAGCAGTTCAGCTGAGGTTTAGCTCAGCTTCCTGTAAAAGTCTAGATGAGTAACTATGAGGGGATCCGCACAAACTCCCCTGCACACAGGCCGAAGCCCATCACTGCTGGATATTCAGCAGAGGCTTTGAAAAGAGCATTAAGCACTCATTAGTGCAGTGTTTACAGAATGCATTGGTGCAGCAGAGCTGAGACATGGTGAGAGCTGTGGGCTGAGCAGCCTGTTGTGGCTCTGCAGTGCTGCCTCTTTGGGAGGGTGTTAATCCTTGGCAGCTCTAAAATCCTCTCGTGTGTCTGAAGGGGTGGCAGCAAAGCTAAAGGAGCTGGGTCAGCGACAGTGTTGGCACTACAAGAGTGGTGGCCTCATCACAAGGATAGGGTTTGGATTCACTGCAAAGCTCTGAGGTGGTGTGAGGAGCCTGAATGCTCTCTGTGAGCTTGAGAGGCACCAGGCTCTCTACTTGAACAAATCAGGGAAGCAAGAACAGCCACAGGCTGACTGTGATTCCTTCTTGGGTGGCATAAGAGTATTAAAAGCTAAGGAAGGTGAGTTTAAGGAAAAGGGAAGTAGTTCAGAGGTGAGATAAAACTGATGGGAGACTGTCTTCTGACTGGAACCTCTGATCCCTCAGCCTGCACCGTTTCATACCTCTGTCCCACTGCCAGATGTGGAATAGAACTTTGAGGTTAGTGAAGAAGTATTATCAAACAAGCACGTGTTGTCCCATTGCTGTGCAAGGGCTGTGTCTCAAGAGTAAGGGAGCAAATTGGAACAGGGAGGGCCCTGCAAGTCCTCTGCGGTTCTGGTGTGTCAGCACAAGCTCCTACCAGAGCAAAGGGAGGCTGGTGAAACTTCAGATGTATCTTGAGGGAGGTGGTCTTCCTGTGTGGAGAAAGGGATGTGCGTTTCAGGAAGCACTGCTTGAGAAAATAATGAGGGCTAAGGTTGTACTTGGAGATTAAAAGCTTAAAAATTGGAAAAATAAAAATTCATTGGCTGTCTCTTGTAAACAGGCAGGAAGGCTGCAAGAGCACCATAAGGTTGGCTGGCCAAGTAAACAACTGGAAAAAAGTGACCTCTGAAAAGATCTGAATGAGATTTTATCAGCCTTAATGACTGAGATTAGTCTGTGCAGCTCCCCGGGGCCATGTGAGAAAGAGAGCAAGTTGCCAGTGTCAGGGAGCTTTGCCCACAGTCTGGAATGATGTGAAATAAATCCAGACTAACCAGAACAGCTGAGTCTGCAGCTCTGGAAAAATTTAAGAGCTCCAGTCTTGCCCACAGACAAATTCCTGGTGGTGTGGGGGAAGGCTGTGGCTGTGTGCAGGGTTTTCTGGTTAAGGTGACTGAGCCTTTGGTAGAGCTGTTTTTCTGTGTTAGTTTTGGGGGTTTCCTCTTTGCTCTGCAGCCTCAAAACTTCTCCTTGTGTCCTGTTCTCCATCCAAAAAAGTCATGGCTACGTCTAAGACTTTAAAATTTCCAGGGCTCTGCAAGCACAGTAACAGACCTAGCCATCCTGTGCACCTACTTGTGTTTTAGCTGTTGGGCTCATCTTCTGCCTCTTCCCTCTGTTCAGAAGGTGTCTGGGGAGCTGAACTTCAAGATCCGGGCCGAGTTTGCTCGCCTTCATCAGATCCTAGAGGAAGAGGAGAGAGCTGTGCTGGCAAAGCTGGGCAAGAAGGAGGAGCAGGGGCTGGCACGGCTGCACGGGCAGGTCAGGCAGCTGGAGGAGGGGATGGCAGTGCTGCAGAGGGACATCGAGCATGTTGAGCAGACCCTGGGCAAGATAGAAGAAGTGTCACTGCTGGAGGTGAGAGTACTTGGCTGACCCTGGCAGGAGGCTGAGGGATGTTTCAGGATCTGAATTTGGGATGGGGAGAGTCCTAAATGACAGCATTAAGTTGTACTTGGAAGTCATTCTCATTGCCATCCCTCTGGATTATCTACCCAATCCCTTGGAGTCTGGAGGCTTTAGCCACAAGGGATATAGTGATCTCAGATGTGGTGGGTCTTGGGAGCCTTATTCCTTCTCTGTCGAAGTGCCCAGTCAGTTTTCCCCAGGAAGGGAGTCCTGGTAGCTTGGTTTCCTCTCTCTGTGCTGCCTGTCAGCAGGAGGCAGGACAAGAAGCTTATTTGTGCATCTGCATGAATTACAGACAGTGACTGCTAATTCTCTCTGCTTCTCACTGCAGGTGGAGAGCCTGGATATCAGGTACGTGTCTGGCATGAAAGAAGCTGATTCCCTTTTCAGGAACTTATCTCTGTCCCTGGCTGGGACCACATGGGAGAGGCATCTTATCCCAAGTTTTTAAAGCATCACACATTGGCTCAGGAAGCTGCTGGTGCTGTGCAAGGGGGAGGCTGGTCCCCAGCAAACATTGGATGCTCCTCCCAGGGAACATCATGTGTGCTGAGGCAGTTGGGCTGGAAGAGTGGGTAGAGGTGACGTTTGGTTTGGAATGGGTGCAAGAGCCAAGTGTGCTGCAAGAGGGAACAAAGCTGGTGCAACAGACTTTGGGTGCTTCAGCTTCTTCTTGCCCTTTCTTAGCTTCTTACTACTCATGGGGCTGCAAAACTGACCCTGAGGTGCAGGTTTGTCTGAGGCTGGGCGTAGGTGAAGGCCAGAACCGCTACAGGGGAGTGTGTCTGTGTCCCCTCCCTGCCTCTCTGGAGTGCAGCCCAGCTCCACAGGCCTGGCCTGTTCACCCATGCAGGGGTGTGCTGGGTGCAGGTCTGCTCTGGGAATCATTGCTCCACGAGCAGTGCTGCCAGATCTCTCTGGGACACCTCTGCCCTGAGCCACTTGGTGCAGTAGGGGCAGACCTGCATCAGGCGGAGCAAGCAGCTGCCAGGAAGGCTCGTATCCCGTCTTTACCAAATCTGTCCCATGCAGCAGCCCTGCCCATGCTCTCCCCACATGCCTCAGCAGCAGCTCATCAGAGGGGCTGATTGCTGCTCTCTGCCCCAGGCCCTCGGTGCATGTGGAGACCCAGCCTGCCTTGGACCTGCAGCACTACAGGGACAGCCAGAGCGGCCCCTTACAGTACATCTTCTGGAGACAGATGCTGCGCTCCATCTGCCCTGGTGAGCCCATCGGTGTGAGGGATGGGTGTCCTGGGTGGTGGCGGGCCAGGGATGCTCTACAGAGGGAAGGTGCTGCCAGTAAATTCCATGGTTGATGTCTCCACAGCTCCTGCCCCACTCACCTTCGACCCTGAGTCAGCCCACCCCAACCTGATCTTCTCCAGAGACCTGACAGCAGTGACAGAGAGGAATCGAGCCCAGCCTGTCCCCAGCAGCCCCCGGCGCTTCCGTCAGTGTGTCAATGTCCTGGCCTCGCAGGCCTTCGACAGCGGCCAGCACTACTGGGAGGTCTGGGTGGGCAGCAAAACCAAGTGGGACCTGGGCGTGGCTGCTGAGTCTGTAGACCGGGCAGCGAAGGTGAAGCTGTGCCCAGAGAATGGCTACTGGACACTCCGCCTGCGGAACAGGACGGAGTACTGGGCCAGTGCCACCCCCTGGGTGCGCCTGACTCCCTACCACCCCCTGTGGAAAGTGGGGGTCTTCCTGGACTGTGAGGAGGGCACTGTCACTTTCTTCGACGCCAGGGACATGTCCCACCTCTTCACCTTCCACCAGGTCTCTGCAGAGAGATACTGCCCCTTCTTCAGCACCTGCTTCAGTGATGGGAGGGACAACATGGAGCCCATGCGCCTCTGCCACCTGGCCCTGTGAGGGATGGGGCTGTGCGGGGGGGCACCAGCCTGGCTCCTGCCTGGGACCGTGCTGGGGGCCAGTGGTGCACACACACACCTGATGGGTGTTGGAGGGGCTGTTTTGGTTTTCGTTTTGGGAGGAAGGAGGGGAATGAGTCTCTTTGCAGTTCCCATTTGCCCTCCTTTCCCTCTGGCATTGGCTGTGGCTGCCACAAGGAATTCCCAGAGGTTCCTGGCACCCCTTGGAAGAATCTCCCGTGTCTAAGCACGGCGCGGTACAGCAACGGCAGCCCCGGGGCTGCAGTGGAGGTGGCCGCGGGCTCCTGGCACCTCCTGTCCCTTTGTGCTCCCGCCCGTAAGCCCCGTGGAGGAGAGTCCTGTCCCAGAGCACCATCAGGTGCCTCTTGACACTCAGCTCCACATCCCGGCCTTGGGCTTTCTCTGCTGGAAGAGCTTCTCGGGCAAGGGCTCCGGGCCGGCAGCAGAGGGAGCTCCGTGCCCAGCGTGGGACCCGCTGCAGCCTGGGGACTGTGACCCTGCCTTCCCTCGACTCGGTTATTAATAAAGCTTGTTAGAAAGACAGTGCTGCCTGCTGGGCCCGCTCGGAGCTTTCGTGCTGGGGGGCATCTGCGGCTTAGGGGTGTAGGACAGCCTGGGGGCACAGAGAAGCACCCTGACCCCTGCTCCAGCCCTGGCTCCTCTCTGTGCCTGCAGCACAGGAGGCACAAAAGAGCCACAGCTTTCATGCTTGCTTCTCTTGGAGTACTCCCTGTGCATCTTGCAGCGGCTCCTCATTATTTGCTATTTGAGAACAAAAGGGAGGGAGGTTGTCAGAGCCCAGCTCTCACCCTGGGCTCCAGAGTTTTAAGTTTTGGCCCCCTTGGGTGTGGCTTTGTACATGTGAAAAATGCAAAGTCAAATTTTGTGCCAAATTCAGTCCCTCTTTGCCCATCAGCCACCACGGCCCCACTGGCAGCACTGACCCTGCAGGAGGGCAGCCTGGGGCTTCTTGGGGGGCAAGTCAAGGGGGGTTGGCTGCTGTGGTTTGTGCCTGGGGAGTGTTGGCAGTGTCAGTGCCTCACTCACTAGTTAGTGGAGGTGCTGGGGTGAGTCCAAGCTCGTGGAGGTGATGGATAGGAGGGAGGATGGCAGTGCCTAGGGTGGGTGGAAATGCTATGTTTATCCAAGTCAAGTCCATTCCAGGGTCAAAGCAGAGGCCAGAGCTCCCCTCTTCCTGTATAGACCCCAGTGCTGGCTGGAGCCTTCAAACACCTCTGGCAGAGGCTCGGCTTTGCAGTGTGGGAAGGGTCAGGGGTGAGGCTTTCCAACTCCCACAGCTGGGCACAGGGATACTTGCCAAAGCACGTCCTTCACTGCCCATCCGCCTGTCCAGGGGGTGGCACAGCGGCTGTGTCCCCGGCCAGTGCCACAAGGAACATTCCCATGTCACTGCTGCAGTGTGCTGGGGCTGGGGGTGGTTAATGCCTGTGCCAGGGCAGGAGAAGAAAGCAGAGGGGAGGATGTGCCATGCAGGCAGACTGTCCTGCCCAGGAGCACTTGAATGGCCTGGGACTCTGCGGGCCTGGGGTGCGGGTGGTGCAGAAGGGACCCAGTTATTGGGAAGTGACTGCTCTGCGTGGCCTTGCTCAGGGGTCACGTGTACTTGGAGGGGGTGCCATGGGTTTATACTCCCTCTTGGTCCCTGGTTGGCCTTTAGCCAGTGCATGAGCTCTGCTTCCTCCCTGCTGAGCCCCTGGGCTGGACTCAGCCCCTTCTCCCAGCTCTTGCTTCCTCCTATCACCGACCTAGCCTGAGCTGAACTAGGAGTGGAGAAGAAAGAGCTGTTGGCTTGGAAATGCTGCTGTGAGCTGGGCTGTTACCCCCTGCAAGGGCTGGAGGGCTCAGCGGAAAGGCGAGGCTGATTTGATCTCAGCAGGGAGCTGCACTGGGGGGGCTAAAACCCATCAGCTCCCACCTGCCCCCAGACTGCAGGCAGGTAAGGCTGGGCAGCAGCAGGCAGCATCTCCAAGGTGTGAGGGGAAGCAGATCCACCAGGCACTGGCAGGCAGTGAGCAAAGCCAGGCTGTTGTCTGCCAGCTCCTGCTGCCTGGTGCTGTCTGCGCCCCATGGGCCAGTGTGGCACGGGCTTGGACATGTGCCAGTGCCACTACTGCCACACCTCCCCCGTGCCAAAGGCAGAGCTGGAGTGCAGCCAAACCCGCTTGTCTCAAATCCCCGGGCTGAGCAGGCTCCTGAGGAACGACATCCTTCCTTCTCCTGCCAGGCTGTGCATGGTGGCCATGGCGTGCTGCACTGAGGTAGTGCCACATTTTGGGATATAATGGCCTTGCCTGGCCCTGCTGGAGGGGCAGGGCTGGGGCCAGCAAAGTCTCTGCCCTGCACACAGCACGTATAGTGGTTCCTACGTGCAGGAAAAACAGTGCTCATTAGCCCAGTGGGGAAATGCTGCCTCCCACTAAATGCTGCCTGGAAGACTCATTTCACCGACAAACCAGAGTACTGTGGAGTAGGAATCACAGGCATGAATGCAGTGACCAGCTGGGCCTGCCTGGCCCTGGGTTCGGCCAGGAGGGATTGGGGATGGGAGAGTGGGCACCGTGGGGATGAAGCATGCCTGTGCTCCAGCATCCAGATTCTGCATCTCACCATCTGCCTCCAGGACCGGGCCGTCTTTTCCTTGTGGGTCACCTCTTTACTTTGCCCCTGGGTGTCCCCAGAGCCACCCCAGTGTCCCTCTCCCACAGCCATGCTGAGGCTCTGGTGTCCAGCACCTCCTGCCCTGGCACCACCGCTGTGACCTGTCTGTGTCTTTATCGCATGCTTTGGGGAAGCCTTTGCTTCCTCGGGTCCCCCCACGTGTTGGAAGGGGGACAAGATTTTAAAATAAGATCCTTTTGTTTCCCAGGGCGGCAACAATGGAAAGGTCCCATCGGTCCCACAGTCGCCCTGTGTTTGTGATGGAAAATTCCCTGCTGTCGCGGGGCGAGCCCTCCCCGGTGTCCTGCCGTTAGATGGCAGCATGGACGGGCCTGTCCTGGCCACCGCCGCCTGCGCCGCGGTGCCACGTTTGGAGTGCAAGGGATGGAGGATGCCAAAATTCCTTGATTTCGGGGTGCCAGAGGATTCCCCCCTCAACTCTGGGTCAGACCCTCAGCTCCTCCCACACTCAGCTTCTCCAGACAGTGCGTTTTGTCCAGCAGCTCAGCAGCGCAATGTGATTCATCCCCCTATCGCTGTCCACCCCTCACCACCTCGCTGCTCATGTCTTAGGGGCCTGATGACCCCTGATGCTGTCCCCAGCGTGGGCACACTGCCATGGCAGGGAGCCCCATGGCTGTCCTGTCTCTAATCAGAGCCCTTGGCACTGGGAAGGGGTCTGATCCCACAATCTCAGCTCTTCACCCTGTAGTGGTGGGCAGTGCTCCCCCTCTGTGCTGTCCCCAGCTCTCCTTTATCATGGTGGGTTCTTGCAGGAACTTGGATACACATCTGTGATGAAGGGACACGGCCGCTTTCTGCTCCGTTGGGATCAAGGGGGGAGGTCATCCAGTTTGAGTGTGCTGAAGAGTGATACAGTCAGCACTGTCAGGGTTAAAAACTCACTAATTGGGATGGGGCGTGTTGCCTAAAAGAACTTGCGTGGTGGGGTCCCTCCGAGGGCTCCAGGAGGGGGAACGGGTGATTCTTTCCGCAGGTTTGGCAGTGCGAGCAGCTGAGAGCACCAGAAGTTTTCATGCCTTTTCGAAGCCACGAGCACATGGCTCTCATTCAGCTCTTTCTTAGCTGACTACAAGCGAGCATAATTAATAACCCCCTGGGGCGCAGCGCGGGGCCGTGTTAATTCATCCATTCAGTGCTCGTTGGGTGCGCAGGCAGCTGGCCAGGGCTGCGCACTCCCAAAACTCTGCCATCGCCCCCGTCTGCGGCACGTTCGAGCTGGAGCCGCTGTCGCTGTCGCTGGCAGTGGCAGCGGGGCGGGGGCAGCGCCGCTGGCACGAGTGGGGTGTCACCGCTCGGCTGCCAACGCCACGGGCGTGTGCGTGGGTTTCGGTGCACACCTGCCAGAGAGGGGTGCAGGTGCCACGTGGAGCGGTGCTGGGGGGCCACGTGGCTGCCCCACGCTGCTGGCACCGTGCAGGGATGGACGGCATGAGTTGGAGCCCCCAGTGCGCCCCCAAAGAGTAGGGGTGCAAGTGTGTGCGCAACAAGTACCTGTGCATCTTTGTGTGCCCCAGGGGGTGCAGGAGAAAGGGGGTTCAGGGGATGTGTGCAGGGCTGTGTGCCTGGGGGCGTGCGTGCAGGTGTGAGGTGTGGAACTGGGGGGGTGCACAGGCATGAAGGTGTGTGTGCAGCCAGGTGTGAGGTGTTCGTTCGCATGAGGCGTGTGCTTGAGAGGGTGTTCGTGTGCATACCCTCTTTCCTGAGAGGCCGGGATGTGCACGCAGGTACAGACAAGAAAGCAGGCGATGTGCAGGCACTCACACACAGGTGCAGGGGGATGCACAGGGGTGCACACAGGTGTGAATATAGACGCAGGTGTGGGGGTGCTCATGTGCCCATTGGTCAGGGATGATGCAGACCCACGCACACAGGTGGGGGACACGCTGCCAGTTGCAGGGGAGGCAGACCCACGCACACAGAGGGATGCGCACACCCCCGACGGTGCCCGGA
>VZRE01009121.1:413432-471848 GCA_013396775.1 Cephalopterus ornatus
CCGGGCGGGCGGAGGAAAAGGAAGCGGCCCCGGTGTTCCCCGCCCGCCGCTGCCGCGCGTCGCCGCAGCTGGGGCGCGGCGGGAGCAGAGCTCGGGCGCGGGGCGCTCGCACCGCTCCGCATCGCACCGCACGGACCTGCCGGCAGCCCCGGAGATGAGGAGAGTTTGCACGCTGCCCCTCTGGCTCTGGCTCGGCATTGTCTCGGAGGCAGGTGAGCTGACGGGGCTGCGGCGCTGCCCTGCCCGCTCTGCCGCCCGCCCCGCACCTGCGGGCGCGCTGGGGACGGGGCTGCTCCGGCAGAACGGGACGGGACGGGACTCGGCGCTGCCGTCCGGGTGTCCCCCAGACCTCGGAGGGACCTGCACTGTCCGCCACGGCGTTCCTCACCCCGGACGGGGATATGCCGTGCCGCGGCGCTGCCCGTCCCGGGCTCCCCCATCCCCGGCGGGGACCGGCGCTCTTGGCCCCGGCGTCTCCCATCCCGGACGGGGACCGGCACAGTCCGTCCAGGGGTTCCCCATCCCGGACGGGGACCGGCACAGTCCGTCCAGGCGTTCCCCATCCCGGACGGGGACCGACACAGTCCGTCCAGGGGTTCCCCATCCCGGACGGGGACCGACACAGTCCGTCCTGGGCTTCCCCAATGCCCGACCGGCGCTGCCCGCTCCAGGGTCACCCATCCCCGACCGGGACGCGCCGCGGCGCCCGCCCGGGTGTCCTCGACGGCGGTGACAGCGTGCCCGCAGCGAGAGGACGGGACGGGAGGACCCTGTTGCGGTCCCCGCGGGGTCCGGGGCCGCGGGGAGCCCACGCCGTGCTCGTGCCGCGGGTGTCTCGCTACGAGCAGGGAGAAACCTGGTTTCTTCCCAAGGGACCCTCGCGGGAGGGATGTCCCTGCGCGGGGACGCGCCCTGTCAGACGACAGGCTGGAGGCCAGTCTGGGCTCTGTTTATTTATTTTTTCACGCACAGGGTCATTAATTTGTGTGGGCCGGGCAACGCGTTGGGGAGGAAGGCGCGAGGAGGCAGGGGTCCACACCATGCTGTCCAGCCTGCCTCTCCCAGCTCTGGTCCGCCTGGGAAGTCACCCAAGGCAGATCCCAGTGAACTTCTCGTAACGCTTCTGGGGCAAAAGGCTGTTGGGCAGAGTCAAACTCTCGGCCATAGCTTGGGCCAGGTGGGTGTGGGGCCACTGCGGAGATGGGGCTGCAACACCCTTCGAGAGAGCAGAGACTGCAGGGCAGGGTAGAGCTGGGTGGGCACTGCCACAGCAGTGAGGACAGGGCACCCCAAGAGCTACCCCCAGAGCAGCTCCTACTTGCACAAGTAGAGCATTTACAGCCCAAATCAGAGCAAGACCAAAAGCAAGTTAGTGATGGTGGAAGCATCCATTCCCAAATGGGAAGATGAATTTTGGGAGCGTAAATACAATTTGCTGTAGCTTCAGCTCAGTGACTCACTGTTACTGCTGGCATTTGCTGCTGTTGTTGAAGTGAACTCACGGGAGGGCTGCAGGTCTGAATGCAGGGGTGCGGTGCGGACAGCATCACCAGTAGCGTCACTATCAACCTGCTCTGCCCAAAATGCAGCTGTTAGCTCTGATACCATGGGGCTGAAGGACCCAGCGGGCTGCTGGAGCTCAGCGGGAGCTCCATGAGGCCGGTCAGAAAGGGACCTGCTGCTGGTGGAGTCGCGGTGGGAGCTGCAACTGTTCAAAGCTCTCCTGTTAGCAATTTGTAAAGCATCGTGTAGCTGTTCCCGGGTTCTTTCATCTCTTGGAGGTGCGGGAGCAGTGCCTGGGAGGCTCTGGCCAGCCTGGCTGCGTGCTGTGTGGCCTCGTCAGCACAGGGCTTCACAGAGCTTTGAAGCTCTTGGTGCTGCCTGATTAGTGCAGCAACGGAGAGCGATGTGAAGCTCAGCTGGGGGATTGTACCCTGGGAATTTGCTTCCTCTTCTTCCATTCTACCTGAGATCAATTTTGTCAGTGTGTGAAGGACCCACAAATTCCTCATTAATCATAATCCCAACTGGGTGCAAATGTTTGCTCCCCTTGAAAGTGGGGATGGAGATGTGAGACTGTTCCACCTGGGAAGGATGAAATGTTCATCTCAGCATTGTGAAAGGTCTGTTCTGGCACTGCATCCTTCTCGTTCCTGCACCCCCGTGCCTGATTAAATGGGCCAGTGAGAGCACACAGCTCTTACACATTCCAGCTCCACAGTGCTCCCAGGATGGAGTGGAGCTGGGGAGCTGCCCTGTGCAGGCAGCGCGATGTGGGGAGCAGGCAGAGGTTCAGCCCCATCATCCCAGGGCAATTTGAGGTAACACTTTGTGGATGGCGATGAGAATGTGTACTCCCTGAGCCAGCATCTTCTGGGCACAGAGCAGTGCTGAGCATCCTGCAGCCAAATAATCCTGCTGGGGACACTGGCTTGCTGCTTCCAAGAGCGTATGCCCTTTGCATGAGGGAAGGGTCCGTGCTTGTGTAGGACTTGAGCCGATTGCATTGGCTACCGCCAGCTGCCCCCCTCTAGGATCACAGAGACCCCCCGGCTGGGCGCTCGGACGGCCCCGCGCTGACCGTGCCAGCAGCAACAGTTGCCTGCGCAGCTGGGATTTGAAGCAGTCGCTTTATTGCAAGTAATAAACATGGGCCGTTTCAGCAACACCCTTTCATGCAACAGCCACGAGTGCTCAGCAAACCCCGCTCAACCCGGCCACTGTCAGCGATGAGGCAGAGCCAGGGCCTCCAAGGGGAGGTGGGTGATGGGAGGGATGCAGCCCCTGGTCCCTGGGGGCCTGCCAGGGAGGGGCCAGCCACGGCTCCTGTGCCCTGCTGTCTGCTTAAGGATGATTTTGGATGAGTGGGCTGCAACTACCGCCCTGGGATTTGGCACGAGCACGCAAGCCCACGGCTCAGTGCCTGCACAAACACCCACCAGGGTGTCAGTTGCTGAGCTCAAATTGACGTCTGGGCAGGGGGACGCTTCCCTGACAGCACAATGTGCCCAGCTAGTGCAGACGGGGTGGAGGGGGCTTCCTCCAGCATGCCCCATTCTCTCCCATGGGCCTGCTCCAAGCGGGATTGCTGTCCTCAGGGTTTCTCTTGGCCCTGCGTTGATGTGGTGTTTTCCAGGGCAGGCGTGGGAAGGGCAGGTGCTCCCAGCCGGCCAGCAGGGAACAGGCTGTTCCCGGCGTCCCAAGGCAGTTCCTGGGGAGGGAAAGGGAGAGCGGGATCCCACGGGAACGGCATCAGGACAGAGCCGTGGCCAGGCAACAGTTTCTCCAGTGCCGTACAGGACATCCACAGCACTCAGGAGGTTGCCTTGCAGAGCAGGAGGGGACTCTTGGTGGGTCCCCAGATCTGCCCAGCTCAGCAGTTTTGGGGATCAAGGTGAGCCACAGAGACAGCACCCACCTCATCCACCTTCTCCTCAACCACTCCAGCTGGCATAGCAGAGGCATTTCCAAATAAATAGGGTGCTTTTGCATTCAGCCTGTTGGACTGAAACAGCCCCAAGCAAGGGGGGGGGCGAGGTGGGGGGCTCCCTCACTCCCAGTTTGGGGGAACTATGTATTTAAACTGGTGAGGGGGGGAAACTGCAATAAGCCAGCAGTGATGGGGATCCCAAGGGGTCCTGCATGTGTGGGGAGAAGCAGAAATCCTTGTGATGGCCGGACCCTGCAGGCTGTGCTGCCCGTGGAGGGTGGGGAACCAGCAGTCGTGGTGGTTTCCGTGTGAGGAATGACTAAACGTCACAGGGCTCTTCCGCTGGGAAAGACGGGCCAGGGCGTTGCGATTGAGGGCTGCAAAATCACAGCTCACCCAGAGAAGGCAGTTCCTGGTGGGTTCCCGTGCTGGGAGGATGTGGAGTGTAGTGGGAGGCTGGTGGCTTGTTGCACACTGCTCCACAGCAGTGGAGCTCATCACCACGGGGCCTTGTGGGTGTGAGATGTTTGCCTGGGTCCACGGGCAGTTGTGTATGGAAAAACAGAGGAGTTTGCAAGGAAAAAATCCACAGGTGGTTAGTTAAAGCTGAAAGCCTCTTTCTGACTCTGGACTGTGAGCCAGAGGTGTCCAGTGCCATGTTTCTCCTTGACCCACCCCAGCTACCCCCACAGCTCCTGCAAATCTCCAGCTGGACAAGGGGCAGCGGGCAGCCAGGTACGTGTCCCACATCAGCTGAGTGCCATGGGGGACGCTCTGATGTGTGCCAGGGTCTGCTGGGGGGACCAGAGCTGAGCCTTGCTCTGGGCCAGAGCTTGAATTATCTTTTGTCCTTCATTAGGAGAAGAAATACTGCTGCAGCTGCACTGGCATCTAGTGACTGGTTAAACGAATTCCAGGATTTTTATTGCCTCTGGCTATCCCAGACCTTTGTTTCTTGTTTCACGTTGTTAAAAGAGGGGGTTAGCCAGGTCCCAGGGGGGCTTTTTCCTCTCTGGTCAGAATAGTTCTTATGTTTTCGGCGTTATTGCCCATCTGCGGTGCCTCATTGTTAGCACAGAACAGTGGCAGCGGAGATGGCGGGTGGTCAAGTCGGCGACGGGGCGCAAGCCCTCGAGCCTTGTGTGGCCACTCATCTTGTCGAGGGGCTGCGGGCAAATCACTCCATCTCTGGGTGCAAGTTCAGCAGAAAAGGAGAGTGAAAACCCGGCCCTGTGGCAGCCGGTGCTGAAACTCCCACTAAGTTTTATAAGCTGAGGATATTAAGTGGGGAGTCTCGGAGTCTCTCCTGGAGTTGTTTCCCTGCTGAAGTAGCAGAAACAGGTTTCAGCCAGTGACTTGTATTTCACCTTACAACTTCTCCCACGTGTGAGTTGTTTTTCTTGCTGTGTTTCTGCCCTCTCCTTCCAGGGCCAGGATCCTTCACGCCGGCTTTGCGGCCAAGCCTGGAGGTGCCATGGGATGGACATCATGTGCTAATGAGGGAGGATTGGTTTAGAGGGTCACGAAAAGTCTGTAAACTGGGCAAACAGAGAGTTTGTCCCCCTGCCCAATGGTGGGGAAAGGCAAGAGATACTCTGAGCAAGTGTTGTGGTCTCCCCTTATCTAAGCATGTAATAACCAGGCCCCTGCTCCTCCTCCCCTGCAGTGAAAGGCAGTGAGGAGCCCAGGGCTGTCCCCACAAGGACCGTGAGAAAGGGATGAGTGGATTACAAACTGTGCTGGTCCCTGTTACTGATGGGCAGAGCCTTGGCATGAGCAGAGAGAAAAAGGAGATGAGATTTTACCTGTCTACAGCAGCCAGGCTAGAGCTGGTTACAACTCCTGGGAGAGCCTGGAAAACCCCAATTCTGTTTCAGAGGGATGAGCAAGAGAATAAACTAAACTCCACTCCTGGTCTTGGCGCATGCAAAGAGTGAAGTGGTCGAGTAGATCACTGATGCTTTGGGGACCTGCTGCCGCCATGCAAGTTGTAGCTGCCTACCCATGTGCAGGTGTGGAGGGATTCAGCCTCCTCCTGGCCGTGGCTCCAGCTGGATGGGCAAACACCAGCTGGTCTGCCCACCTTGGTCTGCGATGCCAGTGCCAGTGATGCAGCGCCCAGGCATTGTCACGTCACGGCCACACCGCCCTGCCCGCCAGGCTTCAGGGATCAGGGCATCCCCCAGGGAAGGGTTAAGTGAAGAGGAGCAGTGCTGATGCCAGGCTGGGTGTCCAGGTTCTCCCTTGGTGGAGGTCAGTGGTGGTTCATGGGAAAGGAAAAATTGGCAGCTGGGCCGGATGTCCCTGCATTTCCCCTCTTCCTGCAGCCGCCTGAACGATGTTCCTTATTTAGCTTTCCTGACGGACAGGAGGAATCTGATGGCGGAAACTGTCACTGCCTGATAACAGCTCAGGGACCCCTTTATGATGGGCGGCACGGCAGGGAACAGGGCAGCACTCCCCTCGCCGGGAGGGGACATTCAGGGCTGCCCCTTCTACCAGGTTCTTGGGGGCGGCTGCGGACAGAGCGGGAAGGGCACTCGCAGCCCCTCCCTTTGTGTTGCTTTGTGTACAAACCCCCTCAGTGCTGTTTAATTGGCTTCTTTCTTTCTTTTTGGTGAGGCATTTGAACTGATGGGGAAGGGCTGTGGATGGAGAGAGGGAAGGCGTGGAGCAAAGCCACCCTGCCAAGGTCTGAGACCAGGTGAGGCTTTGTACTCACTGGCAATGAGGATGTGAAGGGCAGCCAGGGCTGGGATGTTTCAGCAGGAGCTGGGAGTGATGACCAGTGCCAAGTGTTGAGCACACACATCAGTACTGGGAGCAGTTCCCATACAAGAACCTTCTGCCCAAGCAGATAAACACTGAAAAGGAGATGTTCCTGCATATTTTATTGTCCCCAGCTTTCTCTCTATGGAAGATGGCATCTTGTTAGTGTCTGAGCCATTCTCTGGTATGTGCCCATGGTGACCAGCCTCAAAACCAGAAAAGGTCCTGAAATACAGCTTGTATGTCAATGTATCCATTGATTTTTATCTTGCATCTGTGGAGGCCACCGGGCTGCTCCCATACCAAAACCAGCATTGTTTCCATGGCAATTAATGTATTTAAAAAGGGTGGAATGTGAAGTGAGGCTGTGTTTTTTCAAGAACAAGCCTTAAGCAAAGCAACCCTTGCCACTGGACAGGGCACTGGACTCTGTGGAATGCCCAGGTTGGCATTGCTGTGCTCTGTGTTGGGAAACAGGACATGGTGAGCTGGCTCAGCTGGGCTGGGAGGCACAGGGCTCCCTCAGACCTGTGCAAAGGCCACACCACAGCCTTGCACCCTGAGATCACCAGTCCTCTGCTGCTTAGAGCTCTGTGTTCCCTGGCGTGGTTAGAGCTGCACACTCTGAAGTGCATCTCTGATGATTTTGGCTTTAGCTGAGCAATTTAAAAAATCTCACTGCGAGATGTAAGACCTCAGCAGGAACTCACAGGGGTTGTTTTGGCACTCTCTGAGCAATCTACTGTATAACCAGGTCACCCACGTGAGCGTCTGTGAGTTGCAGGACTGAGGTTTAGATCATCCAAATGTGCTGGTACTGCAGAACCAAATACTTCTCCCTTCAGCCAAGTTCAATTTCCTTTTGTATTTGCTTTCTGTCAGCAAGCAGCACGAGCAGGGAGACTGGTGTGAAGGGAATTGCTGTATCAGTCCATGCATATTCAGATACTGCTCTGTGTCACAGGTGTGTGCAAGGCTGGTGGCCCTGGGAAGGAAGCAGGAGCTCCTGCCCCAAACCTCAGTGCACGTTTCAGATGGCCATGCTTGGGGATGAGGTACCCATGGGAGATGACAGGGCTTTTCATCCCCCTGGCTATTCTGAGACAGAAAAAGCAACAAAATTCATATTGCAAGTTGTTTAAAATCCTACGTGTTTCTTACGGTGTCACTTCCTAGTGTGATGCACAGATGCCACTGCAGCGAGATGAGTTAACTTCCTGCTACACCTTCCTGGGTAGGAGTCATCTCACCCAGTCCCTCACATAAAAGTTTGGTGTAGAGCCCAAGGCACTAGCTCTACACTCAGCAGGGCCAGAGAGAGACTTTTTTGGAGATGCTCCAACCCGTTCTCAAGGAGGTGTTGAAGGACTTGCCTTTCGGGAGGTGAAGGCTGAGACTGCCCCCAGCCCGCATGGTGTTCACACACATCCATGTCCCCAGGACTGACACTGTCCCTCTGCCAAGCTTGAATTTAACCCCACAATCCCCCCTCTTCTGGGAGCTGGCCACCCCAGCTCCCTCTCCCTCAGCAGCTCACAGCTGCATGAGGGGACAGGCACTGTCTAGACCAGGGTAAAACAGAAGAGCAGCATCAACCAAAACAACTGACGGCCCCAGCCTCGGGAGACGTGGCCAGGAGGAGGCCGGGAGGTAGTGGGATCATGTGGAGTGAGCAGTAGACAAAGGAAGGAAGTTTTTATTACTGGGCCAAATCCTGAGGTCCTTCAGCTGTATTTAGGCCAATGTCTCAATGACTTCAGTGGACAGTGGTCTGAGCAAAGAGAGAGGGAAGGGCTTCAGTTATTGTGTCACGTGGGAAATTTATACGGAATTTGCAAGCTCATGATGGTTTTGGTGAGTGGCTGATGGTAACCAGCAAGCATGGCAGTCAGGCCTCCCCCCTGGGTCACTGTCCCCTTCCTCTCTGGGGTCCTTCCCCACCTTGCAGCGGGTTCACCGTTTTGGCTACTGTCTGGGCTTGTCAGGACGTGGCAGACTCTGCAGGACACAGCCAGGTGCCATGAACTGGGTAGTGGCTCCACAGGTTTGTGTAGGTCTGTCTGCACCTTCACAAAACCCAGGAGATCCGTGGAAGGGTTTGGATTCCTCCATCATCTTTCTGAGTTAGGGAGGCACGTGAACTCTCCATGCAGCAGGGAAATCTGTAAAAGGTTTACTGGTTTCATTTATTCCCCAAAAAAGCACAAGACTGTTTAGCAGAGCCTGGAAACCTCTCCATTGGTTTCCCTGTGTGTGGAAGGTCATACGTTGGTTGGGGCAGCGTGTACACGTGTGCACAGACACACACGAGTGTGCTGACAGTGAGGTTTGGCTCCAGGCTTGGCTTTCCATCTGAGACTTGTTTTCCCCATTTCTGAAATAGTGGCATCCACTGAGATGGATGGAAGATGTAGTGACCCAAAAAAATAAACACTGACGAAAGTGCAGGTCAAGTCAGTAGTTTCCATGAATTACAGTAAATCTTGACATTTACTAAGCTAAGAAGGTTGGGGACAAATTGTGGTTTATGCTCAGATTTGGAAGCTGCCAGCTCAGAGTGGTGGCAGCAAGCGAAATCGCACCCAGCAGAGGTGACGGCATCCAGCACCCGCACGAATCCATCACTCACGCCGTGGGTTGTCCCAGCCGGAGCAGAGTCCCCAGGGAGGTGTAATTGGGTCTAAGTGCCCATCATCCCTTCACCACACTGCAGGCCCTGACCCTCGGGAAGCAAAGGGCAGAGGTTTAATGGCATGTCCCAAAAGCGTGGCAGCCAGCTGTACAGTGAGATGCTCCCATGAGTGGTACAGACGTTCACTCCAAGGAAATCCCCGCACCGCTGGGCAGGCGGTGCATGATTCTTGTGCTGGGATGAAGCAGGGGGGAAGCAACCACCTTGCCTCCAAATGGAGTTACTCAGCAATGGCTTGTGAAGTGATTTAGCTAATGGAGTGTGCATCTGGGCCTGATGGCTCCTCATTGGGTTTGTTGGCTCTTGCCAAACCATCAGAATTGACGGGTCATGGGCTGTAAGTGCTGGCTCTGGCAGCACTGCCAGTGCTGGGATGCGATCAGGGCATAGCCTGGTCCTCATCTCCCCTCTGTGCTATGACATCCCAGTGTGCAAGGGAAGGGGAGCTGCCTGTTCTGGGCAGGCAGGCAGGCTCAGACCCAGTATGTGTCGCGTTGGGTGACAGACTTGCAGTGGGATTTTCACCACAATTTTGGTTACTCCTGTGCTACAGGGGCCAGCAGAGGTAGCACTGTTAGTGCTACACTACACATTAGTTAGTGCTAATGTGTACTAATGTACACATGAAATGGGTCACACCAGCATTGCACCCGGCCCAAGATGTAATCCCTGCTTCCAAGGTTGCCCAGAATTGCCCCTCCATAATGCTCAGCATTTCACAGTATTTATGGCCGCTCCTCACCCTTGGCTGCTTAGACAAATAAAGCCTGGTGTAGCCTGAGGCAGTTAATCCCCGGCTTTCCAGCCTCACAGCAATAACAAGGCCTGGGTGGCATTTCAAAGAATGCACTGGGGGAGAGGGGGAGTGCCTGGATCTATTTTTTATACGGTGGGGGAAATCCAAGCCTGCCTTCATTGAAGATAAGCGGCGTTGGCCGGGCTGAGCTCCGGCTCAGAGGTTGTAGCGGTGATGGAAGGCAGGAGACTCCGCACAGCGTTGGCCCCACGGTAACCTTTGCCAAAAGAAAAACACTCTTAATACAATAGTGGATTTAAAAAAAAAAAAAAGAAAAATAAACAGGGCCCCACATGAACTTAGGAAACCTGTTCTGGCATGAAGAGAGATGTGCATGGTGAAATGACCTGCGTGGCACCTGGAAGGACTCTGGTCTCCAGACCCATGTTGCTGAGAGTAGGAAAGGGCCCCTATCTGTCCTCAACCTCTTGGTCCAGTGTGGTGCCAAAATGGCCCTGCTGCCAAATGGCTTCTCCTGCCTCTGTGGTCGAAGCCAACACGTCTTCCCTTCGTTCACACCTTGGATTCCCATGGGGCTGGAAAGGCCATCCCCAGCCTCGCCCCATGGCTCTGAGCACCAAGTACCTCATGGTGACCAAATAGGGACAGCCGAGGAAGTGTCATGTTGTTTCTTTAGCACCGTTTCCCTGTGAGTACTTGTGCTCCTTGGGTGGAAGTCATTAGCATGTGTAAACGCTTCCTTCCCATCGCGTCCGCTTGCGTGCTCTTCCCACTGCGCTGCGTGGCAAGGGAAGCACCTTTGAACGGGAAAAAACAGTCAGCTCTGAGTACTAACAAGAGTAACTGGGTGTTTATGAAACTTGGTCACCCTGTGGTAAGCTATTTTTAAAAAGCAGCAGAAGGGGGTTTAGCTAACTGGCCTTCAAACAGCGCTGGAGTCCAACACTGCCATTTAGGCTGGGCGTTTCGTTGTAGGAATTGTGCTATGATATACAAAGTGTGACATTTCCAACTCAGCCTTTCTTGGAAGGGGATTATATTAGTTTCATAGCTGCACAAGGGGTGTTATGTGGAGGTGGAGAGAGAAATCTGTGCAGATGTTAAACAGCCAGCTAATCTCAAGTGACGCGAATGCCCCGATACACTTTGGCTCTCGGAGATGATGATTATCATCTCCTGCTGCAGCGGGTCCTGGCTTGTCGGCACAGCTCTGTGCCAAGAGAAACTGAGAGCGTGTGCATCTGTAACTTGCCATCAATGCCCTGGACAGCCCCACGGGGCCAGATTTCTTCCCACTGCTCCGAGTCTCTCCATCTTTAAGTCTCTTTGCCCAGCAGGGAGCAGATGGGATCACTGACCTGGGGGTGAGAAACAGAGCCCTATGTGGGGGAGAGAGATTTGCTGTGCTCTTTAGAGCCCATTTCTCTTGGGGATTCTTCAGAGAACAGAGTAAGATTTTTATCAATCACATCAGAGAAGGCTCTGGGTTTGGGCAGCTCTGGCTGCTTTCAAGGATGGCAGAAAGCCAAGCTGTGCAGTGTTTTCCAGGAGGGTTGAAATTTCTTATCTCCTACGTGCTGTTGGTGCATTTACTCCAGGGATTCCACCTCCTGTCCTGCTCACGCAGACGCCAGGAGGGCTTTTAGATCTGCAGTGAACACTCAGAACTCCTCTGTCAGCCCTCTCTGCTTGTGCACGTCTGACCTCGTACCTGAGCCTTCCTTCCTCTGCTGCTACCTCTGATGACTAATTCTCCTTTGAAGAGTGTGTGCCTGTGATCTTCCTGCCTCCCCTCGTGCCCACCCATCAGAGGGGTCGTGCAGACGCTGTGTGTGCACGTGCAGGTGTGCATGTGAGAAGCTGGAGAAGGGCTCATGCTCCCCAGGCAGCAGCTCTCTCTGTGCCCATGACCACTCTTCCCTTTGCTTTATTATTACTATTATTATTATTACTATATTATACTCGGTGCTTGAAACCCCTGCTGTGATAATCAGGAAGTTTAAATTCCTCCTGCATTTCAGTTGTGCTTCCTACTTTCTGGACCCATCCGAGTCTAATGTAGCTTTTTCATGTTGCATTGATTCTGGGACAAATTAATTTTCTTTGTTCCCTGTTATCTTGAACTAGAAGGAATAAGGATTCCTCCTTTCTTGCACAAGTATATGTTTTTCCAACTGAAAGCAGCCCAGTTTCTGTGACTCAGGAGGAGATGGAGGTAAAAGAAAGCTGCAAGATGGGCTTGCAGGGAGCCTGGAGCAGATGGGGAGTTGAATCCAGGTTTGCCAAGGCCAAGTAATCATCTAATTGCAAAACTATTTTTTCCCCACTTACCCTGTTCATCCATCAGCTTCTCTTGCACTTTACAGCTGGAGAACAACTTGAGGGTGGGTTGTGTTGCAGAGAACAGGCACTGCCAGCTCCAGGGCAGCTGTTTGGTTTGAGGGCTCTGAGTTGATTTCAGTTCACAGCTAACTAGCAAACATCTGGATGCAGGCTCCAGGGACGTGAAGATGGAGGAGCAGGTCTTTTCCACTTGGTACAATGCCTCCCAGCCCAGCTGCATGGCTTGCAGACCCCTGAAAAAGCCCAGCACAGTCAGCCTGGCAGAGCAGGCTGGGCAGGAGGCAGGCAGGGGCCCCAGGCTTTGCTCACATGGGGGAAACCTGCCCTGAGTGGGGTACAGGGGTTTCTTCAGTGTCCTGCTCAGCCTGTCCATAAGCCAACAAGTTTTGGGAAGAGTTAAACTTCAAAGGCCAGCAATTAAGGCCACACACATCAAGGAAAAAGCAAACCTGTGACTTGCGTTTTTCTTTCCAAATGCTGCTGCCCTTTTCTCTCCGTGCTCAGTGCCGACCCTCAGGCTCCGTCTGACTTCCCGGTCAGCTGCCTCTGCCTCCTCATCTCCCAGCAAGAGTTGGATGCTGAGGCCTCACATAGCTTGAACTCCATCTTCCCCCCAGCAGCACACCTTCACTTTGCTTTGACAGTTCACCTGAGCCTCTGGGAATGGCTCATGATGGAGCTGTAATTGGTGATGGTGGAATCCGAGGGTCTCCTCTCTGCTGTTTCTCAGGCTTTTCCCTTCCTCTGGGTCCATGAGGCAAAGTCTGGGTGCTGTGGGTGGAAGCCCCTGCCCAGGCCCTGGCGCTAGTCCTGGCTCTGCCTGGGCTGTCATCAGCCTCAGTGTGGGCAGCTGGGACTCCAAGAAAGGGGACAGACGATGCTCTGTTGTGGGCAGGGGGATCCTGTACCCACTGTATTGTGGCAATGGGTGTTTTAGAGACTCCTGGACATGGATGTCTCACTTGGATCACTGTGTGTAAGAGCTGATAGCGACTTGCCTTCTGGGACCTTATCTCTATGGGGGTATCCCACAGTGCAAAATCCACAGTTTAGCTGAGTTGCATGAAAAGGTACTTTGTGTCATCTGCCTCGTAACTCCATCAAGTACAGCATGAGGAGCAGTGGATAGAAATTTCCTTCGTTACTGGTGGGTTGACATTTCTTTGCAGAGGCCAAAAGGGTTTGTACCCCCTGCTGCCAGAGGTACCTCAGCCCGGCAAAGCTGCTGGGGTTACACCTGGGTAGTCACGGGGTGGAATTAGCCTCCGAGTCCTGCAGCGGTAATGCAACTCCTGAGCAGACCCAAATAGGTGAACTGGAGGAAGAATCAGTACAAGCCTTTCCCAAGCCACCTGCCTGGGGATCCCAGACCCCCAGGGCCCACAGGGGCATGTCCCTGACCCATCCCAGCCATCCATTTGTGCTGGCAATGCTGGTGTGCCAGGTACTGGACTTGGAGCAACACTCATTTCACACAAGCTGCGGACCATCCCTTGCATCCCTTCAGGTTAGGGATGTAATGAACAGTGCTAATTGCTGTTATCAGTCCCCTAAAGCCATTTGATCCCTCTGCTCTCTCTACACCCCGTTAATCACATCCTGTGGGGGCAGAGAATGTGAGCAGGGCAAGATTTTGAAAGAAGTAAATTAAAAGAGGAAGAGAAGCAACCTGACAGTCCTTAAGATGTGGGAGGATAATTTTAATTGAGTTTTGCAAGGGTTTAGCCATGCAGTTAATAGGGGCCACTGGAAGAGGGCTGGCTATGTATGCTAAGCAGGAGGGCTCTCCCTGGGCTCTTGCAAAGCCGTGGTAGTTGGGCAGGTCTGAGGATTTCTGCCCCTTAGGGAGTGAATCCTGTGAACAGAATAGGTCCTGTTTCTGTGTGAAGGCTCTGGGCTCCCCCTCCCCTCCCTGCGCATCCCGCTGAGCTGGAGCTGCCCTCTGAAATGTCAGGGAGAGGAAGCAATCCTTGGCTTGTTAGTTTCTACAAGGAAATAAAACACACAGATGGCTCGAGCATCCTCTATCTCAAAGGCAGGAAAAGGATTCTCCGGGCAGGAGCAGGCAGCCAACAAACCCGGAGCGATTCAGGGAATGGGGGACCAAACAAAGCGGCGTCTGGCCAGCCCTGGCCCTATAGCAGAAAGGGTGGGCCGGCGGCCACCGAGGGGAAACCAGCTCTCTGATGTGCCGAGCATCCCTCGCCGGAGCGAGGGCAGCAAACAGCCGCTCCCCTGGGGCCCGGGGAGGCTGCTGACAGCAGAGATCCTGGAGGAGGTCTGCAGGGTGGCCCCGGCTGACCCGCTGCCCCAGGCCGGACATATGGCTACCTGACACAGGCTAACTTTGGCTCAGGACGGAGCCTCTCGGGGAGGATGGAGTAGGGAGCGAGAGCGGGAGGGGGGATGTGGGTAGGGAGAGGAAAGACGGCAGGAGACAGAAATGCAAACATGGCCTGACAGCCGTGGGGCAGGGGGAGGGGAGGAGGAAAAAGCAGGGTAAACCTGGCAGGATGGAGCAGGAAACTAGGCTGGAGCGAGCAGGGCGATGGTGAGATAGTGCTTCCTGCCGAGGGAGAAAGGCAGACAGATAAACACTCCCAGACGGGCGCTCGCTGACCCCTCCTTGGGATGCTTTGCGATGATGGGGTGGCAGGTCCCTGGAGCAGAGCAGAGTCCTAAAAACAGGTGAGAGCATGGTCAGGCATTGAGTGTAGCCGTGCTCTGTTTCCCAGGGCAGCTGACTTGGGAAATACCCTACGATAAATCCCTGCCTGGAGGCACTGAGGGACCAGGAATGAAGAATACAAGGGTAACTTTGCTCCTCAGGAGAGCCTGTCTCTCTTGAAAGTGGCTCCCGCTTCTGAACCTCTCTGTTTCTGTCCCCTGATGGACTCCTAGCTTGGAAGTTGAAAAGCTGAAGGAGCCCAGAGAGCTTGTGACGTTTGCTCCTTCGTTCTCCATCAGTGCAGGTGGTTATGACATGCCAGAAAAGAACCAGTTAGTTAAAGTTTATCAGCCATGAGAAGCTAAACAGAACCGTTGGGGTGCATGCCCTGGGGCCAGGCAGCCTGTTGGACTGAGGCTGTGGCGCTGTTTGGCTGGACCTGTGGGCACGGGGTGTGTGGCTGTGGTGCCACGGAGTGCCAGGGGCTGGGGAAGCTGAGTGGAATGCCCAGCCTGTGGTGCTGATGCTCGGGCTGGGGCTTCTGCTTGTGTTTTGACCATGCTGCTGTTTTGTGATGTGCTGCTCACTTCTGTGCCCACCTCACTCCACTCGTCCTGTGGCTGCCGGGCAGGGGGATGCTTTGGGAGGTCTCCCCTGGCTGCAGGTGCTGAGCTGGAGGAAAGCCCTCTTTCTTCACTCCCCAAATGCTCTGTCTGTTTGGACACATGTCCTTCCTTCTCACCTGGCATTGCTGCAGACCCAGGGTGCTTGGGGCATCTCTGAATCTGGTGCCAAGAAAAAAACATTTCCACCACCTCTGGTGGCCTCTTCCCCAGCCCCCTCTCAGCCCCTCTGCTCAGGGAGCTCCTGCCTCCACACACCAACTTGCCCACAAGTATTTCGGGGCAAAAATAATGTCTCATTATACTTTTGGTGTTGGACAGGAAGGATCAGACCCCCAGTAATGATGGTCACTTCTGTGTTTGTATTGACTGAGTTTCTGTAATTATTTTTCCCTTACTGTTTCCCTAGGAAAGGACAGCCTTTCCTAGCTGAAGCAAAGGAATATCTGATGCTTTGGAAATATCCTCACAAAATGGTGAGGACACAAATCCACCACACTTTGATTTGGTGTTGTTTCGGGGGTTTGAGGTCCTCGGATGAAAATTTCTAGGCCAAAGGAGCGTTGCCTTGCCGTTGGCATTGCCCGCTGTGGGAGGAGGAAAGGTGCTGTCCCAGGCCCAAGTGAGCTCCTGGTGTGTGGGTTCAGTTGTGTGGGTGCTGGAGCACAACACCGGGCACAGTGGGGCTGATCCTGCACTGATGGGCACAGCCCCTCTCTTTAACCCCTTCTGGGGCAAGTCTGAAGCAATGGCCAACTCTGGACTGCAGAACAGAGGATGTCTTTCATGAATCCATAAAAGAAGGGCCCTGCTTCTTTTGACCTTGTGCATATGCATAGGTTGGGAGGATTTTCAGTTTTCTATTGTTGTCATTTTTCATTTGTTCATTCCTTACACCTCAGCCTGTTTCCATCTCCATTTTCCTCCCAGCCTCACCATGGGTGTGGGTGGCTGTCACCCTGCCCTCACAGTCCTTGGGCACAGGCTGCTGGGCAGAACCTGTTCCATTTTGGTATCAAGTCCTACCATGGTTTGGGGCTCGCTCTGCCCACTGTGAGGCTGGAGAGAAAACACCTGGTGCTTCATTCCTATGTCGGCTGGAGCATGACGTTTATTTCTCAGCCTCGTGCCCGTATCTCACCTCTCTGTGAAACAAGCCTTCCTCCCTGCTGGCAAGCACCATGAGAAGGAAGAGGAGGAGCTGACGGCCCTATGTTCAGATTTCTCCTGCTGCTGTGCCAGCTGCCTGCTCCTTGCGTGACGTGGCACTCATGCTTTGCTGCTCCAATCCACAGCTGGATGCTTGCCCCGTGCATGACAAGGAGTTGCTCCATGGGGGAACGTCAATCCTGTAGGTGGGAACTTGGCCCGGCTTTGCCTCCAGCACATGGACTTCCCACGTGTCTGTGGGCAGCCACGGATCCTTCAGCACCAGGGCAGTGAGTTATATGAACACAGGGCAGGTGGGAAAGGGTAACTGGAGCAGAGGGGGAAGATGGCACCTGCAGTGCTGGGATTAGTTCCTGTGGAGCACATAAAATTTCACCAGCAAATGCTGCCACTTTGGACAGGTCCAGCCTGGAAAGCTGGTGTAGAGGACTGCAGAAAGAGCAGAGCAAGGGTTCTCCTCCCTCTCCCCCAGTGCCAGCTACTGCTGCTCTTCTGCATAAGAAAGGGTCGTTCAGTCCCTGTTGGTCAGCAAGGTACCAGAATTTTACTGTTGACTGTCCAGGAGCAGGGCTTTGCTCACATAGTAACTGGTGCAAACAAATGTCCTGCTTTTAGAAAATGTCCAGATCTGGTGTTCCTGCCTTGCTTTGTTGGACAGATGCTCATTGACTAGGAATTTTTGCCTGAAAACAGCAAAGTACAGATGGGGCAGTAGCAGGGTTGGGGAAACTTTGCTGAGGGAAAGGATGCTCTTTTTTTCCCTTCCAACCTATTTTTTGCCCCAGTACAGCACTGAGTAGGCAGTGTGTGTTGGGCTGGGTGCAGGGAGACAAGCAGGAGCACACAGCCTCACCTGGAGCAGCTTTGCTTTGTGCATGTTATCTTGCAGCTCTGGTCACAGAACCCCAAAGCAGTAAGTCTGGTGGCAGGACAGTCAGCTGTGCTGGTTAGATGGGGTCATGCAGTGGCTGTGGCCGGAGAGATCCAGCCCAACACTGGGGAAGGAAGTCAGCGAGAAGGACAGAGTGTGAACAAAATCCCTCTCCGGAAAGGCGCCCCGTTAATCAGTCAGCGGGGCCGACTCAGCAGAGAGGGAGGGAAGGGGAAGCAGAGAGGGGCTGAGGTGGTGTGGGGGGGCTCCGAGGGAGGATCCGGTGCAGGGCTTCCTGTGAGTGGAAGCAGACAGAGAGCAGGAGCTGTGTTGTGCCATACTGTGCCATGCTATACCTGCACCTTCTCTCATGCTCAGCCCTTGACCTGTTCCCAAAGCCATCGCTCACTGGGGCGGTGCCATCTCCGGATCAGATGCTTTTCTGCAGGGATTCGGTGTCTGCAGCTATCACAAGGGAAAACCAAGTCCCATGCAAGGCTTTCCCACAACGTGCCCAAAGGTGGAGAGATGAGGTCTTGAGCCTGCAAGATGCCCGGAGAGGGGGGGTGGGTAGCACTTTTGAGGGTGAGCGTGGCTTCCTCACCAGGCAGGGAGAGCCCTGGATGCAGGATGCAGTGGGCAGTCCTGCCGCAGTGCTGAGAGAAGCAGTGGTGTAAGTGGAGAGAGAGCCAGAGGGGCCTGAAAATGATGGAGCTGCCAGCGATAAGGAGAAGGCCCTCTGTGCAGCCTGGCCCCTCTTAGAGCTGTGTGTTGCAAGATCAAGGCTACAGAAACCGCTGGAAAATGTGCTTCTCTGGAAAAAGACAAGGTGTGAGTGGCTGTGGGATCCTGCTTCCTCTTACCACATCCCATCAATCCTCCCTCTGTTTATTTTAATATCCTGCTGCCAGCTTGCTTGGAAACCATCTTGAAAAAACAAAGCTTGCCGGGGCTGCCGCATGCCTTTTTAATTACATTAATGCTCTCCCCGTGCAAGGGCACAGTTGGGTGTGCGGGAGAGAGCGGGATCTGCTCGGAGGGCCAAGGAGATAAAGCATGGTTGGGGTTGGAGGTGGGGAAGGAGGGACTGAGAGAAGAGGAGACACTCCATGCACTGGAGACATCTCCCTCGCACCCTGGGATTTGCCAGAGACACAAACCATCTGTGTGTCGGTTAGCAGAGATTTAATGGCCAAATCCAGCACCAAGTTCAGCGCAGTAGGGAGTCATGGCAGGGCACACGCTCCCCCAGGGAGGAAAAGGGCAAGGGCAGCAGTGGGGTGGATCCATCTGTAAAGCGCAAAGAGTGATAGAGAATTTTGTGGGGGGAAAGCTGATGGCTTTGAAGATGCTTTTGCAGGCTGGGAATAGCTATGTGTATCCTTTTGCCAGTCCTGGATGGCACGAGTGACTCTGGGCATTGGCATCCCAAGAGGGGATGCCCCAGTGTGGGGCATTGAGGTGAGCAGTGGGTCCCCAGCATGAGCCAGTGCCTGATGCAGGGAGTCCCCAAATTTCCCAGCAATCCAGGGGCGGTGAGGAGGCTGGACAGCCGTGAGTGCTGGCCCAGCACTGGCTGCCAGCAGCAGGAGCGTCCCCAGCCCTGCGCCGCGGTGCTTTCGGAGTGAGCAGTGGTTCCTTTTCCTGTTGTACTCACGGAGGGCCATGGACAGGATGCATCTGCAGGAATCCCACAGCCTCAACCTACACAGATCGTACTTTTCCTTTCTTCCCCTCCACCCCCCGGCGTTGTTTGCTAACAGGTCACCAGGCGGCACATGAAGGGAGGCAGGGGGTTATTTCTGCCGCTGTCCTGCTCCCCCCAGGCCCAGCGGTGGGGCACAGCATCGGCCAAGAGCCTACTGCTACCTTGGACCACTTAGTCGTTCAAGCAAGGGAACCACTCCCGTTTTGAGACTTCATTTGATTTTTGTCACAGCCAGCCCCGGAGCTGGCCATGCCAGGGCTTTGGGGATTACCTTTCTGCTCGCTGGCCCAGAGCACGGATAGGATGAGAGGGTCTGCTGTCCCCAGCCAGCCCCGTGCAAGCCATTACCTTCTGCGTTTTGGGTTGAGCACTGTGGGGGTGGCAGGCACCCCTGGACTCTCCCTGGGGCGATGGACTGGGAGGCTGTGGCCATCTGGAGAGCGATGTTTGCACTGGGATAACTGTGTCCGGCATTAATAGGAAACGCAGCTTAGCGGACAGATTCCCTTCCCCACCCCCTTTTTTTAATAAACCTTGTTACATTTTGAAGGGATTTTACAAAAAATGTGGTCATTTGTTTTCACAGCCCAGGGGCACATTTTTGTGTGTGACATCTGACGTCCCCTCCGCAGGGAAAGGGGGAGGTTGGAGGCACGAGGTGGGGTGTCCTCCATAGGGGCTGAGAAGCACGGGGTCCCAGAGACCACGGTGGTGCCAACCTGACCCACGTGTTGAGAGACAAATGATGGCTGTTGTCGTTGTTGTTGTTGAGAGACACGCGTCTGTAGGACAGGCTGTGGGCAGCGGGACACACACGCAGGCAGAGGTGGGCCAGGGCAGCCCCTGGGCTGACTCCACCTCACGTGGGCAAGGGAAGAGGAGGCGGGAATGATGGGGGGAGATGGCCGGCACCCCGCCGTTGCCATGGGGGCAGCCACGGGGACACCACCTCGGAGCCGCGCGCAGGCGGGAAGGAAGTGGAGAACAATCAGGGAGAACAAGGCCGGCAGCCCCGGCCTGGCAGTGCCGGTGGTGCCGCTCGGCACGTCCCTCCACTGCCGTGTCCCCCTCAGCAGCCTCTCCTGGTGGCGGTGGGCCCTGGACACCGCGGCTTCTCCACCAGCCTGGCTTCTCATGACTCCACAGACAGCTGTGTCGGAGAGGCTGGTGGACATTTGATGTCTGCTGGGGCAGGTTTCCACATAGAGTAGCATTCCTAGAATCATTGGATCATTAAGGTTGGAAAAGACTTCTATGACCATCAAGTCTATCTGTTAACCCAGCAGCACCATGTTCACCACTAGACCATATCCCCAAGTGCTACATCCATATGTCTTTTGAACACTTCCAGGGATGGTGACTCCACCACTTCCATGGGCAGTCTGTTCCAATGCCTGAGCACCCTTTCAGTGTAGAAATTTTTCCTAATATCCAATCTAAACCTCCTCTGGAACCACTTGAGGCCATTTCCTCCTGTCCTAAGGCTCACGTGGTTCTACCACAGCCCTTCTGAGACCTGTGGTGCTCAGGTCACAGTTTTGGAGGAGAGGTGTCACACAGTGCTCCTTCTGCTTGTGAAACCTGGGGAAACTCTATGTCCTTGAGACCTCTCTGTCCTTGCCAGATCTCTGATACCTGGGTTTGAATGTTACAAGGGAAGGAAACAGACATGCACAGAACATAGTTGCAGAAATCCTCACGTTTTTGTAGGAAGTCAAGCTAGCAACATATTTCTGCAGTCTTTTCTTCCTTAGCATTTAGCACCTACCTGAGCCACAGCTTCACATTTCGTAACTCTTTCCCCCCTACCCCTCTATTTCTGGTTAGTTTGCTTGTTTTTGCAGTCAATGAGACTTTTCTTTTGGATTATCTCACATCTTCAGAAGCTGGAGTTTTAAGATAAAGATCATGAAGTAATGACAGTCAGCAACACTGTGCTAATGAAAAACAACAGTAGTCTCTGAAGGTAACCGGTACTTCGAGATGTTTTGTCCATGAGGAGCTCACTTAGGGTGCATGTCTGGCATGCCGGAGATGCAAGCACACAAAAAGTGGGACTCTCCCTGAAAAAAGGTGGAAGAAGAGCATGATAATGTTTAACTGCCTGTCCTTGAGCCTGGATAATTTCACTCCTGGAATGCCTGTCTAGTGGTGCAGGGAAGGGGGCTGCTGCAGTCCCCAGAGGTTTGGTCCTGTTCAGGTGACTGTACCTGAGAGTGTGCCAAAGGAGAGGGGCATTCCATGAATGCCTGCTGGCTCCAGAGAGCATCTCTGTGCAAAAGCAAGAGTTCTGCATTTCTGGTTTCTGGGCATCCCTGATTTGTCCCCCTGATTACAGACAGCCACATGTGTAAGAAAAATCTCCTGCCAGACTCCCTCCAGTTAGCAGAGGGAATCATTTCAGAGCCTTAGTCCAAGCAAACTCAGTTTCATTCACCTGGTGAGGAATGGGCACACTTGGATTCACCACTTTCTGGTCTTCCATCTTTTTCTGGCCCTCCATCTTTTTCTGGCCCTTGTCTGTGCTAGTCTGTCTATTGGAGCCCAGGGACTGTCTGGCCCTGGCCCTAGAGCTGCTGCTAAAGAGCTGCTCACTGGAGTCAGGAGGGCTGCAGACAAACCACTTGTGTCCTGCTGAGCCAACATTCAATTATCTTGTAGGAACAGACCCCGAGGAGATGTTTCCTTCAAGAGGCTTTGCCCCTCTCCGTGCTCGTGATGCCAGGAGAGCTGCTGCCCACAGCGGTGGGTCCAGGCTAGTTGGTGTCTGCATCATCCCCTCTCTCCTTTCCCTCCACAGATCTGGTGAGCAGCTATTCTATGACCCCCCCTAGTCTCAGCATCACCGAGGAGGAACACGTCATCAACGCCAAGGACACGCTGACCATCACCTGCAGGTAAGGCACGAGCAGAACTGGCTCTGTCTAGACTGCTTTTACCTGGTGAGTGTTGAAGGACTAGGCAAGGAGAGCCCTGCAGGGACACCTTGGCTGCAGTACACCTGCAGATTAGCATGTCTGCCGAGAAATCTTCCACATTCACCAAGGGTGAACTCGTCTAATTAATTCGTTGAAAAAGAAGCAGAAGACGTCTCTGAGGAGACAGTGATAACCTCTGCTGTAGTCCTGCAGGCAGAAGGAAGATAGAGAAACATATTTGCATTATCTGATAGCTTTGTTGTAAGCTCTTCAGGGAAACTGGCCTCCCTGATTCTCCTTGTCTTTCTCTGACACTGATTATTCTCATCTCCTCCGGGCTGCTAGGATTGGAGTTCTGGTTTCTAAATCTAGTGGCAAGTTTGGGGGACGTTGAAAAATACCCATGGGAGAAGGCAAGGCTGCCCTTAGTGGTGTCTCTGAGAGGCTTCCAGCTTTTCTAGGAATGCTTTGCCTTGTACACATCGGGATGAGGAAAAGCCCTGGCTAGACCAGGTCAAAATGCTGTGAGAGGATCTGGAGAATCTTGCGTTTTTTTGGAGACTGGCTCTGAGAAGGTGATATGCCTAAACTGATTTATCCACGCTGGGGCACTTGGCTGTACATGTTTTCAGCACTACTCCCTATCTAGGAAAGTTAAAAAAAAAATAAACAAGTGGGAGAATTGCCCAAGGTCAATTTTCCTGGAGTTTCCCTTCAGCAGCTGAAAGCAGATCCATGCTTGGGATCTGAGTGCTGGGCCCAATGGGGGTCTAAATTCAGCGTGGGCCTCAAATGGGTGTTCCTCAGTGTTATATATAACCACAGAGCAATTACTGCAAACACTTGGCTGGCATTGTGTTCATGTCTTGTCACAAACATATTTAACTTTTCCTGGAACAGATGGTACTGCTTTTCCTTTGTGAATCAGTTCATAGCCAAGGCAGAGGGACAGAGGAAAGGCTGTCGATGGCAATACCGAACTGATTTCACCTGGTCTGGGAAGCTGAGCGGTTGTGAGGTCATTCACCCACTGACTTGAGGAACCACGATGTGTGTTAGATGTAGGAAACACGTGAGTTGGAGGACTGCCCGTGACTGTCTATGGAGGACTGTGGTCAGCCTGCTGGGGGGGCATAGAGGGAAAGGAGGGAGTGTGGGGACTCCGGTGCTCTGCCATGGTAGTCCTCTCCACAGACAGATGTGGGAACTGACATTCTCTGTTAAAACCTTGGAAGAGGGGATTCAGTGCAGTTATTCTGAATAAGCTTAGAATCAGGGCAGACCCTTTCTCAGCAGTGGCCCAGGGAGGGACACGAAAAGTGGTTTCAAGACTCTGTTGTCTGCAGATTGAGCCAAAGCTAAAGAACATACTGTAGTTAGAGGTATGGTAAAAGAAAGTGTCTTCTGCAGTCAAGCATGAACACAGCTTCTTAGCACCATGAAATGGAAAAACTTTCTTTTTGGGTATCCCTCCCAGACCTGGATTGCCCTTTCCCTGGGCAGTTGTTAGGTATTGGTTAATATGAAGGAAAATCACTGAAGTGGAAAATAAATGCTCTGATATCCAGAGCAGACGGTGCATGGCCTGTCCTTGCAGGGAACATCGTACAAGGTACAGAGTCACTGCAAGTGGCAACAAGCTCCCTGTTTGCTGCTGCCTCTGAGCTCTCCAATCCCGTGTTTGTCTGTCTTGAGGACATGATTTGTGGGACACTGTTACTTCATTTGAATGAAAAGTAAATCCTTCCTGGTCCCTGGATCTCTAATTACACCCAGCTGCTTCTCCAACCTCTTCTCTGGACCATGGCCCACCCTGGGAAGACCTGGCTTGGGGTAATGGGAACTGAAGGGAAAAACATGCAGACCACCAAGAGAAGAGGCAAAGGAGAGGTTGGTGGGGCAGGGTAGGGCAGAAAAAAATACAGAATCAAATCCAGGATCCAGGGATTTCCTGCTAAGCATCGTGTTGGAGGTGACTTCAGTTTGACCCTGGTCTTCCCTTGAGAGCAATGTCCTCTGGCTGCTCTTCGAGCTGCCCTTGGAGCCAGGAGCACAGGCCTGCTTGAAGCAGTGCTTCAGCAGAAAGATGAGCTCAAAACCCCCCTGTGAGACTCCCTGGAGACCGTTCGAGCTTCACCCACTGAGCGTGAGAGTCCCGCAGCCAACTGTGCTCTCAGGCTCCCTCACAGCAGCCTGGATCTCAGACATCCACAGCTCTGCAGCCCCCCTCCTGCTCCACAGCCCACCAAGCCTCATCAGTGACCAGAGTCCATGCCAAGCTTAAGAGACCCAAGGGCACAACACATACTCAAGGAGCCACCAGATGCTGGAGCCCTGCTTTTGCAAATGGCATCACATGCAGTCACGTTCCCTTGTCACCCAGCACAATGCACCCTTGAGAGGCCCAGACAGAGCAGGGGACCGGTGCAGGAACATTCCCCGAAATACAGATCATGCCAGGGCTGGCTGAGAGCCCCAGAGATGTTTTGATCTAAGCACGTGGCAGAGCCAGGGAAGGGGCTGATGCCCACACAGACAGTGCAGCTTTTATTAGATCCCATCCTGAAAAGGAAGGAAAGAATATCATGAATCTCTGCATTCAAGCCCTCAGCAGCCTGCGCGGGAGGAAAGCAGAGATCTTGTGCTGTTCCAGCTTATGAATATTGGAGCAGAGCCCACAGGAGCCAGCTGTGCAACAGCAGAAACCTCTGGAGGGTTCAGCTGGGTATGACTGTGCCAGCCCAGCCCATCCCATCCTGCAGGCGATGGGCACTCAGGTGGAGAGCGAACCAAGAAAAAGAAGGGTAAGGTTGTCCTTTGCTGCCCAGTGATCTGTTACCAGAGCTGACTCACAGATGCACAAACCCGTCTGTGGCAGAGGAAGTATTTGACCCCAGAGCCCTCTTGGCTCCCGTGGAGGAAATGAGCACTGTGGCAGGGCTGAAGGAGCCTCAGCATAAGGCAATGCCCCACAAACACTGCTCTGGAGCAGTGTCCAGGGGCACACAACACCTGCTGCTCTTTCCTACACGTGTGTGACTGCTGTGAACATCCTCTGTGGTGCTGAGGGAGGATCTGGCTTATCCCAGCTAAGCCACAAAGCCAGCTTTGCCCATCATACCACACATGGGAGCTTCAAAGAAGATTGAAGAAAAGTGATGCCAATTGCAACATCTTCCTTGAAGAGCATCTGTCCTGAAAAGATTGAGGAAAACAGCTGTGGAGAAGCCTACAGTGCATCTTTTTCCAGCTGGCATCAGCCAGCCTCATCGCCACGAGGCACATTATCACCAAGCTGAAAGAAAACAACTTGGGAATAAATCTTTGAAGGTGACAGATAGGACGGAGGGAACCATCCAGAACTGCTGCTTGCACCTTTACCCAAGGCAGAGAGTAGATACGGAAATAAATCTGTGTGAGCCTGACCTGTCCTCATTCCTGCCTTCTCCTCTTAACCCACCGGTGATGCTAACGTGGACTCACAGTAATGCCCACATCTCTGCGTCCCCACAGAACCTGCTTGAGCAGCACATATGCAAGGAATGCCTGTGTTAGAGCTGCCCACGGGCTGGTTGGCACGACTGTTTGCCCTGGCCCATCCATGTTTGTGTAAATATGTGTCACTCAGTGACTGCAAGCCTTGATGGCTAATGAAACAAGTAGATCTGATAACGTGTGAAAATCCTAGTGGGTAAACAAACTGAAAGCGGAAACACTGGAGACTTGTACAATATCCCTCCTCCACGTGGAGTGCCAAAAATGCCTGAGCCATTGCAAAGGGCTTTGGGGCTCCTTTCTACTGTTGGGGTCTGAAGCTGTCAGCTCTGGGCTGAGAGCAGCCCCATGGTCTACACTGGTGCAGTGGGACCATGGGCACAGCAGCAATGGCCATGGCAGAGGCCACTGGGTGTTACTGGTTTAGTGATCAGTTTTGCTGTTATTTTCCCTGAGCATGCATAGAATGGGAAAAACTCAAAATTCAATTCTTATTTTTACTGAAGTGCTCATGAGACTCTGGTAGTTTGGAGAAGCCTACCTGTGCTTTACAGGCACAAGCTGCTGGAGCTGCACTTACAGTCCTGCCTCAGGCACTGATGGCATTTTTAGTGAATGCACCAGTTTGAGCTGGGTCAGAGGGGCTGTGAGGTTGTCCCCAAGGGCTCATCACTGCCTCCAGAGCCCTTGTGCCTGGTGACACGAGGCACAGTGCAGCACATTGTCTCCAAACTCATCCGCATCGAGCTGGAAGAGAGCAAAGTCTGCAGGAAGATAAATTAGCAGCTGAAGAAAAACACAAAGGGGCAGGTCTTATCCCCATGCTTGGACAGAAATCCTGTCCTCGTTGCGTCTGAGCCATTGTGCCCTCCAATGGCACCTTATCTCGCTTCCTCCTTGCTGTCTCTTGCTGTCTGGATCCAGCTATCGGTGACGGTCACGGTCTGGCTGTGCTTTAAAAGCATCTGCCCTCAGAGCTGCCCTGGCAGAGCCCTGGCAGAGGAGCTGCGTGTGCCAGCATGTCTATTCCCAACTTGAATAATAGATGAACCCAGTTTCCCCTCATAGAGCCAACGGTGCTGACAAAAGGCCATTTTTACCCCACAGCTGTCCCTTACGATGGCTTCTTTTTTCCCCCCTTTTTTTTTTTTTTTTTGCACGTACTTAAGTGACTTCCAGCTATACTGGCAAACTTTCAAGTGGGGACTAGGCCTTCCTCTGAAAGGGACTCTGATTCCACAGAAGGAAACTTCCAGCATGGAATAAAAGCTTGTTTTGTTTGTAGTAAACAAGTGCAGTTATAACAAGCTAGGCTGGCGTGTGCGTGCACATGCGAGCTCCTGCTCTGGAGATCCTCAGCTATATATAAATACACACATGCACACTCTATCTGGGGGTTTCTTGTGTTCCTGGACTTTTCTGTCTGTCTTTGGGCTGCTGGCAGACAGGCTCAGTGGTCATGCCCTCAGAGAGGTGACTGCAGCTCAGTGTCTCTGCAGAGGTGGGAAGGAGCGGCAGCCCCAGTCCAGCTCTGGTTTTGAGGGGCTGCAGGGTGCTGTGCAGAGCAAGGGAACCCCCTCCCACAGCAGCAGGAAAGGAAACAGCTGGCAGCTGGCCAGAAAGCAGTCAGCTGAGCCTCCTCTGGTTTTCCCCGTGCTGTCTTTTATCCTTGACTCCCCTCCTGCTTTTCTCTTTCTCATTTTCTTCCCAGTCTGCTCTCCTTCCCTCATTCTCCTTCCCACTCCATTCATCACACCATGAGCCCCAGCCAGCAGCTATACTGAGCCAAGGGAAATCATCACATCCATGTATTTCCCTAATAGCTCTGGACCCTTTTAATAACAAGAGGGAATAGAGAATAAATGGAGCCTTTCCCTCAGGGCCCTGCGTGTTTCCCTGTCCTGGCATTCGAACGAGTAGGACAGTGTCATGGGACAGAGGGTCCTGCTTGTGAGTGGGCTGATACCTTACAACTTAGCATGGCCAGAGAGGTAGCCTGGGGAAGGGAAGATTTCCTCATGCCTGTTTTTTCCCTTGGAGGGTGGTCATTCCTCCATGCCTCAGCCCAAGATTGGTGTCTGGCTGGGCCACGCGGAGGTGAGCGCGGGGTCACCACCATGTTCACCATGCTCGGCCCAAAGCTAATGCTCCTCTTTGCCCATGTCTAGAGGCCAGCACCCCTTGGAGTGGTCGTGGCCTGGGGGCAAGGTGGACCCTGCTGGGAAGGAGGAGACCGAGTTGGTGGCCTCAGCAGTGCCCAGCAGCGGCCGGGCAATCCGAGAAGAGGACTGTGAGGGGACCGGCACGAAGCCGTACTGCAAAGTCCTGGTGCTGACGGAGACGCAGGCGAACGACACGGGTTACTACCGCTGCTACTACAAGTACATTGATGCCAAAATCGAGGGCACCACAGCGGTGGGCACCTACGTGTTTGTGAGAGGTAAGAGCCATCGGCGGTGTGCACCTGCAGGCTGCGGGGCTGGGGGCAGCCAGTGCACCATAATATCCGAAAGATTAAAAACCTCAACGTGCCTCCCAGGCTGCTGCAGGCTCAGGGAGGGGGCCAAGGTCTGGTTCCCTGCACTTCCAGGGAACCAATATCCGTCCACGACGGCAGCTCCTGGGATTCAATTTCGTCCCATCCTGGGGGCATCGCTCCAGCCAGGATGGAATGCAGGAATTTAAACAGTGAGAGCCTGGTCTCAGAGACGTTTCGCCACTAAAAAAAGCACAGGAGTTATCTTCTGGGCAGCTGGAAGGTCCCCAAGATGCTGGTGGCTTTATGGCATTCCATGAAGCTGAGACTGAGGGAGAGAGAGGATGAGTGGTACAAACACACCATGCGCAGCCTCCTCCTGTCCCTGGGCCTGATGGCTTGAGCCACTCCACAGTGGCAGATCCACTCCTCTCCACACTGGCTCCTCTCCAAACTGTGCAGGGGCTGCCTGCACAGGCAAGACTATGAAATGTATTTTGGAGGAGGAGGGATGTTCACCAGGCTAGGGGTTGGAACCCCAGCTCAGCAAGTGTCTGCAGGGCCAATACTCATCCTCTCCATGCCCCAGGGGTTCCCTCTCTGCTGTCTCCTCCACTGCTCAAAACAAGATAAATGAGCCCTGTCCCCTGGAAACAGTTGGCTGAGCTATTTCTCTTTCCACCCCCATTTATTAGTTGGTGCAGTTGTCATGAGCCAGGCAGGTCATGACATATAAGATGCATTTTTCAGAAGTCCCAGGGCAAAGCCAAATTTGCCTCTGCAGCTATGCAGAGAAAAATGCAGGGGCAAATCAGAAAAACTGGACAGCTGTTGGAGAGGAATTGAGGTCTGTCTGGGCAATTGCCTCCTCTCTCTGTGTGCTCTGCTGCCCACCCTAAAACAGGACAGAGCCTCCCTGGATCACAGACATCTGTGAGTTGGACAGGGATGTTCAGACCCTCTAGAATGTTTTAACAGGATAGAGGCAGAGAGCTTCTTACACACGCTGAAAATGTGTACAGCCTAACAATCTTATGTGCTTTTGAGTGCTTTTACAAGAACCTGATTTTCTTTGTGATCTAGCAAACGCCACTTTGTCCCCTGATCCACCTTCTCTCACCTCCAGCCTCTCTGCAGCTCAGTAGTGTCTCTCCTGTTTACCAAAGAGCAGCAAGGGTGCACATGGTGCAGCTTAGGGGCAATAAATCCCACATTGACAGGGCCCGTGGGACCCACAGTGGCTGTGGACAGCATGTGTTCCACAGATCCTGCCAACACCTCTCAGCATTGCTGTGCACAGGGCTACACAGCACATGTTCATGCTGGTTCCAATTGGGCTGTCCCCTGTTATGGCTGTCAAGCCTGTAGGAAACCTCAGAATCCGCCTTTCCAGACAGGACAGGGTTTCAGGCAGGAGATGGGACATGTCAGGAAAACCCAGGCATACAGTAACCACAGCCATTGCAGAACATCCAGATAAAGCCCTGCCTATTCCTGCTGAACTGGACTGCAGTGTGAAACTATCCCTGGAGAGCTTGGAAGGGCTGATGTAAGTGTCAGGGATGTTTGGAGACAGCATGACCAGACCACAGCTTTATCCATCAACCTCATTTCTCATGTTAAGAGCTTGGTGGAATTGCCAGGAACAAAATATCTGTGCTTGGCTGGAAAAATGGGTTCTTTTGTATTTCACCTGCAGCTCAGTTCCTAAATGAACTCTCCACACATACCTCTCCTTCCCATGTGTCTGGTTAGGTGTGTATTTTATTACAACTACAGATAGCACTGTAGACATACGGAATGCCTCATCAGGGTAGGATAGGATATGTACAGCCCACATCTCATAAAGCTTAGCATATATTAATGAAGAAGATGCTAAATTATTCCCATTCGACCCATTAAGACAGTCTTAAGGAAATTTGTTATGTGGTCAGAGAGGGGAGTTAGTGCATGAATCACAGCTCATTGGCAGCAGGACCAGCCCAGTAAATCAGTTAGTTCTTGGCTGCCATCTGAGCTTGAAGGGGACCTAATGGTCTCCCTCCTCTGGCATTTGTGCACCTCCTCCCTCTCACATGCCCAGGGCTCAGGAGAGGAATGAGGAACATGTTCTCACTGGGAAACAAATCTGTGATTTCAGAAATCCTATGGCAGCACAAGACCCCAGGAAACACAGATAAGAACTCTCTGGGCAATCCGTGTTTTTGTAAGAGCTCACCAATACAGTTTTCTGAGCGTGGTTTCTTTCACCTAAGCTGTAGAAAAAAGACATTCATACAGAGTAGGTCTTTGTAGCATGACTATCACTGAAGCAAGAGCTTTATAGGTCAAAAATTAAAAGTATGCCCTTCTACACTTAACAGTGGGAGCACTGGGTTGGATTGGGTTGGACCCAATGTGATTTGAGCTACATGACCCCCAAATGGGGACCATTTCCAAATTCATCTTTGACTTGTCCTTTTAGATGGGCATCTTTAGGGGCTGGGTAGCAGAGGGAAAAATTCTTGAGTTGGACAACCGATGTCCTCATGCTACAGTCCCTTGAAATCAATGGTTTAGCTGAAACCCAGGTGAATAAGGACTAAATGTAGTCTTTAAATAAATAAAGCCCAGTGGGATCATTTGGTCTGATTACAGCATATTAGAAGCCATAAAATCTCCCCTAGCAGGTCCCTGAGGCAGCCCCATGTCTCCCAGATGGAGGCCCACTACCTCCTCACAGAGCTGCCTTCACCCAGGGGACAATTTCTATGAACAAAGCCAATCATGACCGTGTGCTGGGTGGGCATTTACAGAGGCATGACTGGCAACACCAGGCCTTGGTGACACTAGGGACCACTCTCTATTCAGACCATCCCACGAGGCATAAGTCTCTGTGGGAAAGGGCAGGCAGGGGCTGATTCTACAGAATAAATCATCCATCGCAGAGGCTCTGCCAGAGGACACCAAGCAACTTCACAATTCTTTGTCTCTTCCCATTCTGTCTTCATCCCCTTTAGTCAGCCTGGGTTGCTGCTCATTCCATGTCGAGTTTAGCGTAACATCCCTGGCCTTGCTAAGTCATTTCAACGATTATTTTTGGGTGGTTTTTGCTCTTCCTGTCAATATTTGTGCCTGCAGCAGTTGGGCGGCAGTGGGGTGGCAGCCCTGGAAGGCTCAGCTCATCTGTTTATCTGGCTGCAGGATGACATCTGCATACCATTCCGCTGGGGATCACTTCCTCACCCTGGAAGGTCGTGCTGCACCAGGGCGGCACAGCCCCGCACCGCCCCTGCCACGGGGCCACGCTCACCAGCTGGGCAGGCGCTGAGCCCAGGACACAACACGCTGGCTTCACAAAGGGTCAGAGCCAGGCAGAGACCTTGAGGGGGCCAGGAAAGGGGAGGTCATTTCCAGCACTGCCCAAACGTCACACAAATGCCACTGCACCGGTGCTGTGCTTGGTGCGGAGGAGCCGACTGGCTCTCTTTGCATTCCCAAGCTCCAGGTGTCTCCTCTGACTGTCACACGTGGCTGATGGAGCCATCCAGCTCCACACCACTCCCCCTGGCAAGCTCATGCTGTGTTAGAGAAAGTCAGAAAGCCTCCTTTTCTACTGTTGATTTCTTTTCCCAGTTTTTTCTTGCCTTTGTTTAGTTGTTGTTCTCCTTGTATCTCTCCTTCAGATTTTGAACAGCCATTTATCAACAAGCCAGAGACCCTCCTCATCAGCAAGAAGGAGAACACTTGGGTACCATGCCTTGTGTCCATCCCAGATCTTAACGTCACACTGACCTCGGTGAGAGCTCGGCCAGTGGGAGACTCTGGATCGAGATGTATTGCATTTGTTCTGCATTTGTAATTGCCTGAGTGGAAGCAGGACAGGCACTGCCAGGAAAGGAAAATGCATGGGATAAATTTTCCATGGAAAGTACAAGCCACTGGCTTCCTTGTTTTATTTGCTGGTTGAAGCTGTGTTGTCCAGTTCCCTTGGGCAGACCCCACGGGTTTCCTGCCAACCTTGCTTCTCTTCCCCGGAGCTCTGTGAAACAAAACAAGACTTTGTTTTAAACCCATTTCCCCACAGCATCCCCTGTTTGCCTGGTCTCTGTGATCTACAACCCCTTTAGGTGGTCGGCATCCCCAGAGGGGAGGAGGCTGCAGCCCTGGGGCTCAAGACTAAAAACAGCTCTGTTATCAGTTTGCTTTTGCCTTTATTTTTCCTTTTTTTTTTTTTTTTTTTACAATGCAAATACATCCTTCCAGGATGAGTGTTACTATTGTACAAAGGCCTCCAGGGACACTCTGGGGGCCAGGGGCCTTTCCCTTGCCCGGGAAGGACACTACCCAAGGTCAGCACTCATCCCAGTGGGGCTGATGTTTGGGACACCAGCATCAGTTTCCTTAGCTATCTCTAGAAGTTTCCATTCCTGGAAGTCTCTGGCTGCTCTGCAGATGGAGAGGCTTGTGGCGCAGGATGCGGCTGCTCGGGGTAGAGGGGAGGCAATTCCTAGATGACAGACCCTCGGGGGGAGAGGGCAGGAGGCCAGCACAGATGCTGCATCATTTCTTCTCACAAAAGGGATGTGTTAGCCAGTGTAAAGTCTGGAAGGGGTGGGGTGGGAGTGTTGTTACCCTCTTATTTCACTTGGCAAAATGTTGATTTTTCCAGCAAAATTTCTATATCCACCCTGACGGGAAAAGCATTTTCTGGGACAACAAGAAAGGAGTGCAGGTACCGACACACATGATCAGGGACTTCTTGTTTGTCCAGTGTGAGACTGTCATCGACAAGAAGGTCTTCAAATCCAATTTCTTCATCATCCATATAGCAGGTGAATGTTTGGGAAGGTGCAGGGCAGCAGTTTTGGTGACTGTTACGGTCCTTTCTACAGACTCTGCATGGTGCTTATATCTCCTCTGCTGTGAGTCAGAAACATACACCAAGCAGCAGGAGGTCATACCCAAACCTCCTGTAACTCCACAATCTGAGTCAAGGAATTAATAGATCAGAAATGTCTTTTTGTTGCCTCTTCTGCATCAGGGAGCGAGCTGTACGACATCCAGCTGTATCCCAAGAAAGCCATGGAGCTGCTAGTGGGAGAGAAGTTGGTCTTGAACTGCACAGTGTGGGCTGAGTTCAACTCGGGTGTCCGTTTTCAATGGACTTACCCTGGAAAACAGGTACCAGCAAACAGAGCAGCTCCCTGTGTTCTGAACCATTTCTGTCTGAGTCATCCCCTCCTGCCCCTTCATTGTTCCCTCTTCACATCATTCACAGGGCTCTGCTTCATGATCCTACCTATGCTGTGCCCTGGACATCTTGGTCAGAGTGTTTTCCAATTTTTCTCTCTTGCAGCAGAAGGCAGACAGAGGGAAGACCCCTTTTCCTGGCAGAAAACACCTCCTTGCCGAGGTGTTATTGCTCTGGGCCCCTCCTGGGAAAACACTGGCTTCAATTCCACCAATGCAAATCCAGAGCAAACATAATTGTCTTAAAAAGAGCTACTCTAGTAACACAGCCCTCATTACCAAGAGCCTGCAAGGTGATCCCTTTCCCACTGTTTTTCCCTTTTTGTAGCCTCTGGCTCTTGGGAATGGTGAGACAGGGGAGTGCCCTGCTTTGTTCATGTAGCTGTAGGGCTCCTAGCCTGGTTCCTGGGCTGCAGATAAGAGCAAAACTTTTGCTAAGCTCTGACCTCAGCCTCAGGCAGTCAGTACACAGGACATGTTGCATTTCCATCCCTGAGGATGGCAGTCAGTTGTGTAGAAACATGTCCAAGTAGAGGCAAGCACAGGGCAGCAAGAAACAGAGCTGTGAGGGGCCCATCCACACAGCCCCATCCCACTGATGTCTTTTATCCCCTTCCCTCTGTCGTTTCCCGCAGACACAGCGAGCAGTGGTGGAGCCCGAGCGTCGGTCCCTGCAGACACACACAGAGCTCTCCAGCATCCTGACCCTCCACAATGTCAGCCAGCAGGACCTGGGCGAGTACAAATGCACTGCCACCAACGGTGCCCAGATGCTGGAGGAGAGCACCGACGTCATCGTGCACGGTACGGCACCTTCCTCTGCCTCACAGAGCTACAGCCAGAGCTGAGCTGCAGCAGAGCCCATCCCCAGGCTGCCTGGGCAGTGCCTGTCCCAAGGCTCAGCAGAGCAGCTCCTGCATCTCCATCCACTCTGCTGTAGTGAGACCCAACCTTTCTCCAGTCCCTCAGCCCTTCCGTGCCCCAGCACCACACTGGGAGCACAGTCACATTCAGCAAGGTGCCAAGATGACAAGGGAGAGAGCTGCCAACACCAAATTGGCCCAAATGCAGTGGGATGGCAAGACACATGGGTCTCATGGCCCTGCAGCAGATGCAGTGCCCCTGTGGCATGGCTGGCCTGGGAGGCACCAGCTGCAGGAGCACAAGGCATCACTGGCACTGGGCAGCTGTGTCCCAGCAGCAGGAAGTCACCAGTCTCTCTGTGTCCCCAGTGGTTCCCAAGAGGAAGGCAGAGGCAGCTCTTCAGCTGCCAGGATCTCAGCTGCCCTGCCACAACACCCTGCCTCGTCCTTGGTCCTTGCTTTTGGGCCCTGTGGAGAGCAGCAGAGCTTGGTGACAGCCTGTCCCTTTGTGCTCTCTTCCATACTCACTTCTTTTCTTGCAGAAAAGCCCTTCATCAATGTGGAGTGGAGGAAGGGCCCGGTGATAGAAGCCACTGCAGGAGACGAAGCCGTGAAGCTGCCAGTGAAAGTCGTGGCTTACCCCCCTCCAGACTTCCAGTGGTAACTCAACTTTCTTAGCCTGAGCCACTTTCTCCTCTCCTCCTTCCCTCTGCCAAATGGGAAAGCCTAGCCTGGCCCCCTTGCTATGTCCCTCTGTGGTCCCTTTTTTCCACCCATGGAGGTAATTTCTTCCAAATGCCCTGGCTCTCAACTGCACAGCCTTGACTTGGCAGCTCTGCACTGTCTGGAGTGGCCAAGCAGAGCACCCACAGGAGCTGTCCCTCTTGTCCCCCTGCTGCCCAGAGGTGCAAGGTAGTGGGATGGGTTGTATGCAACATCGTGCTGCACTTCCACCAGAGCTGGCAGGAGCTGGGAGCTTTGCACTCACTCACTGCTCAGGGCAGAGCTACAGCATCCCCAACCCCACACACATCCATATGAGTTGATGCACAGACCTGTAACTTGGGTCCAGGGAAGGCCCAAGGCCCTCCCCAGAGAGGTCCTGAGTGCTAGCAAGGGGCACCTCGACTGTGCTCTAGTGGGGACCAGCAACCCCCTGCCCAGCTGCCAGTGGGACACTTCCTCCCCATGGCTGCATTTTCTCTCTGCCTCCCCGCAGGTACAAGGATGGAAAGCTAATTCCCAAGCAATCTCAATCTTCAATGCAGATCAAGGATGTGTCGGAGCAGCACGCCGGGACATACACGCTGGTTCTGCGGAACAGGCTGGCGGGGCTGGAGAAGCACATCAGCCTCCAGTTAATCGTCAACGGTAAGGGAGGGCCAGGGCTGGGCCGGGGGGGCAGAGCTGAGCCCACGGCCCCAGCCTTTGGGCTGCACCAAGACCAAGTCCCCACTGCTGTCCTAAAGCAGTTGGTACCTACATCATCTCTTCCTCCCCCACTGCTGATGGACGCTCTGGTTACAGTGAGGCTGGTTCCTTCTGGCTTAGGTGGCACGGCACACTTTTGTTCCTGGCTCCATCACTTTGGGCAGGTTATGTCCTTGCTCAGGGGCCACTTCCCGATTTCAGTTGGAGATGCTGCTGAGGCTGACTCTGACTGATGTGGACTTGAGGGCAGGGCAGCTGCCACACACATCAAGTCTTGATCTGGAGTAGTTCCTCTGGGTGGGAAGCTCCTAGGGAATTCTCCCACAGCAGAAACTGGTCCCTGTCATACAGGATCCAGATGGAAGGGCACTGCCGCTTGGACATGTGTTTCCAGCAGGCTCTGTGGTCCTGGACTGGGGGCTGCCAGACTGCTTTGAGCCCTGCAACATCCAGACAGAGGAAGGAGAAATGATGTCACTTGAATCTGCCTAAGTATAACGTGCTGTGCCTTACAGGCCTGAGCTGCCCTGAGAGCTGGAGAGCTGTAGTGCCCACACTTTCCACAGACAGGTCTGGGAAGGGCTGTGCCTGGCATGGGGAGGCAGTGGCTGAGCCTGCAGCCACTCACAGTGTCACTCTGATCCTTGCAGTCCCTCCACGCATCCATGAGAAGGAAGCCTCTTCCCCAAGCATCTACTCCAAGAAGAGCCCCCAGGCCCTCACTTGCACTGTCTATGGCATCCCAGCGCCAGAGGTGATCCAGTGGCAGTGGAGGCCGTGGATGCCCTGTCGGATGTTCTCCCGACGCAGCCTGTAAGTGCCATTTCTTCCAACACCTGTGTCTTCCCTGGCCACCAGTTTGGCATTATGGACTTCTTGTGACTGTGGTTGTGCCCCAGACCCCATCTCACTTCTGCCGTCCCACCCACAACATGGCACAAGGAGGACAGTGCTGACTGATAGCTCAGAGCACTGTACACCCACTCACCTCGTGGGGAGGCGGAGTGAAGACACCTGTTCTCAGTGTGGGAGTTTTGCCCAGCCTGGGTGGTCCCAGACACCAACGACTTCCAGTGTCCCCTGCATCCTCAGCCATCTGCATCTGTCAGTGGATGTCCATGGCACAGCCACACCTCACAGCGTCTGCAATAAAACCACTGATCACTGTGCTAATGGGGAAGCTGAGGCAGATTGCAGGAGAAACTGTCCCTTGGTGAGATCCCGAGACAGCAGCTGGGGATCACCCCACTCCTGCCCTGAGGTCCCCATGGTTTTTCTGTTCTATGTCTTCTCCTGGGTAATGATGGAAGCAAAAGTGCCCATAGGTAGCTGCTGCTTGTGGGGAAGAATTGCTGAATCCTGGGGAAGTGCCAGATCTCTGGATGGTTTTCCAGGAGGGTGTTTGTGCCAGCAGCACCAATAGGTAGGCATGAAGGGTGCATGCTCACTGCCTGTGCCCTGCAAAGCTGGGACAGCACCAGGCAGGGCTGCAGTGCCATTTTTTAGTGACAGTCTCACAGGAAGAAGAAAAAGGGATGCTGGGGAGTTGTAGCCAGAACAGTCAGGGTGGAGGACATCAGAGTGCCTGGAGGAAGCCAGGTCCTGCAGCTCTGTGCAGGCTTTTGCCAAGCCAGGGACACCAGAGAGCTTTCCATCTCCTGCAAGTGCACTGTGGCCCTGTCAGGAAGCAGAGGGGCCCGTGAATTATGAGCACTGTCTCCCAAGGCCACCGTATTTCTGCCTAGCATAGCTCCAGAGGATGCAGGAGGCTTCTTTCTAGCTTCCTGTTGTTTACACAGCTCACCGGTGTGTTTGCCCTGCCACGTTCTGCCCCACACACACCCTTGCCACTGCTCCTGAGCTCTCAGCTCCACCTTGCTTCCCTGTTATCCTAAACCTCTCCCTCCACACCTCCTACCCTGGATTTTGGGCAGACCTTCCCATCTTCCTTCTCAACCCCCATTCCAGAAGCACCCTGCAGGCTGCAGCATCCCGGGTCTCTGACAGATTTGGGCACTTCTCCCCACTCGCCTGTCTCAGGCCAAAGAGGTACCACCATCCCCCGGCAGCACCTTTACTTGGGACATGTCCCTCCTGGTTTTTGTTGAATCAGGGGCAGCAGGAGCACCCCTGGGTGCTGTGCCCTTAGATGTTGCACCATCTGCTCTCCAGGTCAGCACCAGCCAGTTGGTGACATCCCTGACTCTCAGTCCCAGTGGGACTTTAAGGCCATGGTGCTGAGCAAAAATGGCATCAAGAGCTGCCCTAGGCACACATGAACTGATTTCATCCTGGCCTTTCTCCACCCTTAGCAAGGAAGGGTAAAGCTCCAGGGCTGAGGGTGAAGACACTGCCTGGGATACCTGTATCTGCTCCCTGTCTCAATTTTCACGTGTACAGATTTTTGCCTCACTAGTGGTTGCAGAGCACCCTTATAAAGCACATCAGAACTGTGTAACTGAAAGACCCAGGAAATTTTGCGGAGTTATAGGACAGGGACATCAATCCTCAGACACAAAGCTATTTTTGCTACCTTACACCCAGCTGACCTTCTCTCCATCTCTCTCCTCTTTCTCCTGCTCCTCCCTGGCTGCTGCATTAGCAATAGCAGGCACCGGGCAGCAAGACGCCATCAGCGGGACCGGATGCCCGAGTGCAAGGACTGGAAAGATGTGACACAGCAGGATGCAGTGAACCCCATCGAGAGCATTGACACCTGGGTGGAGTTCGTGGAGGGGCGTAACAAGGTGAGGCTGTATCCCAAACCCACCCTGGGGCAGGGAGCTGGAGACAGACACAGGGGTCATTTGCCATCAGCCAGCAAAAGTGAGCTGGAAAGGAGCCTGGCAGAGACAGATTTGGGGTGGGCTTCACACCTCTGCTTCTAAAATGAACCATCAGCAGCCATTCCCAGCCCTGAGGCTCTGCAGTACCAGGCAGCCCCAGGGCAAGGGAGAGCTGTCATCTCTGAGAAACTACCCTGTGACCAGAGAGGCTCCCACTGGGGCTGGCTGCACAGGAGGGATTACATGGATTGCCGTTTAACACAGGGCATCCAGCTAGGGAGGGCATGAGGGATGTGTGCTATGAGGGCTCCCTTGGCCATTTCTGAGCACAGGCTGATCTTGTAGAGCAAAACCCTGCAGAGCAGCCTGGGCAGGAAAGCAGAAGTCACAAACTGGCCAGCAAATCCCTGGCCCTAGGAATGTGCATGTGTCTGGTGGGGCATTTCATCCAGCTGTCCCCAGCCCTGTGGGGTGAGGGTGGTATGGAGATGGTGGCATCCGTCCACTGCAGGTTTGTGAATGAGAGCATGTGTGCCCCACAGGGCCCACTTCTCCATCACAGCATTTCCCTTCTGGAAGGAACCTCTCTCCCTCATTGCAGTGTGTAGTGTGTGACCTGCTTGCTGCCTGTTTCTTTCTGCCTCTCTGGTAGCCACGAGTGTCAGGTCTGCGCCGTGACGGGGTTCCTGTTCCCGCTGGTGTCGGGCACCAGCCGCTCACAGAGGGATGCAGAACAAACAAATGGGCCCCTGTTTCCGAAAGTCACTTCCTGTTTTCCTACACACCTCTAAAAGCACTTCCTGTCCCCTGGCCTGGCTGGGAGTTCATCACTCTGCCAAAAGAGGGGCAAGGGCAGATGCTTCTCCTCGCAGGGCAACCGACGGGAGAGGCAGCGGTTGGTGTCCCCCCGGGAGGAAAGCAGGGGTGGTGGGAGCTCCTGAGTGAGAAGCCCTTGTGTCCCTCTCCAGATGTGACACTCATCTCAGTCCTTTTTGATCCTTCCCTATTTTCCTCATTCTCTTCCTCCTATTCCTCAGCTGTGTCCCTCTCATTCTCTTTGGTTGTAATTGTCTGGGAGCTTCAAATTAGGTTGTGCATCCCAGGGATGTGCAAGAGCTTTAGGAGAAAAGAGTGGGATGCTATGTCCTCAAATCTGCTTTCACTCCCTCTGCTCCTTTCTGCCTGTCTTCTTTTACCATCCTCCTGGTTTTTATTCTATCTGGTAAGGCCAGAATGAGCCACAGGGTGTGCAGTGCACAGCCATGCACTGCAGGCAGCAGGATGATGTCAGATCCAGAAACCCCAACTCAAACGTAACACTGCGCATTAGAAGGAAAATACCCAAGAAACAGGAAAGGCAGCACACAAAAGTGCCAGCAACAGAGTCACTTCAGCTGTACTGAATAACGCCAAGAAACGGAAAAGGCAGTGCACAAAAGTACTAGTAATAAGGTCACTTCAGCTGCATTGAGCAGGCACTGAGTGAATGACTGATCCTTCTGGTTAACCCCAGCTAATGCATTGCCACTTACAGCGGAAATGCTTCCCCAGGTCTATGGCATGAATAGTAAAGGCAAAGTAGTTTCCCTTTGTAAAGCAAAGTAGGAACACGTTATTTTTGCATTTTAGACATTGTCTCATTAGAGGGATTTCTGCATGTGATTAACTTGTCATTTAAACTGGAGCTTCAAACTGCAGGTCTCCTCTAAGGGGAGTGCTTGTAACACATTTGGCAGCTCACACATGTGCAGTGTGAGCCAGCAGGAGGAGGAGAGCAGCCTTATTCTCCAGCTGCTTTTCCTGGCTTATTTGGAAGCAGCATCTCCTGGGTCCATGCTCCCAGGATGGCAATCTGGCTGTTTGCCCAATCTTAGTCATGTCTTGCTAGAAAGATGGAGGAGGAAGCATTTAGGACCGTGTCTATGTACACTTGGAATTTAAGCAAGAAGATGACAGCTCTTCCTGCATTGGGGAGAGCTGGGATGCTTTCACAGGTTTGATTTCTTCTTATGGATAAAAGGAGTGCTGGCAGGTCTGTAAGTACCTGTAAATTCCACTGAACCTACAGGACACTAAGTAGTCACTTAACTGCAGAGGGCTCAGGGCATCAGAGCCCTGGTGTCCTTTCCCTTTCTCCTCGCTGTTATAAATAAAGCTTGGCAGGAGCTTAGCCATCCCCTCAGACCTGCATCATGTTACTGTCCCCCTTGCTGAGCACAGCAAGGGGGGCAGTAACTGTCCCCATGGTGACCCGAGGGGCTCAGCAAGAACTTTGCTTCTGTGGAGAGGCATCTATGCTGACTGGGCTCCATAAAAAGGAGAAGAGATTGGGAATAAAGTCATGTTGTTGTTGCTAGAGCCAACTTTTAGGCTTGAAATGCACAAAGGGCTATTGGATAAGGGGTTATTTTTGCATAGCCCTTTCCCAGGTACAGATGCTGCCTGGATCCAGGCTTGCTGTGGGCTTTGCTGCCTGCCAGAGAGCAGCAGTGATCCTACTTCTCTTCCCTCTTGCTCTTCCTTGCTTCTCCTTATGCTTTCTTCCTAACTCCTCCTTATGCTTTCTTCCTAACTCCTCCTTATGCTCTCTTTCTCCCATCAGACAGTCAGCAAACTGGCCATCCAGGAGGCCAACAACTCAGCCATGTACAAGTGTATTGCGTCTAATAAAGTGGGTCGAGATGAGCGGCTGATCTACTTCTACGTGACCAGTGAGTACTGCAAACCTCCCCTCTACCTGCACCAGCCGAGCTCTCTGCTGGAAAAAGGCAGGTCCCTAGAGCTGCTGGGTCCTGCCCTTCACAGTTAGGACGTTCAGCAGTGAATGGGAAGCCAGATGGAAATCAGGGCTGGCAGCGGATAGCACAGGCAGAGTTTGGCAGGCAGACCTGGGAGTGAGCCGGGGCTGCCTGCGCCTAGGTCCTGGAGCAGCCCTGGCAGGTCCTGGGCTGGGGACAGACTGCTGGCTCAGGCGTAGGCAGCTCCCTGGTCTGGGGATGTGCCTGGTCCAAGAGCATCCTCTAGTGGCATCACCCAACCCACTCCCAGGCCAGGTCCCACTGCCTTGAACCCCTGGCGGAGTCCCCACGGGATTTTGGTGGTGGGAGGAAGATGAGTTCATAGAAGCCAGAGCCCAGCAGTGTGGGCTAGAGTCATGGGCCATATGGGGCTGCATAAGCCTCCTGTCAGCAGTACCCCATGCTGGCAGGAGTCTGTCCCTGTCCACTGGGACAAGGAGCCCGGCAAGGGCACAGCAGAGGCTTATCTTCTGGACAGACCCCAGAAGGCTGGGCTCATGGCCCTCGTGGTAGTGCCTGTGCTGTCAGATCCACCAGCTCTTGTGGAGCCAGGTGCACATCTTCAGTGGCTGCTCCAGGAATGCACATGCAGTTGTCCAGGCTGCTGTGTCACTGCCTGCACGTGTAAAAGCAGGAATGTGTGCAAACCAGAAATGTGCAGCTGAGCTGAGAGCAGTAACAGGCCATCTGAGACCTCCCCAGCTTGCTTCATTTGTGACCCCATCTTAATTTGACCCAGGGACTTCAGAATATCCTGTAACACGCACTGGGCACAAGCTGTGCTTGCCAGCAGCTTGCATGTCATAATTCTGCTCTGCAGTGGTTTTCTTTACCCTGAGGACAGACAGATCTCAGAGAGCTGAGCCCAAGGAGCCAGTTTCATTGTGTCTGGCAGCTCAGCCATGAAAACTCATTCACATGTTCATTTCCTTCCTGAAAGCCATTCCAGACGGGTTCGAGATTGAGTCCCAGCCCTCGGAAGAGCCCATAGAGGGGCAGGACCTACAGCTGAGCTGCAATGCGGACAACTACACCTATGAGAACCTGCAGTGGTATCGGCTGAACCTCTCCAAGCTCCACGATGAAGAGGGCAATCCCCTTGTGCTGGACTGTAAGAATGTCCACCACTATGCCACCAAGATGCAGGGGGAACTGCGTTTTCAGCCCGACTCCAACGATGCGACCTTGCTGCTCACCATCCCCAACATCTCCCTGAACGAGGAGGGAGACTACGTGTGTGAGGTGCAGAACAGGAAGACCCGGGAGAAACACTGCCACAAGAAATACATCTCTGTGCAGGGTGAGGGTCCACAGGGCTGGCGGGAGTGACAGAGGAGAGCTGGTGCTCTTGTTGCCATGAGCTTCCCAGTCCATCCCCAGGGGAAGCCACACAAGCAAGCTAAACTCAAGGTGGTAAAGGCAGGGCACCTGGGTTCTAAAGACACCCTTCAGCAGGGGTCCGAGACCCAAAGCCCCCCAGGAACACAGATATTCTTTTGATCAATCAGTTTCCCGTTTTCCCCTCCTCCTCTTTGTGCTGCTCCTCCAGCCCTGGAGATCCCCCGCCTCAAGCAGAACCTGACAGACATTTGGGTGAACGTCAGCGACTCCATAGAGATGCGCTGTAAGGTGGATGGCAACCACATTCCTGAAATCAGCTGGTACAAAGACGAGAAACTGGTGGAAGAAGTGTCAGGTACAGTGGGCTGGGGGTGAATCAAAGGCAGGGCATTGTGCTCAGCCATTGGAGAGCTGAACACTGCTGAGTTCTGGGAGTTACTGTGCCCAGGCAAAGGCACTCCTCTGAATTGGCCAGACTCTTTGTTTTAATCAAATTCTGTCCCAGTTTGATGCAGTCTCACTGGCCAAGTCTATGCCCGAGGGCCTGGCTCAGCACTGTCTGTGCATGTGCACGTGCAGCTGGAGAGCAGAGAGAGATAAGTCATTCATGTTCTACTCTCAGCCCAGTGCCTGGCATCTCTGCTTAAGCAGACAGCAACCCAGATCTCACGGAAGGAACACGGGAAGGATCCAGGCACATCGCAGAGGGAAAAGGACAGATCCTGAAGCTGAAGCAGAACTTGACACACCAGCTGAACTGCCTGGGCACTGTGCCTATCCAGCATGCTCGGCGGGGGATTTGTTCCCTCCATACATTGCCTGGGGAAGGCCCCTACAGGGTATTTCTGAGGCCATCAGGCCATAGAAGAGCCTCTACCAGCTGGTGTGATTTCATTCTGACATCTAAAATGAATCAGCCAAAAAAATACGAGCCTGATTTTGAGCCTGAATGAGTCCAGTATACTAATCTTCCCTCCCTGTGAGTGACCACCACAACCCTCTGTGCCTTACAGGGATTGACCTGGCAGACTTCAACCAGAGGCTGAGCATTCAGAGGGTGAGGGAGGAGGATGCTGGGCTCTACCTGTGCAGCGTCTGCAATGCCAAGGGCTGTGTGAACTCCTCGGCCAGCGTCTCTGTGGAAGGTACCAGCAGCCACAACTCCCCTGGGGATGAAGGGATGGAGTAAGAGTTGTGGGCAAGGTCCCACACCTCTTTCCTGTGACAGTGGGAGGCAGTGAAAACCCCTTGGCCCTGCTGATGGCATGGTGCTCTCACAGGAGGATCTGTAGTCCAGAGCATGTTTAGCTCATGCAAGCACATCCTCAGTCACCTGATGCAGGCCACAAAATATGGCTGAGCTGGGGCACAGAGTGGGAATCTCTGAAGCTACAATTTCCTTCCTGTCCCACAGGCTCTGATGACAGGACCAATGTGGAGATTGTCATCCTGATTGGGACTGGAGTTATTGCTATTTTCTTCTGGATCCTCCTTATTCTCATCTTCTGCAACATCAAAAGGGTACGTGACTCTCTCTGTCCCAGCAGGGGAGGTGGCATAGCAGGGCTTGGGGCAACAACATTGTGGTGATGTGGAGCTGCATGACATCACCCACTAAAAAAAGGAGGTCACTGAGTGATGCTTCAAGTGCTCTCATTGCCAAGGACAGGGTGCATAAGGGCAGTGGTGAAGGAGTTGACAGGGAATGGCCTTTGCTAGGGGGTAGCAAGTCAAGACAGACAAAGAATCCCAATCCCCTCTGGGATTCAGCACCCAGGGCAGGGAGGGCACCTCCTCACCCTTTGTGTTGGCTGATTCCTGCAGCCTGCCCATGCAGACATCAAGACAGGCTACCTCTCCATCATCATGGATCCCGGTGAGGTGCCCTTGGAGGAGCAGTGCGAGTACCTGCCCTATGATTCCAGCAAGTGGGAGTTCCCACGAGACCGCCTGCGCCTAGGTGAGCCAGGCCCCTCCTTGCCACTGCATGCTGTGGTCAGGACTTCCCACCAGCCCTTCAAACTCACCCTGCAGGTTTCTTACACACTTCTGTGCATTTAATGCTTTCTCTCTGCCTCAGGCTTCCCATCTTCTTCCCCAGACTATCCCTAAAGCCCAGCTGTGCCTGGGAAATCTCTTTGGGTCTGGCTACGGACAGGTCTGAGCCAGCTGTAAGCCCAGACTCTCTCAAAGCACCCACATAGGCGTCACTGAGACCAGAAGACCCTGAGCATGCTTTCAGACACATCCCCATAGTCTCCAAGTGGCAGTCTGGACAGAGCAGTCCAGTTCACAGCAGGTACCCCGAGTTCAGCACCCGGACTGCATCCTTTATCTCCTCATACTGAGACACCCACCTGCAGTCCCTTGCTCTATGTCTGGCAGGGTTTAAGGGGCAGCAGACTACCTTTGAGGCACAGAGCAGTGACATTAATCCTGGCTGCTCTGCTGCAAGGAGTCATGTTTACCTTTCCCACACACAACTTGTTGCTTGAGGGCAACAAACAGCCCCTCACTTCTGCAGGGCCATTTCCTTCCTCTGCTTTGTCCATGCCAGCTCTGTCTCAGTTCCTCCCATCATCCTTTCTCTTATTCTCACCGACACAGCAAGCAGCCACCTGAAAGGGCACATGTTCCACTCCTTCCTTTTCCTTTAGGATATTTTTTCTTTCTCCTTCCCATGGTTTCCTGTTGGGATTTTTGTTTTCTTTCATTCTATTCTGCCTGTTCTGCACCTGCCTTTCTTCACACTGCCCCTTTCCTTGTCCATAGGTAAAGTCCTGGGTCACGGTGCCTTTGGGAAGGTGGTGGAAGCATCGGCATTTGGGATCAATAAAAGTAACAGCTGTGAGACCGTAGCAGTCAAAATGCTGAAAGGTATGTGGACAGCAAAGCAAAACATGCAGTGTGTGTAGACAGCAATGAATGAAGCACCTGCCAGGAAACGCCCACCCTGCAAATGCCTGTCTTTTAATTAATGCCTTCTTGGCCCCAACACAGTTGATCGTCTTGTCTTCCCCTCATGGATGCTTTGTCCCCATTCAGCTGCACTGGGAGGCAAGCGGCAGAACAGACAGTAGAGACTTCAGGAACTCAGCTTTCCAGGAAATGTAGCTGTCTTCAAAGGAAAAGACTGAAATCTGTCTCAAAGGACAAACAGAAATCTAGAGCCCCTCTTTGGCAGGTCACTAAAGGAAGTGTTGCTCCCAGTTGCCTTCTTCCAAACGTGCCTGTATTTTGTGTTTACAAGCCAGATTCAGAGCTGGGTAAGGAAGGAGGCTGCAGCTCTTACCCAGCTCTGGGGGCTAAATTGGCGTTGCACCCAAAGCCTGGTCAATCCAGAGTGAGATTTTAAGCTTTTATAGCTATTCTTTCAATCAGGCATCCAAAACATTATTCTGTAATTTGGCACCAAACAAAACACTGAGTCAGTCTCTGGCCAGAAGTGGCCTGTATGTAGAAAGCGAGTCATGGCTCATCTGAGCACTACTTAACACTGCAAGTGCGCAGATGCTCTGCACAGCAATGCAGAGGGAAGCCTGTCATGCAAGATTGCTTTACAGTCCTTTGAGGCATGGCTCTCACCTGGCCCCTCAGCTGCAGCTCAAGAGGATGCTTCTCTCTCTCAGGCTAAATTTACAAACTCTCAACTAAGACAAAATGCATATGGGGAAGCTGAGAAGTATGAAAAGATACACAAAACCAGAGAACACACCCCGAGGGTAAAACAGAGGGTCAAGAATTGATGCGAATTGGGTACTGGAGAGAAGATGAAGTACAGAGAGATGGCAGGGGCATGACACTGTGCTTGCTATTGGAATCATAAAAAGATATCTGGGTTTGAGTTGAGACAGTTCCTATCTTCAATCGTGATAAAAAAGAATCAGATGTCTTTTGTTCCTAATTGTTTTATGGCTCGTTATTTCTGTTTGGAGGCCGAAAGGGCAGAGATTCAAACGGGTGCATCTGTATGTAAGCCTCAAGTGATCTTTTTCACTGCACAGCTATCACAAGGAAAAATCTGTTGGGCACAGATTGTGTTGTCCTTTGCCCTGGGTCCCTGCACCTGCAGAGAGCATCCTACGTGTTACAGCAGGGATCCTGGGATCTCCAGACAAGGCTTGACATTTCATGTGGGAACACACAATAACAAAATGTACCGAGGCATTGAGGGCACAGCCTCCTCAGCAAGACTCATATTAACATGCTGCTAAGAGGAGGGTGGTGAGGGGGAGTGAAAAGCTGTGAGGAGGCATCATGACATGGTCTGTGTGTTTCCAGAGGGAGCTACCGCAAGCGAGCACAAGGCACTGATGTCAGAGCTGAAGATCCTCATTCACATCGGGAATCACCTCAACGTGGTGAATTTGCTGGGTGCCTGTACCAAACCCAACGGTAAATATCCCAGGGCAACAGGCTGTGCCTGCTCCCAGAGATCAGTGCTTGTCCCCTGTCCTTTTTGCTGGCCATGCGTGTGATCACAGGGACGTGTGAGGAGGTTATCAGTGTGTTTGTGTGCACTTAGGGCAGATGTCACAGCTCAGTGGGACTTCACATAAGTTGAGTTGGGGTAAATTCTGACCAGCTCAAGCCCTTACCTCTTGCCCTGACCTTTGGTGTTTTCTCACCAGGTCCACTCATGGTTATCGTTGAGTTCTGCAAATATGGAAACCTCTCCAACTACCTGCGGACCAAGCGGGAAGGATTCAGTCCTTACAGGGTAAGTAGCTTCCTTTGCCCCTGGGGACCTGTCCCATGTGCAGCCCGATACATGATCTGACAGTGTGACAAAGACACCCTCTGTCCTTTTTTCCGCAATGGAAGATTGGTTTAAGAGCAGGAAAAGACTGTGCAGAGTGTGGGTGCAGGAGTTACAATGTGTGTTGCCTGCTGAGGGTTTTGGTGTGGTCCCCTTGCCAGGAGAAGTCTCCCAGGCTGCGTATCCAGGTGCAGTCCATCGTGGAGGCTGTGAGAGCAGACAGGAGGAGCCGCTCCGGGACCAGCGACAGCGCCATCTTCCACCGCTTCCTCATGCACAAGAGCCAGACAGCACACCCGATCCAGGAAGGTAATGCTCCCGTCTTGGCAGCAGCTCCTCACCTGGGCCGCCAAAATAATGCCAGACTTGGCTAGTTTGGGGAATGAGTAGGAATAACTTAGTGGGTGTTCTCTCCCAGGGGGGAGCTGGGACCCAGCCTTGGAGCTGATCACTGTAGCACGGCAATTCCCTGAACAGGGCTGTTACATCATCTCTTGTATCTTGTAATAGACTTTATAAACCCAGAAGGGAGGATTAAATTCCTTTAGGGCATTTTAGCCTAAAGAAAGGAGAATTGAGGGAGATCTTGCTGGGTCCTCACTAGGAACAGGAATGATGAGCTGACCTTCAAAGTCTGTTCCTGTCCTGTTCCCCACAACTCTGTCTGACTGACATGTGCTGGAGGCTGGACTCATTCTCCTCACACTTGAGCAGGTTCCTGCTGTGTGCTTCCTGCCACCTAAGCAGAAAATCTTAGAGGGGAGATGATTACTCCAGTTAGCACTGAGGACTAGCTGTATCTCACTGAGAGACTGGCTGTACCCCACTGTCCTGGAGAGAGGCAAGCAGGAAAACAGACTGCTCGCTGTCTAATCATTTTCTTGTACTCCTGGATAGTGGACGACTTGTGGCAAAGTCCCTTGACAATGGAAGACCTGATCTGCTACAGCTTCCAGGTAGCACGTGGCATGGAGTTCCTGGCATCTCGAAAGGTGAGTTCACCCTTTCCTTTGCTCACCTGATCTTTTGTGTGTGCCTGATGAGAGAAGACCTGCTTACAGCCGCTTTACAGGTGACACACAGAGATTCTGTGATCTACCTCACACTTCTCAGGAAATCTGAGGTAGTCATGTGCACACAAAGATGGGAAATTAGTCCTCCTGTATTTCAACCTCTCCTTAACCATCCCCTTTTGAAAATTTTAACTTTAGCTCCTTCCCACTTCTACCATTTCCCCATTCCAGCTCAGGTTCACAGCGGGGAGGGAGGTGCTCTGCACTTTCTGATGGTTGTTCCTGTCCCTCTGATTTTGCCCCTTCCTCTTTGTGTGCCCTCAGTGCATCCACAGAGACCTGGCAGCTCGCAATATCCTGCTGTCAGAGAACAACGTGGTAAAGATCTGTGACTTCGGCCTGGCCCGGGACATCTACAAGGACCCTGACTATGTCAGGAAAGGCAGTGTGAGTGCCATCTTCTCAAACACTTGACAGATCAGGCCCCCTTGACAAAAAGATCAGAAAGGAGTGGAACCACTTGCATGGCTGGGACCAGAAGCCATTGTCCTGATGACAAATGTCCTGTCCTCCTCCACCAGTGTCTCCATCCCTCTCTGACCTAACCAAACCTCCATTCCTCCACGGAGAGAGGAGCAGGGCTATCAGCTCTGATTTCCTTTCATCCCTTTCATCCCATTGCAACAGGAAGAGCTGTCCTGCTTCATGTGCCTGACTGAATGCTTATGCCTTGCCTCTTCCTCCTGCAGGCCCGTCTCCCACTGAAGTGGATGGCTCCAGAAAGCATCTTTGACAAGGTTTACACTACACAGAGTGATGTCTGGTCCTTTGGGGTCCTCCTCTGGGAAATCTTCTCACTAGGTGAGTGCTAATGAGGATATCATGCTGCTGAGGGAAGCATCTCTACCCACGTAGCAGTTTGGTGGGTGAGTCTGTGCAGGAGGCCCTGACATTCTGAAGCACATCTGAGGACTTACGGGAAGTGACATCAATGTAGGCAAAAAAAATACAGAGGTCATATCCACCCATGAACAGAGTGATGGGGACACAGGCGTGCATGGGGACACATGGCCTCTGCATTCCAAGACAGAGAAGCCCGATTTGAGCAGCAACAAGGACTTGGGCTGTGTATGAGAAATGACCACATCTCCTGGTATTTTGGCGGGAAGGGCAGTCTCAGAAGGACTGGTTTCTGAGGGCACATTTCATGTTCCCACCCTTCTCTGAACCTTATTTAGGGGCATCTCCATATCCTGGAGTCCAGATCAACGAGGAGTTCTGCCAGAGGCTCAAAGATGGTACCAGGATGAGAGCCCCAGAGTACGCCACGGCAGAAATGTGAGTCAGAAACCTCACGGATCCCTCACTGGTCAGCGCAGAGCCCTCTGTGGGAGGGCAGAAACCTTCCAGATCCCAGCCTAGGGCAGTACAAGCCCCTCTGTGAGATACAGACCTTTCAGCCAGGGTGGGGAATGGGCCAACACATCCTTCACTCTAGGCAGCTGCCTGGAGAGCAAGGTTCAGATTGGAGCTCTCTAGGTACCTTTGCATGCCCATGCTGGGATGGGTCTGTAAGTGGGCAGTGTGCTTTCCTGCTGCAAAGGGTATCAGAGGTGCCTGAATCAGCTCCTCATGCCCTGTTATATTCAGTGCCTAACAAACCAACACCATTCCAGCAAGTCCACCTGGCCCGTGTGCTGGGGATGCCAAGCTTTCCTTCACAGTGCAGCTACTGTGGGAACCATGTGGGTAGGACCTGTGGAGAGGAGTAGGAGGGGGTTTCTGTGGCATAAAACCAGCATCTTTTCTTGGCAGCTACCGTATAATGCTGAGCTGCTGGCACGGTGACCCCAAGGAGAGACCGACTTTCTCTGACCTTGTGGAGATACTGGGGAACCTTCTTCAGGAAAACGTCCAGCAGGTGAAAACCTCTCTATGTCCCTGCTTAGCTCCAGACAGCTCTTCCTTCTCCCATTTCTGTCTCTCCCGCTGTGCTCTCTGCTGATTCTGTGGTCAATGCAACATCTTTGCATAGGCCAACGAATAACACAGGGATACCTGGATCAGAGATCTGTTTCCCAGAGCTGTTGGAGAACTCATTTCTGTGACAGCCCTCTAGCTGCATCCTCATATAACTCCACTCCTTGCAGGGTGGATGCCCTCTTAGTCGTCATTCCAGTGTTTCCATCCTAATCCCCAGATGATTATTTGAAATTCTTCATCTGAGTCAAGGCCTGGGTATTTCTGCTTCCCACACGCCTGCATAATGAAAACCAGGACTTGACCAGAGTTTCAGAAACTCTGCCCTCAGATTGAAATGTCAGGGCCATGTGAACAAAACAACAGTTACATTACAGCAGTCAGCTGTACAGTTTTCTTTGAAACTGTTACTAATCACTTCCATGCAGTAGTTCAACAGGACATTTAACTACGATGAGCTTGCAGCTCTTTTAACTGTTTCCTGATGTTCCCTTTCAGAAGCTGATAGCTAAATGCTTGAGTACTGTCTCATCCTGACGTCCATGACTTTAACCTTTCAGCACTGGTTTCCCTCACACGCATGACTAAGCCACAGTGACTAAGCCACAGTTGCCCTGGAGCACAGTGCTCTGTCCATGTAAGGTGGAGAACTGTGGGATTAGGTTGTTTTCCTGCTCACACACACCTCCATGCATCATTCACAGCTAGTTAATGTAAAGGGCACAGAAATCTCCAGACAGATATTTTGTCCCAGAGAAAGAAAATACATGAACCAGAAATTTTCCTTCCCAGCTCTGACAGTTTCTGCTTGTGAAACTCTTTTTTGTGGGAAAGGCTTCCCCTTCTTGCAAGGCCACTCACTGTTCTTCCTACCAGGAAGGGAAGGATTACATCCCGCTGAACGACTCTCACAGCTCAGAAGATGATGGTTTCTCCCAGGTGCCTTCCTCTGCCCAGCAAAACTCAGACGAAGAGGACATTGACATGAGGATACGCTGCCACAGCCTAGCAGCAAGGTGAATTCCCTCTGAAAAGGGTACAGGGAGCCCAGCAGGCAGCCAGCAGCCTGAGCTGTAAGGGACCCTGAGGGATAGAGGGAGAACCCAGACATTGGAAAAATCCCAGGTGATGAGGTGTGATCCAAGCATTTAGGCCATAGCATCTTGCTTATAAAAGCAGAATGATTTGATTTTCATAATGAGAAAGAGCCCTTGATGTGGAAGCCTATGACATTCCTCCTGACTACAGCTATGCTGCCAGAGGATCACATAAGGAGTTTCATCCTGTGTGCTGCTAACAAAGCCAAGCAAAAAGGCCTAAGCCTCTCCTCTCTGGAGAGCTGTGATAATGTGATGCCTGGGATCGATCTGATGATTTGCTGCTTACCCCAGGTGGAGAGGTCATTAGGGCCTGATTCAATTGGGAAGTCTGGGTGCTCCCCCACAGCAGAAGTAATATGGGGTGAAGAAGCCTAAGGTGACCCCATTACCTCCCCAAAATCCACCATTTGGGTCATCCGCCCCCCTGCATACTTCGGTTGCACAGTGAGGATGTTGGGTCCAGGTCCTGTTTATTCAGGACACTGAATGTTGGCTTTACTGAATGCACTGTGCTTCTGTCTGCAGATACTACAACTGTGTCTCGTTCCCTGGTTGTTTGACGGGAGGAAATCAGATCAGGTGCCCATCCAGGATAAAGACATTTGAAGAGTTTCCCATGACACACACAATGTACAAGGCACACCCGGTGAGTAGCATCTGCAAGGAGTTGAGAGGGGGGCAAAGAAATGTTCAGCTGTTTTCTGACACCTTTACTGTTAAAACCGTGGAAGGAAGATCAGTCCTATCTCATGTCAGTCTGTCTGCGTCATTCCTGTTAAGTCCATCAAGTCCTGTGCACATTCCTTTCTCCACCTCACACACAGGGGTTTCTCTGCAGCACAGCTCACACTGCCTGAGTGGGAAATGGGGAGGATAGATCTGCAAACGAGGGGACTATAAAGGACCTTAGAGAAGAGCCTGCTCTTCACCCTTTTCAAATCTGTGAACATAGCCTGGTTAAGCACACTGAAATCCAGCCAGGACTAGGTAAACCCAGAGGGCTTCCTGCATCTCCTGCATCTTGACCCACATGGCACTGTGCAGTAGGGACCTCCCTGGTCTATCTGAACTGGACTGGTACTTACATCTCTTGTAGTGGAAGAACTTCAGTCATACTCTAGTCTCAGAGGAAAACCTCACCTCTCACACATTTGATGGTAATAAATCTTCCAGACAGGGAGCACTCTTTTTTTTTCCCCAAAAGTGACACTGAACTGCACACAGAAATCCTACCTTTTCATGTGCTGCTTTTAGGAAGGTACCTAAGAAAATCAGATCCAGCATGCTGGTAAAGTGTCCTGCCTCTTTTTCCCCATCACACATACACACAATCTCATTTTCTGAATTATTTCTCCTCCCTTCCCACTCTGATCAGTCGACAGGGATGTTACTGATAACTCCTGTTGCTTCCTTCCAGGACAATCAGACAGACAGTGGGATGGTTCTGGCATCTGAGGAATTTGAGAGGATAGAAAACCGACACAGAAAAGAAGGTGGATTCAGGTACTCCTTAAGTCTAGCCACTCAGACCTCCCTGCTGCCAAATGCAGTGAGACCAGGAGGCAGCTTTGGTGTCTCCCCATACGCTGTACTGCTTGGAGCCCTCAGCTGTGGGCCCTGAGCCAGATAAGTCCATGCACTCATTAACAAGAGGCAAAACACACAAAGAACAGACATGCCTGCTGCTTCCTAGGGTTTAAAAATTTGAGCTGTGCCCATCAATGAGAATATGTCTGTTAAGATAATGAGGCACAGTGGAGTTAATGAAACTGTTAATGTTTATTGGCATTTTCTGGTGAAATGTGTCAGGGCTTGTACAAGCAGTGGCAGGTGGGATGGATGGAAGCTATGTGGCTGCCACCTGCCTCCCTCCCTCAGCCCTGACCCACAGGGTACAGGGCCTTGATGTGGTGGTGCAGGGATGGTACACGCCTTAGGACTTTCCAAATGCTGGTCCAGAACCTGGCAGGTTGAGCCCTTCCCAGGGCTGAGCATGTTATGAATGGCTGTGTCCTTGTCCCAGGCTTGGACAGTGGGTAGGAACCTGTCCAGCTTATCTCTGCCTGGTGCAAGAGCAGGCTGGGACCTTGTCTTGGTGACAGTGTGTTGAGTGAGCCATGTCAGCTCATGTGTAGACAAGGTCAGTCCCAAGCCTCTTCCTCACCTCCTCTGTCTCCCAGCGTCAGATCAGACTGGTCATTGTCTTTTCTCTTAGCCACAGCCCCGTGACCTCTCTGCTGTTGTATCAAGCTGTCTTCTTTTTCTTGTCCTCTTTTCCCTAAGGCATGCTCCTGTTGCCTCCTACACTTGTTGTCCTGTCTCCTGGAAAACAGTGCCCTTAAACCTTTTCTTGAATGTGTCCCTGCCCTTGCTCTTGTGACTTCCTGCCAGTCACTTGGTATTGGCAGGTGCTGAGATGGGGCTGCTGATTTCCTCCCACATCATCTTCATCATCTTTCTTCGTTTCCTTTCCCCCATCCTGGCTGTTGGTTTGTATCAGTTTGTGTTATTCCTGCCAGGTCTAGAAGCAGTTGAGGCAATGTCTCTTGTCTCTCCCTGCTCACTGGGGCCCCGACCCTTCCCTGTATGTGGCAGGTATCCCAAAGGTAACTAGAAGAGCTAAAGTAACTCTGTCACCAGGTTATGTGCAGATTTTTCACAAAATATGCATTCTGTGCTTAGGTTTAGAGCAAGGCCTGGCTTTGTGCTTTAAAATGGATTTCCTGAAGCTGAGATCTCTCTAAGCAGGACAGAGGCTTTCTAGGAGTGCCCAGATTGATTCCTTGTGTCTCTCTCCCTCACAGCAGTAAAGGGCCCAGTCGAACTATGGACCTGCCAGGGGAACAGTCGGACCTGCGGGGCAGATGTCGACCGTCATACGGGTCCCAAGTCGGAGGCCAGACTTTTTACAACAGTGAATACGGGGAGCTGTCAGAACACTCTGAGGATGGCAGCTGCACCCCGCCTGGAGAGGGGGCCAGTCCCCCCACTCTCCACGCTTCCTTCTTCTCTGAGCAGTACTAACGGCACCAAGCCCTGGAGGCGCTTGCCAAGGCATCCCCTCTTACCTTCCAGGCACGTCATCAGGGTCACTCAGAGCTTCTCCTTCAATCTATGCCCAAACTCAACAGGGAACCTACCCCAAACCAATGGAGAACACTGATGTCCTTGGAACCGCAGCATGATGGCTCATACAGCACCTCCAGCTGCAGCTTCCCCGTGCCGGGACTGCAGAGAGCACCTCCCTGATTCCTGGTGTTTCCTTTCTCCCTGCGGCTCAGACAGATGCCTTCTGCCGGCAAGTGGGTGCCTGTATTCAGCCCTATGGCACCTTCTGCCTACCATCCAGCCTCCGCTCGGATCAGCTTCCCATTCAGAAAGCCCATTTCAGGTCAGATATAAATAGATCTGTCTTAGTCTCAAGTTTCTTCCTGGTGTGCAGCCTGAATGTTTTTCCTTGGATTGCTTCCTCCTCCCCTCCTCATGATGTCAGCTGCTGAGCTGCAGAGCAGAATCAAAGGGAAGAAATCCCTCATGGTATTAGCAGCAAGAGCAGGACATTTTAAAGAGGTGTACTGAGAGATCCCAAGGGATCTTTGTAAATGCTCGTGCATGCTGCTCATTCTGAGTAGGTGCCAGCCTCCCCATCTCCTCTGCAAGCAACACCCACACCCCTCTCATCTCTGCTGGGGGGAAGCCTGCCAATCTGCTTTATCTCCAGGATTATTTTAGCCATCTCAACACAGCTAGTGCTGAGTAGGTCATCAGCTGATGGCTGAAGTGCTCCCACGGTGAGATAAATAGCAACTCTTTTTGCAGGCCCTGTGCAAAACAGGGTTTTTATGATCTCTGCTGGGAGCAGGTTACTCACAGGTCTGCTGCTCTCACCTTCCCCTTCTCCCAGAGCAGCGCTGAGATCATTTGTTGCTCAAGTGAGAAATAAAAGCAAAGCCGGGTTAATTTCAGCTGTCTTCCAAACACAGAGTGAAAATGGGCTGTTTGCTGGGAGGAAAAGGATCAAAGGGGTAGGGAGTGAAATGTTTATTTTCAAGCGGCTGCAAGCGTTTTGGAAACAATGGAAGGAACAGGCCTCCAGCAATGAGGTGCCTGGGTTGCATCCCCTTGTGTGTTGGCATCGCTGAGCACAAGGGCAGCAGCACCTGGCCAGGGCTAAAGCCCTGATTCTCCTGGGTGGACAGTTCTGCACCATGACCTTTCCTGTTGCACAGATTCCCTGACTCAAAGGAGGCACTCTCTGCCCAGAGAGCTCCTCTCCAGTTTCTGTTGCAGAGCCGCCAGCATACCTGTCTCTGGAGGATTAAGGAACATGTTTGCTGAGGAAACATCTCATCACTTGGGCCTTTTGTTTCTAAAAGATACCATGTGAATTCAGAGCTCTGAGGAACCTCCACAGCCCCTCTCTCTAGATTTCTGTGCTGCTGCCTCACCACTTCCCACCTACTTCTTTCCATCCTGCTCCCAATCCAAGAGCTCAGCCACAGAGCATGGTTACATCACCACCACAGGAGTCTGGGTGAAGAGGCTCATCTGAACAGCTTGTCATCATCTCTTCTCCCACATGCCCGTGGCTGGCAGAGCTCCGTGCACAGGGGCATCTCAGCACCAGGGAGTTTCTGCTTGCAGGCCATACTTCTGTCACAGAGCCAAGGGTTTGGACTTTTAAAACTGTGTTTCCTGTCAGATGTACAGCTTTTCCAAACTGTATTTCTTTTCCAGCAGAGGGGTTTGCGCGTTTCCCGACGTAAGCCTGAGAGTCCTTACAGATGATGTTGCCAAGTCTTAATTATAGTTCTCTGCACAAGTGTAATGGGGAGATTTATTTAGCACATGGGAAAAGCACGCCTGTCATTCAGATTCTCTAAGCCTGTGCAGCTCGCAGTTCCCCTCCCTTTTTGTGTCAGCAGGGTGACATGGCTGCAATTTCCATGGCAAAAAGGAGGCACAAAAGCAGACCAGCTTGAGCCAAACTGGCTCAAGATGTGGAATTGAAAACTGCATGTGACAATGAATTCCCTGACTTTACTGGTGTCCCCTGAAGTTGCCAGGAATTTAAGCATCTTTAAGTAATTGTTGTGACTCAGTAAGAAACCTCTGGCAGGAGATGCTGGAGAGCCAGGCCAAAGAAGTAGGACAGCCAACGGGGCGTAGGCCAGACCAAATTCTCCTGCCCTCATCTTGCCCTGGTTTTTGAACTGGTGGTTCCCTTGGCAGAAGGAAGGTTGCATGTGCCCTGTGCTGCTGGAGGTCTCCACTGGCATTCACGTGGGTGGAAGGTGGCCGGCTAAGCTAAATTCAGGCTGCTCGCTGGATGATGTGCCCAGGCTCTCGTGTTTCCAGTGCTCCACAAAGAGTTCTCTGCCTGGAAACACAGCCCCATCTGCGAGATGGCCCAAGAAAGAGGACCAAAAAGAAAATAATAGTAGAAAAACAGAATTCCAAAGTAGCTGCAAGTCCTTGCCCGTATGTGAGGGATAGATACGTACTGGCAAAGCTCAACTTGCAAGGCAGCAGCAGAATTCCTAGCAGAAAGGGGACAGAGGCATCTGAGCGCCCAGGCTCATTTTCAGTGTGGCCATCCATACAGCTGCACTTTGTCTCTAGGTTTAAGTGTAAATTGCTCACAAGCATCTTTGCAGAGAAGGGTTGCCTCGTTAGAGCCATTGTTAACAATCTACTGCTTCACCCTGGGGAAAGCACTGGTGTGACATCTGATTTTTGAACATTCAAGTCCACAGAAGTTTATTTTCTCTGTGTTGCACCAACTTGATGGGTGGGGGTTGAATCGGATCCTATTGTATCTGTGTCAACAGCATTGCATGAACAGTGCAGCTTGATAGGGGCAAACGCTGGCTCCTCTTCAGACACTCCTGCTGATGTAGAACTGTAGTGGGGGATATTGAAGAGCTGTTGAGACAATTGTACTTTTGGTCTCTAAAAGTATACTAAAATTAGATGTACAAACCTGATAACCCTTTCCACTCTCTTGCATTATTTCTGGCTTTTTATTTTTACAGTCTCCAGATAAGCATGAGCATGAAGTGAAGCTGGTCTGTTTTGGTTTTAGGATGTGAGACGACAGTGTTTTCTGTCTTTCCACAGCAACAAGGGAGTATTTCAACCTTTAAAATCCGGCGCTTGGTAATTGTGCCTGCTTGTTCACAATGCACTCTCTGTTTTGTTTTGTTTGGGCTTTTTACTGGAACTCAACATTGAAGCTAAGCTATTTATCACCATCACCTTCCTTTAAAATGACTGTTTCCGCTCTATGCTCAGCCTCATTTTTTTTACAACCTGTTGGTGTTGAGAGGACATTCCTCCCTCCTGAAAACAGTGTTGGGTCCCCTACTTGCAAATACACGTGTGTCTCTGAAGAAAAACCTGTGTATCAAGTAACACTTCATTTATATTGCAATATTTTAACCTGGTACCTGTTGTTGCTCCACCAGCATTCAGTGTTTCAGTGGGCTGCCTTCGAAGCAAGTAGGTTACAACATGGGTTATGTGCGAGTACAAAGCGTGGTCTGTGTGTGTGAGTGTGTTGTGTGTGAGTGTGTGGGTGTTTGCACATGAGTTTTCCTACCGGTGAGCATATGTGAGTGGTTATAACTCACGTTGAGTCTTGTCTCTGGAAGTTCACGGTTATATATCAAACCAGTTAGAACACTGCTTCCTTTCCTCTTTATAGTACTTGTTATCCTTTGTCATTAAGAGTTTTGTTGTAATATCTAAATGTGAAAATGAATAAAATCGTAACTGGCAGCTGCTCTCTGGTTCCTGGGGCCACCGCTGCCCCCGCAGCCCCGGGCAGCCCAGCCCCGGCCAAGCCATCAGCACATTTGGGGGTTTATTATTTTTACTTTTGTGCCCGTTTGCATTTCCCCGCATCCTCTCGGAAACAGCTGGCCTTTGTGGTGTTTCCATCCAGGATGGAACTCCGTCTTTTCTCATGGCGAAGCCGGATACGCTTTGGCCAAACTGGCTGGCAGGAGCCGGCAGCACAGTACCCAGCACGCAGCGCCCAGCCCTGAGCCCCGGATCCCCGTGACCCTTCCCCGCCGCCTCAGCCCTGGGGGTCTGGGACCCTCCGGCCCTCACGGGCCCTCCCGCCCTCCTTCACCACGCTGAGGGGACCAGAAGCCCCTGGACCCCCCCCTCCGCCTTGTCAGCGCACC
>VZRE01009121.1:474886-499941 GCA_013396775.1 Cephalopterus ornatus
CTGAGGGACCGGCGGAGCCCCGAGGGACCGGCGGAGCGCGGCTGCCCCCGAGCAGCCTCCCCTGGGAGCCGCGGCGGCGGCGGATCGCACTCGGCTGGGACCTGCCGTGACTCCCCTGGCTCCTCCCATGGCATGAGCCCGAGCTCTCCTCCCCGCTCCGCCTGCTTTTGGTCTCTCCGCGCTCCCGGGCTGTCAGATGGGATAGGACACACCCGGGCGTGCGGGGCTCGGGGGAGCGGCGGAGGCAACCGCTGACGGCCGTCGGCTCGAAGGGAGTCGAAGATGAGCTGGCGGTGGGCTCGCCAGCACTGGAACGGCGGCTCCTCCGGGCTGCTGCTGCTGCCGCTGCTGCTGTGGCACGGCCGGGTCCGGCCGGCCGGCGCCGACAACGCCAGCCAGGCGTACTACACCGCGCTCATCAACGTGACCGTGCTGAGCCCCGAGCGCGGCGGGCCCACGCTGCTGCGGATCGACCGCGGCCGCTACGGGCAGGACTCCCCCAAGGTGGAGGTCAAGGGGCTGCTGGTGGCTCCCGTCCCCATCAACGGAGGTAACGCTTCCCCTCGCTCGCTGCCGGGTGGTTGGCCTTTGCCTGGGCTGGGCAGGCTTTCCTCGAGAGCTCTTGACGGACGGGGAGGAAGAGCCTGCCCAGAGGAAAATAAATAAATCCGTGATCTGAGAGTGCTGGCTTGAATAACGGCTCGGCAAAGCATCATGTGCTTTCCAGCGCGGATCCCAGTAGGCTGGGCGTATTGAGCGAGTGAAGGTGTTATTCGTAAACTAATTACAGAGAGTCGGTAGCGATAGTTGATAGTATTTGGGGGCAGCGTTGCCGTGAATCTCAGAACAGCTGCATAGCCATCGCACTGCGAGACGTGCATCCGGATGGCTTTGGCAGCTGCATGAAGTCACGATCGTTCAGTGTACAATTCCTAAAAGCGCTGTTTAAGCTGCCCATCCAGATTTGGAAGGACTGAAGCCGTTCGTTACTCTCATAGCCAGCCCGAAATGCACTTGTTTGCAGTACTGAACACTGGGTAGAGCTTCCAAACAAGTTTTCTTTTAATTAAGTGAAGCTGTTGTCCATCAGTTGGGGTTTTTCCTGACAAATCTTGGGGTTTATGGAGAACGCTAATTTGAACAACTGAGACTATTGTGATTTCTGCCTGAAATGAAACCAGTTTCTTCAGTGGTAATGGTGTTGTTTTAATAGAATCTTATTTTGAAAATCCTCTTTGCTGTTATCTAAAGTGCCATCTTTAAAAAATAGACCACTTGATGGATCACAGTGGTCCCAACCTGTCTCCTGGACAGTAAACATCTGAATAATGTATTAAGCGAAATATTTTAGTCAGTTGAAACTAGAGTCTAAGTGGTGAATGTTAAGAGTGGTTTAGAGGAATTGATAGCACAAAACTACTATATTATTAGAAGCTTTAGAGAATTTGCCAAATCGTAAGATCAAGAATACTTTGATGCTTCTTCAGAACAAATGCATCCTGGTAGGCAGCCTCTGTAACCTTCTGGTCCGGGTGGATCAGGCTGCGCATCAGCAGGTGCTTGCCAGTGTCACTGAGGCTTTGCTTTCATTAGCTTTACAAAGTATACCTAGGGCATATTAATGGGGCAGATTTTTGGGTGGAAGAGTGTGGAAGCGGACATCGTTGAGGAAATATACTGTAAAACGATTTTCATTTGTACCTCATGCCTTCACTCTGAGTCACCTGTCATCAAGTATGCTCAGTCTTTCTTTTGCTTCCTGGTATTCCTCATTTGCATGCCCCATGAAGTCAGGAGTCTGTCCTGAAACTTTTAGGCATGTAAACACTGTTAACGCAAGTAGTATTTTTACAGGTTTTAAAACTGCTGCCTTTTAATATATTCAAGGTATCAAAGCACTTTATTTTTTGAGGTTGCATTATTTGTCAAGGAAAACTTTTGATATTAATTTCTATTTAGTCTGCTTCTGTAACTTTTTCCTGCCTTCTTCTGATATGATCTTCACTAAGCTGTGATTAAAACATTGAGGGAGGCTGTGACAGCATTTTCACAGGCAGCTGGTAATGGGAGAAGAGCTAAATAAAATTCTGAGCAGTCCATAAACAGTTTTTTTATACCTACTGCTAAGTATTATGATGAATAACTTTAGTGAGAAAGCACAGCAGGAACTGTGAAACTGCAGACCTGAATTGCTGCAGTTTTGACACGGTGCAGTCAGTCGTTAAAACTTTGTCGTCAGTTGTTGGGGGGATTCAGTTTTGCCCTTCTGTTTCACAACAGAAGACTTAAAGCAAGCACAGCAGCAGTTGTGTTCCTTACTTTGAGATATTCTGAATTGTTCTGTGGAGGTTGTTTTATAGTTTACGTTTTATTTGAATTTTGCTAAGATGCTTCTTGTGGTTTAAAAATATTTCATGTGATAAGAAAGATTGGAATATTTTGTGCTTTTACTTAGGCTGTTCTTGAACATCTTCTGCTTTTTTTATATGTAAGTTTTGTAAAAGATGGTGCAGTCTTGCTGCAAGTAATTGCTCTAATGTCTTTTTATCAGCTTGTTTATATTACTGTAGAACTGGTTTACAAAATATTTTTTCTAATAGCTCTAAACACGAGTAGCTTCCAGCCACTGCTGTTAGAGCAGTAAGCTGTTCTCACTTATCCTCAGAAGAAAAGGACTCTACAAACTTTGTTAACAATTATGGCTGAAGATACCTTGACTTTGAAACTGCTTTGATGGTCAAGCATTCACCCATTTATGAGCAGTCCTCCGAAATATCTGTAAATGCGGGTGATCTATTAGCATCTTGAGGGTATAGACTGTTTTAGAGCTGAAATGTCCTTAATGTCACATTTTTGCATGCTCTGTTAAGAATCACAGAATGGTTTGGGTTGGAAGGGACCTTCAAGTTCATCTCATTCCAACCCCCTACCATGGACAGGGATACCTTCCACTAGACCAGGTTGCTCAGAGCTCCATCCAACCTGGCCTTGAACACTTCCAGTGATGGGGCATCTTTTTAAAACCCTTATTCATTCCCTCAAGGGAAATAAATTAATTTATTAATTCAAGGTTTAGGGATAATGCTCTGCTGCAGGCCATATTACTGTTTGTAATAGCACAACCTGTGATTTTAAGTGTTCTGTTCTGCAGTGTTTTTTAACTTGTATTCTTGAATACGCCCGATATTTTACATACTGCTTTTCAAAGAAGATGCCAGTCCCATGTGATCACCCATCCTTTATATCTCTGTGCAGAACGACACAGTCGATCACTTCTCCCGTTTCTTTTAGCAGAATTTCTTTCATGAAATCCAACCTTGTCGTGTTAATGCGTGTACTAAAACTCTTTCCCTGTTCTTTTTATAGACCCCGGTCTGAAATGGATAGGGGCTTTCAAAAGCAGCGTTCCCCTGGAAGTGGTGTGGCGGTAATTGGCGTGACCACTTGTGAATGTGCCTGGTGAAAGTGCAGCTCCAGCGAGCTGCTGGTCACAGTTGGCTGCTGGGTGAACGTGCAGCACCTGTGTGTGCACGTTCTTCCAAGAGCATTAAATGCACGATAGCAGCTCAGTTTCCTTATTAGTCTCCCTTCCGTTGTTCCACTTCTAGTTCCTTTTCTCGCCTCCTCTACCTTGTTAATCTTTTTTCATGACTTAATTTCTTATTAGGAGAGCGTTTTAAAAAAGCTTCCGGATATGCGTGCTTGCAGATTGCAAACAAAAATGCTCCTCTGGTTTTGCATGGAAGGATAAGAGTGAAACGCATCTTCACAGCCTGATGCAGCTTTTCTGATAGTGTAGTTCAGGTTTGTAGTATCTCTTTGTGAGGTTCCTGAGCGCTTCTCACTCAGTCCCTTACTCTGTTATTTGTGATTTTGTGCAACCAGACATTTCGTTGTCACGTGGTTTGGGTTGGAAAGGACCTTAAAAATCATCTTCCAACCCCCTTACCATGGGTGGGCAGGGACACCTTCTTCTAGATCAGATTGCTCAAAGCCCCATCCCCTCTGGCCTTGAACACTTCCAGGTTGTTTCAGCCCAATCCTCTCCCAGCAGCTGCCTGGGTCCTCGTGGCATTATCTGTACATGCACCATGGAAGTGTTCAGTCCTGTGCCACTCCAGTGGCACCTCTGCTTTTAAACTTCTTTGGTGTTGGGTACCTGACACCAGTTGTGATGCAGACCTGGAAGTGTCAGGCGTATTCCGCTTGCCATGGCAAACCAGTTTAGAAGCCACTGAAAACTCAAATGGTTCTTGGTAGAAACTGCAGTACTTTGTGATTTAGTTCCCTCAAAAATGTTCTCCATGGGGAACAGGACTCTTTTGTCACTGCTGAGTCTGTGTTATTGCTTGTTTTGTGCTTGGATTCCAGTTGGAGCACTGGAAATGTCAGTCCTGTGTGCTCTGAGTCCCCTCACGGGTGGTCACACCTTGCTGGGAGGTGAGAATTGGGTAGCAGGGAAAGCAGGCAGCATGATCAGGATTGGAGATGGGGCCGATAGGAAGAGAAATAGCAGCAGACTCGAAGCCAAACTTGAAAATGTTAAGATTCACTGAGCCAGTCGTTCAGGAACAAGGGTCTGAGGAGGGGTGGAAAGGGAGGAAGTTTAAAGGGTGTATGGGAACATGATGGTTGTACAATAGCTGCTTTGGGGAAAGAATTAATAGGAAGGGGAGACCTCCTGAAGGAGTGTTAGGGTTGGGGCTGGGTAAGGAGACCGAGAATTTGAGGAAAAACATGTTAGAAAAAGGTGAAAGTGGGGAAGAAACAATGTTGGCTCAGTGTTAGCAATGGAGGTTGTATGGTGCTGTAACTGCAGCCTTCTGTCGCATCTGACACTTCATAAACATGTTGTGTGAACAAGTTTTAGCTGCAGATTTAAAGTGCCAGTTTCCTGGTAACTGCAGAGCTTTAAGTAGCATTCAGACAGAATTTCTGGCCCAGAATCCAAACCATTAAGGTTTAGGAAAATGCAACAAGCAAATATATCAGTAGAGTAGAAGGAAGAAACATCTAGTGCCATGCATCCATCCTTTACCATTGGTCTCACTATCCAGCTAGTCATTAATTGATAGAAAAAGTGGAAGTTATATAGTGGAGTTTATAGCCATAATTGTACTACTTGCTGAGCTAACAAGATTAAATCTGAACTATTACAGGACTCTTCTAAGCTTCAGTGATTTTCTTTTGTTTAACTTCTTCCCTGAAACAAGATTACCTCTTATTCAAAGAGTTTCTTTTAGTGCTAAAGCCAGCTTTAATCAAAGCAATTACCTGAAAGAGCTGTTGAAAATAAAATGTCGTTGTACATAACTCATTGACTCATTGACACAACTTTTAAAAAGTGGAAATTATGGCTGGCTTAAATAGAGACTGTATTGATAATAAGACAAGTAGTAATATATTGAAAGAAAATATGTCTATTGCATGTATTAAGCCCTAATGGGATTGCAAATAACCAGTACCCTTCTTTGAAATAAGAATCTATCAGCACTGCTGTGTTGCTTCTGTAGATTTCCCTGCTGATTTCGTTTTCTGGAAATTTTATCACAGGATTATAATTAATGCGTTGCACGGAGCTGTCTTATTTTACCAGTCAAGTGTGCTGTGGCAGCACCTGCCTGGGCAGTGGTGCTGGAGGAGGGAGTGCTTTGGGGTGCAGGCTGATGGCACTGCACCCTGCTGTGTGCTGGTTTTGCTCCCAACAAGCCTCTTGATGTGCTGCCCCTCAAAATACCGGTGGTGTCTCTCCAGCTATTGTATTACAGTGATTGAAGGTCAGACTTTAAAATGATTTCTGTGTGTGTAGCTGAGACAGACCAGCTCTGGCAACTGGTGCTGGGCTCGGAGAGTACAGGGAGATCTTATTATTAGCTAAGGTCCAATCAATAGCAAGACATCTGACCTTTAAAAAGAAGGAAAAAAAGGAAGAGGAAAAGAAACACCATGGAATTAAATGGTTAATGCCCAGGGAGTGGGGTATTTCCATGAAAAGAGGACAAAGTCTGATAACAGCCAGTGCATCAACCTAGGCTGAAGTCACTGTTGTGTTTGGAGCAGCATAAACACACAGTGTATGAGAGGGAGCAAACCCAGCTGTGGTTCAGAACTAGGAGACTGTCTGCATTCAGGCAGGTGAGTTCTTCTGGCAAAGCCTCTGACAGCTGACCTAATAATTTCATTTTTCTTCCACCAAGTGGCTCTCCCTTGTGTAGGGAGAAGGCTAAAAACTTGGTCAGGCAATTGGAAAAGAGGAGGAGGAATGTACTGTTGCTGTGCTAATGTGAGCTTGCTACTACTTCTTCAGTAGTTGAGGGAGCTTGGTTGGATCTGTTGCATTATTAACTATTTTTTTCCACACGAATCCCTAAAATGCTGTCACAAACCTTAGTCCTTCAGCATGAAGGGCTCTTGAGTTATAAAAAATGGTCCAGGAGAAACAGTTATACAAGTTGAACAGTCCTGTGTGTTCTGCAGAAGGATATCGAAGCTGTCCTAGAGCTGAAAACAAACATGAGCCTAATGGTGAATACTTTAATTGCAGCTGATCCTTCTGTAAAGAGGTTCTTCTGTGGTGCTGGGGCGTACAGAAGAAAGGGAGATGTTTACAACAACACACAGTACATAGCTCTTTAACCTAGCAGGCTGCCACTTCTAGAAGAAAATTGGGTTTTTGGTAACACATAGGCACAAAGAAAGGAAAGGCAGAGTAAATAGCTTGTATTTCAAATAAGCTGGAAGAGTAGCACACCTATAGGGAAACATACTTAGATGGCTTTCTGTACAGTTGAATCTTCTGAAATTACATGAGTGACTTCTGATCATGTCTTTTTCTGTGCAAGTGATTTGTTTTAGAATAATTTAATGTGAAATTTCTTTTTATTCTGGCAAGTAACATTAGCTTTGGGCACCTCACTACAAGAAAGTTGTTGAGGCACTGGAGTGTGCCCAGAGGAAGACAGTGGAACTGGGGAAGGGTCTGGAGCACAAATCTGATGAGAAGCAGCTGAGGGAGTTGGGGAGGCTCAGCCTGGAGAAAAGGAACCTCAGGGGGGACCTTCTCACTCTCTACAGCTCCCTGGAAGGAGGTTGTAGCCAGGTGGGAGTTGGTGTCTTCTCTCAGGTAAGAAGCGACATGATGAGAGGAAACAGCTCAAGTTGTGCCAGGGGAGGTTTGGATTCAATATTAGGAAAAATTTCTTCACCAAAAGGGTTGTCAAACATTGAACCAGACTGCCCAGGGCAGTGGTGGAGTCACCATCCCTGGAGGGATGTAAAACACTTGTAGATGTGGCACGTGGGGACACAGGTTAGTAGTGAACACGACAGTGGACTTGATGATCTTAGAGATCTTTTCCAACCTGAATGGTTCTGAAATGTTTCTAAACCTGAATGATTCCATGATCATCCAGGTAACACTTGCAAGCCCACATCTTTTAGACTTCAGTTGGACTTTGGGTAGTGGAGCATAGACGACAGGATAACGTAGAGCTGTTCGTGATTCTGTTTATCTGTGTCCCTTACAATGCCCACCAATGTGCCTGGCACCTGAGCTGTACAGCAGATGTTTTGTTTTAGCCAGCTCACCTTGCAAGAAGGGTGAACCTGCTGGTAAGACTTTCACTCTGAAAATCGTGTATTAGGTATATTGAAAAGACAAGCAGAAAATCTCGCGTTTCACTATTGTTTCTGAATTTTATTTAGATAAAAGTGAAAAGATTACTTAACATTTGTGTGGTGTGACAGGATGCTAATGTAAAGAAAAGTGGGTTGCGGCTTTTTATTAAATCTGAAGTGACTTGCAGACACTCAGTTCAGATTTATCTAAACCAATCAGATTTTTTGTACTACTTAAGTAGCGCTGAAATAGTAGTGTCAGCTGTTAAATTTTCATCAGGATACACTGAATACACCTTGTCAGGAATAACATGCTGTAAGCATTTGAGTGGTGTTTGGTGGTCTATATCTGGAAAGCTTTAATCTCTTAATATCTTGTTTCCTAATTCTGTTGCTTTATCCAGTAACATTTCACAGCTCTGTCCACAGCTGAGGGAGACTTTGATCTCTACCGTGGTAGAAAATTTTGTACTACTTTTCCCACAGATGCAGTTTCTGTTATCTCTTACTGATTTCTCTGTTGCTTTTTAAGCTAAAAATTTTCAAGCTGTACAGGTTTCAAGGTGCCTACATGAATTTTTGTAAAAATGAACTATATGACAGATTTTGAGTAATGCTGCTTTCTTAGTCAAGGTGCCCTTTGTGGCTTTTATAATTTTTTTCTGTAATAGCCTTATTTTTGTGGCCATTTTTGTTTTCATATCATAGTTTTGACCATGATTGCACTGAAGCAAACCCCACATAATCCATAGGATTACTGTTTTTCATAATTCCATGTATTTAAAGTAATTTTATGTTGGTCGTAGTGTCTACTTTCAGTTATCTTTGGCAGTTTGAGAGAATTCTATGGAATTATGGCCATTTATTAAATGGCATTTTCAAAAGATATACCACACCTGAGAAGGATGGGATATTGAGCTTTCAAGGCTTGAGAAACTTCCTATCCCAGTCTTGCTGGTGCTTTCCACCACCCGTGTTTTTAAGTGGAAATGTTCCAAGCAAGAGGGAAGTGTGCATTAAACTGCTTTTGTCTTAACGGAGGGCGCTGAGGTTGGTGTCGCATGTGCCACGTTGTGGTTCTGTAACATTTTCAGAAAGGACTGTAATTCCTTTTAAAAAACATGTACTGTCCTCAAATTTAAGATTAGAAAGAGAAAAGCTGCAAAAGTGCAGTGGGCGTGAACATGCTCTTTTCATGATTGATGCTGTTTATGATGGCCATCACCAGTGCTGAAAAACAACATGTGTGGATGGATCAGTGCTAGCCAGCAGTTTCCAAAGGGATTCAAGTAATGATGTCAGGGTAGAGGAAGAAAGTACTCTACAAAATTTGGCTCTGGGCATCTGTATTTCAGATTTTCCCTGATGCCTGTATGAAACAAAAGCAAAAGTACAGAAAGACAGCTCCATCCCTGAAATGTCTGATGCAGCCTTGAAAAACAATTGTGAAAAGGATGTGCCTGTATCTGGCTCCCCACCCTCCTTCCAGGGGAACAGGGAGAGGCACTTCTTGTCCAAATTAAGAGATGCAGCGACTTCCTGTACGTCTGCCACAGTATAGATTCATCTGCACTAGTTTTCTTTAGGCAAGCAGAAGATTGTCTTTCTTGTTTCAGAAAACATCTTTAGCTCTTTAAGTCTCCTTCCTTACAGATCTTAACCTCAGCTCTGTTGAGCTGAGGGTGCTTAAAAAGACCTTTTGTTTTGTTTCCAGCTAATAGGTTGAACTGGATATTTTTTTGTGGTGGGTCTTTTGCTGAAATCTCATAGTCTGTGCTCACCAAACTCACTTCTTTAAAGGGGAAAAAAATATAGGACACTTCATTTGAATTGCTCTTACGAACTGTAATGTTTTCTGAGCTATTATGCAAATAAATTGTTTGTTTATGTCTTGAAAAAATAACTGTTTATCCCAACTATTTTTAGTAGCCAATGATTCTTATACTCCTGGCATTTGAAAGCATAAATACATTTGCATTATAGATTGCTGTTGGCTCTAGATATATAAAATCCTTTAACGATATGACCAGTGTATCAGACTAAACTGTGTTTCCAGTTTTGCAAACAGATCTGTCTTTCATCGGTTTCAGCTGCTGTAGCGTGAAGTTTATCTTCTGCCTTGGGTTTTGTGCCTTTTGTACACAGCTCTGTGGGTTTGGGCTGTTCCAGGATATGTTACAGCATCAGAAAGGACAAAAGAGCTTTGCATACTGTTGAATTCAGACGTCTGGCATTTGCCATTTCTGTTACTCTTGCTTTATACCAACTATACCTGTTTAGCTGACGAGTGCTTTGTGTTTGCAAAACCATTTGTTTCTCTATGAATTTGAATACGTTTCCTTGTAGACAAAATGTGTGTGTGTAAAAAGCTGATGTTGGCTGCTGGGGTTTTACAAGATCAGCTTTTAATATTGTCCCTATTTTACAGTAGCCTGCACACAGCAGATAAACTGTGAAATCTTGTTTTCACAATCTGCTTTGTTTAGTTGTACTTCCCACTGCAGTGATATTTATGGCTGCATTAGAAAGAAAAAAAAAAAAGTTGTGCTCCCCAGAATGACTGATAAACAGCTGTTTTGTAAATGCCTGTAGCAGATGAACCATATTCTAATGTTTTTAAGCCTCTAGGCAGGTATTGATTTGAATGTGAATTCATTGTTCTAGCTGCACTGGAGTTAAAAATAGCGTGTGTTAGTGAGCCTAATTCTCGGGGATATAGTCACAGCTTTCAATGCAAGAGACTTCTTTTTTTTAAGTCTTTTTTTTATAAGAATGCAGTTATCTTTAGGCTTTATTAACAAGAGGATAGTGGCTTCCTCGTGCATAACAGTTAAGTAATTCAGCAAAACTTGGAGTTAGTTTTGTTCTTTTTTTTTTTTTTTTTTTTTGCCCCTTTGAACAATTTGCCATCCACGTAAATGTATTTCCCATTTCAGTTGCAGATCGCCTGGGCTGCGACCCTCGAACACGTTTCCAAGTTCCACCAAACACCAAGCAGTGGATTGCTCTACTACAGCGAGGAAACTGCACATTTAAAGAGAAAATACTGCGAGCAGCTTCACATAATGCCACAGCTGTGGTCATTTACAACAATATATCCAGTGAGGAACCTGTCACGATGACTCATCAAGGTAAATAAAATGTAATCTCCTTCGCTGTAATTCTTTTGCCATATAAACTATTGCTGAAGAGCCCTTGGCAGTGGGCAGATGCTGTTTGACAGAGCCTGTTCTCTAATGATGTTAACGTGTATGCAATATAGTGAAATAAGCAAATAATTCTGAATAGTTATTTTCCTTTAGCATACGTTTTATCCAATGTCATTGGTTAAATTACTTCCCTCTGCAGTGGAGATGTGGGTGTGTTGGAGTGAGGAAGTAGCTGTTAGATCTGAGGAGCAGTCTTTCAGCCCTTTCTGAAGAAGAGGAGCCAACATATATACATCTGTAATGAAAGGTCTAGAATTTTACAAAGCATCTGTACCTGAATAATTTTACAGCAGCATGGCTTCAACTGGCTGTTCTGGTGGGGACCTTCAAATGTTAGCAGTTGTATTTTGGCATCTGAGCCTGCAGTGACAGTTTAGAGGGTTGTCTTCCTACAGTGTGTCTGAGTGCCATACAGGAATCAACAAAGCAGTGATTTAGAGGGCAGTTGGCTCTGTAAGTTGTCTAGAATAATGCTGGAAACCTGGTTTTCTGTAGAGTTCTACTTCTTTACAGCTACCTATGTGTAAAATTTCACTGCTGCTAGTGACTTACTCGTACCAGTGGGAGCCTAGTGTAAACATTTTCCTTGGTTAAAAGCTATATTTACAATTATGATAACTGCATTTTTCATTTTCTAGAAGGTTTTCTTGATTTGGAATTATTTAGCTTAATCGAAAAAAAGGCATATTTTTATATTTGGTGGCTGTACTGCTGTCTGAATTTTATTTTTTTTTAAGAATATTTTCAGTCCTTTTAAGCATAGGAGGTTGCTTGGAAACTAGAATTTCGTAATTATTGCTTTGTATATTGTCACACAATTAGAATTGAGTTCTTGTACTAAAGTGCTACGGTGAGGGGGTTTTCTCTCTTTTTTTACAAGGCGAATGTCTTGTGGCTTCTTCTGGTTTAGTGAGGTTTGACCTTCCCTATTCTGTATACCATAGGAATTTTCCAGGGAGATTTTGACCTCTGTGTAGCAATGCAAAGCCTTGACAATTCATTTTTGTCTTAGAATCCTTCCTTAGACATTTTTACAAGTAATCTGCAGGCAAAAACTCCCTTGTTCTAGTGAAACACTTTTTGACACCTTCCTCTTGTGTTTTTTTCAATGTGGGTTTTTGTTTAGGTTTTTTTTTTGCCACTTCTCTCTCTGCAGATGCAACACTCATCCTAAACCTTTGACTCTGGACTCTATTTGAAATACTTGCAAGAATGTAAATTCTGCAGTCTGTTAAGCAATGATTTGTGAGTTTTCCCATGGCCTGGAATACCTCAGTGTGGCAGGAAAAAAGATTACTATTAATAATACAGCTGTAGCATTGTTGTCCCCATTACATGTTAAATTAAACAATGGGCTTGATTATACCTTTAGTACCTTCTTTCTCATAATGCTGTTAGATTTGGCAGTTGCTTTCATAGCAAGGGGATGGGATCTGTCTTTCCTTAGGAAATCCTGGTTCACTCGGTGTTTCAGCTCTGGAAACCAGTGTGTTGCCTTTGAAACTTAATCAATAGGCCCAGTGGTTCTTGGTTGGATGAAATAGTACCTCAAGACGTAAAATATTAGAGCTGCTGTGGGTAAAATGGTGTCAACCATATCACTGCTTTTAATGCCTTTTAGATGGTGAACAAGCACATCATCTGCTAATTAGATATTCCAGTGCACTGCATCTCTTCTCCCTAGTATTTTCTGTCCCCAAAAGCCAGGAGGAGTTGACCCTGTGTATTTGACAGCTGTTCTGCACTGATTCAGTTAATAACTGTTAGAGTTGAGATCAAGTGAAAATGAAGGTGAGCCACCAATTTGGTCTTACCTCCATATGATGTCTAGTGCTGTGCAGTATTCCTTTTAGTAATACTAAAATATTCCTCTTTTCTTTAGAAATTGTCTGCACAAGACAGTTTTGCAGCTGCATTATGATGACCAGGTTCATGGCTCTGCGTTTTCTTTCCACAGGCAGGAGAAAGTGGACCTTGTGTTATCCTCTATCACTGTAACATCATTTTTGTGCTGCTGCATATCAGCCCCTAGAAATATTCTGCCTTCCTGGTGAGGCAGAGGGGAAAGAGGCAGCTGCTCATAATTCATCCTCTGAACTGCAAGCTTTCCTACTTGGATATTTGCATGAATTCCAATCACTTGCTTAGACAGTGTCTGTGGTAAAAATAAATAATATATTACATAGATTTATGTTATGTTGCCCACCTGCAGAGAGGTGATTCCCTATGAAAACAGCTTAGGAAGCAGTTCTCACCTGGAGGATTAATATTTTATCCAAGCTATTTTATGCTTGAACACACATTTGAAAATTTTATTCTCATGGAAATTGGTTCGTACTCAAGATATTACTTAGCAGAATAGAAATTCTTGCTGGTGGCTGGATAACAACAGTCACTCTGGAATCAGTCTGTCATCACCATGCCAAATGAACAGTTTCTGCTGCTAATACCAGAATTTACTTTTTCTTGTGTGATAGTCTGCCCCTTTGTCTTCATGTTGAACTTTAAAGTAGGTATTGACCTTAAGGAATCGATGACCTTTTTCTAAAATACCTGTATTTCTGCTAATGTTATTTGCAACATTATTTTTTTTTCTGTGTGCATGTCCTTGTATATATTACTGTATACATGTAAAATAAACTTGTTTTACACAATCCTGTAGATATCTTCTATCAACCTAAGCCAAGGATGTCTTTCCCAGCATAGGTTATCTTAGACTATGATGTCAGTGGCAGGAAGGCAGTTTTATGAGTGGTTTTTCTTGCTACTTCTGGTAAAGCAAAACTGATACTGTCTAATGTAAAAAAGAGCCTGTGTGGTGGAGAAAATATGTAGCTGTCTCCGTTATAAGCAATTATGGGAATAGTAAGGAAATACAGGTTAAAGAGCGTTTTAATTCCTTTTTTGTTTTTTGTGTGGTGGAGACAGTCCCGTCAAGTACAAAATAGTTAAACTTGGGGAGGTTGGAACCAGATGATCCTTGCAACCCAAACCATTTTATGTTTCTATGATACTGAATTTCTCTATTAAAATCTAGACTGCTATTTGGATTTATAGAAAAGAATATAAGCTAAAGAAGCCTCTCAAGTTCAAACTTCGTACTCAGAATTTATGGAACAAATGTAGACAGAAAAAGAGAAACACATATAGAAGAGAGTGTCAAAATGAAGTTGCTGGATTCCAATAACTGCTGTTTGTCAGCGCCTAAGGAATTTCCTGAGGTATATAAACAACTTCTAATGTAATACTAGTTTTAGCGGATATATCTGATACAGGTAAATCTTTTAAGGTCTTCAGAACAAGCTGCAGATGTCTCATCAGGATCAATCTTCGTGGCCCTTCTAAAGAAACAATGCATTAATTCCCTGGGAGAAGGTGTTTCTGTTCCGTGGTGTGCACAGGTGACGTTCCCCTGCAGTGGCACTGTGGGAACATGTGGGAACACTGTCATCCAACATGGGCTTCCAGAAACAGGTTCCTTTCAAGGGGAGGGTTTTTCATGGCCCTCTATTCGCTTAAAAAGCACACTGGCATGGGAAGCAAGGTCTGTACTTGTTTTGAACTGTGCTAAAACTGACTGTGGATTATTTTAGGTCAGTGGGTCAGAGGCAGGAGGGACAGGAAGCGATTTGGAGTTGTTGCCATCTAATGGCTATTCCACGTTCTTGCCCTAATTCAGAGTGGGTACAGTAGGCTGCAGAGATCCAGCAGTCGAAATGTCACTGTCCTCTGTTGTGTCACTGTCCCTGAGAGCAGCACATCTCTAACTCTGCTGCTTGCCTTTCTCACAAATGTCTCTTTATGTAACTGTGAGCTGAACTGATGCGTGAAAGCTCTGGCAGGGTGCACTGCAGATTATTCTGTACGAATGTGTGCTGACGAATATTTTAGCTCTATACCAAATCCACTGTGAAACTTTCCCTGGACTACTGAGACCTACTTTTAATCCACAGCTCAAAATTAATTTTATTGCATATTACAATATTGTTATTAACATTTATTATTATTAATTTACCCTGGAATATTCGTAGAAAGGAAAGAGATGAGTCATTAAAGTTGAAGCTTTAAAATGGCAAAACAATTAATAGCCTAACCACAGGTTACATATATTTGATCATTTTTTGTTTATGTTTGCTGACTGAAAGTATGGAGAACAAGTGTCAACAGCATCATCGTTCATCCTGTTTCCCACTACACTTCTTGGAGGTGTATCAATCAGGAAAATCTGTCACGCAGGAGATAGAGGTGTCTGACACTGAAAGAGACGTGGAGAGGAGTGTGCTTTGATGCACAGATTCTGGACCATAAGGAAGCACTTGTCTCTTCAAGACAATCCAGGGAAAGCCCTTTGCAGAGCCATCATAGCCTCGGTGCCTTGCAGAACTCCTTACCAGTGTTTCTGTGTCATACATGCCTCATCCACAACTGAAATAACAGCAGTCAGGCTCATTTTATGTCAGCCAGCTGAAAGGGTAATTAGTTCTGTGACTGTGAAAAGGCCCACGGGACTGTTAGTGGCTGTAAGTAATTACATTCTTCTTCTTATCCAAAGTCTGAGCTCCAGTAGCAGAGTAATTCCCCATATCTATGGACTCAGTAGAACCAAATTTATGATATTAATCTATGAATATGCTATTTATAAAGCTCTCAAAATATTTTGTAGTGTCCTTGGGCAAGGCTCTCTTGCCATTTCGCTCTTGTGCTTGGCTGAAATTGTTTGGAATGACTGTCCAAGTCCAGATTGATAGAGCTGTGCAGAAGTTGTCTGTCTGTAGAAGAAAATACATGAGTATGACAGATTGCCCTTCTTAGAAATCCCTAGGTTTCTTAGCTCCACCATCTATTAGAGGGAATACAAACTGCTATCCAGTAGGAACAAAATGAAAGCCACTACCAGCACTTGGTCACACTATAGAATGCAAGAGACTTACAGCTACCAGAATCCAAGTGTGTCTTACAGTGGTGAATGTACCAGTAAGGTCCCACTACATTAATATTATTGATTAATCAAGATTGTGAAACTGTAACGGGTTTTGGACATTGTTCAGAAGCACAGAAAGTTAAAAAAAGAAGGGAAAAAAGTTTGTTTCCAAATTAGCAGAAATATCTTTTGAAGATAAACTTAGTATTTCAGAAATCTGTGAAACTGAGACGAGGAACCTTTTTCAGTAGTGTGTAATGTGTTAGGATTACACCATTTCCCTAGTTCCAAACTTAAAGTGATCCTTCAGCTTTTTATCAAGTTCCATTTGTTCAAAGTTTGAATGTAGAGTTTGGTCTACTTTGTTAGCATACTAAAACCTTAACAGTACAAGTATTCCTTAAGTAGGACTGCAAATGCAGTTTACTCACTGTAAAACATGGTTAAATGCCTTGTAAAAATACGTGAATAAAAGAAAAAAAATCTGTGCACAGATTGTGGAAAGGGGTTGATAAAGTGATGCATTTCTTTTTGCCAAGCTTTTTTTGTTCTTCCAGCATTATTTAGGTGGAATGTCCATTTCCTTTAAAAAATAAAAAACCAACAAAGTGTAGTGCAAGTAGATGCAAAGAAGCTTTGCTAGGAGAGAGGTGAGTGTGAAATGTCTGTAAAATCATTGCAACATCTGTCTGCTTTTCCCTTAGCTAGGCTTGGTTTTCCTTAGCGTAAAGAACCCGAAAGGTCACATGCATTAAAAAATGTATACAAATGGAATTCCCAGAAGGTAAAATTCCTCCCACAGAAAGGGAATATGTGATATAAGTAGAATGATGAAGGCAGTTCAAAGGAGAGGAACACAATGAACCCCAAGCCCCTGAACCCGGTGTCCTTACCATTCCAAGTGAACTCTGCTGCAGTTCTGATTCCAGGGATGTATAAATTCTGCCCCCTTCTCAGCCCAGCCAGGGGTCTGTCCTTCTGCTGCACAGCAGAAGTGTTGAAGTAGCTTTCAAAAATAAAGGTGGGGCAGAGATTCAGGAACTTGTGGGACACTTACAGAAGAAGTGGGTGCATCTTGTAGCTTAATAGAGGATCTTAATTTTTCTGACAGTGCTTAGTGTCATATAACTTGGAATAAAAGATAAAAAAGTGCTCTCTGGGTGAGGCTGATGGAAAGGAAAAGATCTGCAGAGCAGCCAAAGCCCAGCACCTCCTGTACCTACTGGTGCTGTGTTGTGTCTTGAGGAGACTGTGAGTGTTGGTTTTCTGGGATGGATACGTTGGGTGTAGCAGAGACAGCTTGACCTTGTCCAGCTGGAGTGAGTCCAGGGGTGTAGCTCCACATCTCACGTGTGTCAGCAGGATTTGGACTTGTGAATGAATCAAGGTTTAGCTGTGACTACCTGTTTTGATCGTATGCTAATTTCTCCTTAAGAAATATCTTCCTGAGTGTCAGCCTAGAGCAACTGGGTTATGAAATAATGTCAGCAGTTGTCATCTAAATACAGCCCAACAGTTTCCTCAACTGATTTTTTGATTTACCCTTCCTTTTAGGAACTCTTGGTCACAGTAGATTATAAAGCGTATCAAAAATAGGGCAAGAACATTGTACTGAGGCATTGTTTCTTGTTTAACGAAGGAGGACGGGCTTACAAGTTTGTTATTTATCACTTAGGGACTTAATTTAATGCACTACAGGCTAGCACAACAAGAGTCTGATTAAACTTTAATATTTGGCTTGAAGTTAATTGTGTCACGCCCATCTTTGGAAAGCTGCTCTTGCTGTTTCTGGTTTTCTAATCATATGCCTCAATCATATGGCTGCTTTTCTTAAAGGAGCAGGACTCAGTGATCGTCCATCACATGTCTCTTAGCAGCACAGCAGTGTGTGACACTTGCAAAACACTGAAGTGTGTGTCAACATTTTTAGAGGGCAAGAGAGCAGGGCCCTGGCTTAGCCTGGCGGGGTGAAATCTGTTGAAGCTCTTTTTTGCTACAAAGAAAAGTTCTGAGCGTTCTTCAGGCATACTGTACAGTATTTCAGTTGCAATTCATAGAAGACTGTTCCTCAATGAACTTGAAATATCTACTTCTTTGTCCTCTTAAGTAGACAGAATTCAAGTTTTAACCTCAGAAGCTTTTTCGTTTTCTGGAGGAAGGGGGGGTTGTTTTGTATAAGTTTGTGTAGGAAAGAGACTCTTGTAATGTGTGCTTGTGTAATCAAAGAGTAATTTCTGCAAATACCTGCTCTGTGTTTTGGGATAGTTGTTCCACTGGTTGTATTTGATTGATGCATCCCATGAAAGCCTGACTTTTGGGTAACAGTTTCATATGCTACTGTCCTTTAGGATTTTTCTCATGGATTTTTCTCATAAAATCTGTTCTGGTGTCTGACGCTACGTAAAATAGGCATCCTAAAGTAAATGTTTGCATACAGACAAGAATTCAACATTTTCAATATTGTAAAGGCTACAGGAAGACAAATGTTTTAAAATGCTATCCAGTCTTATTTTAAAATTAATGTTATACCCTTGGCATTAAGTTCTTGCCTTCTTTAGAACTAAATAACTGTCAAATATTATGGTTTTGTTCTGTTTTCAGAAGTATTTGATTTGGGACATCTCAAACAACATATTTTACTCTTGACATTGCTCATGTGTTGACAGTTTGGATGTGCTCCTGTTTACTTTCTGATTAGATCAAAATAAAAATATGTGCAGCTAGACCTGTTTTAATCACTCTGAAGGTATGCCAAGGCTCTTCCTCTTGGTGTCTGCTTTTCCATGAGCCAGTTTTAGAATGTAAGAGCTATTCTTCACAACCCATTTATTTTTCATCAGACTAAAATGTAAAGGTACCTGATAAATTTGTGGTTTTCCCCGCTGTTGTTAAGTGCTGTGGAATTTTTTATTTAAAACTCTGTTCCCCGAGCCCACTTTTTCTAGCAGCACAGCTTTGCATACAGCTCAGTGTGCCTTTTCCCTCTCCTTCACCTCACAGATTCCATGGATTATATCCTCTGTGGCTAAACCCTTCCCTTGTAGGCGTAATCCTTGCTTCCACCTCTGCTCTCTTGCAGCTCAGATGTCTTCTGGTGTTCTGAAGGAACTCGTGATCAGTCTCTTGAAATTTCATATATAACCGTAGCACTTCATTTGTGCTTTCCTGGGTTTTTTTGTTGTCATTTTGTGGGCTCACAAATTCTGTTGGAATGGCTTCACTGTTAGTGTTTTTCCAAGAAATCTGTTGCTCACAGTAATAAGGCAGATCCTTTTCCTGGGCACTGAATAGTGTGTGTTGCTGTCTTTTTATTTCTCATATAATGCCTTCAGAAATGCTTAGCGCAGAGTTGTAAGATTTTAATAGAAGAATAGGGAAGTCTGGTTTGTGAAGATGGGCAATTTTATTTCCAATTACATTATCATGATGATGTTCCCATTGTTGCAGTCACACAGGCAGTGGCATTTCAACGTCTGAATCGTGCCCTTGGATCCATCCTGCAAGTGACTGTCTGTACTGTTCTTTACCGTTACCAGGAAATGTAGAATTTGTTTGCATGTTTTAAAGAAACGCTCTGAAATTTCCACAGGCAGAATGTTCTTTAAGTTCAGGTGTTTCAGAATGAAGTGATGAAAGGGTTCAGTTACAATTAAATGTTCTTTGCTATTTAAAGAGAGAACAATATTTTTTCGCAAGCACGACACGAACGCGGTTTATCTGCTTCATGCTGTGTCTGCAGCATCAGCAGCCACTGTCAGAGACCTAAGAAATTACAAGGACTTTAGCTTAAAATATCAGCCATTAGCAAGCTGCTGACCTTTGTTATGAGTATCTGGCTTAGTTGTCAGTTCTCCCCAAACCTTGTTACAAAAAATCAGAATAGCTCAGTGCCTCTTACAGGTGGTCCGACACGTCCCATGCTCAAGATGGGATCTAAGGTTTTGCCCTCCCCGTTTGCAAGGAGGTGGTTGAGGCATTGCAGCAGTAGCAGCAGTTCAGTGCCAGGTTGCTCATATGCCCAGGAGGAATTGTCTCACCTGTCCTTCTCCCCGAGCATTGACCAAACAGCTGCTTGTGTTGTTCACAAGCTCAAGGAAAAATAAAAACACCACCTGTTTGGCACTTGCATTTTGCCAGGCTGCCATTCCCTACGACCTCCAAGGGACTGTAGTTGGATGGAAGCTGTCTGAAGTCTGCTCTTTGGGCCATGCCTGTCATTAGCTTGACATCCTGGACATAGTTTCCATAACTTGAGTTTCAGGCAAATAGTTGGTAGTCAAGAAATACCAAAAAGAAAAGCCAAACAACAAAACCACCACAAATATTTGCTTGTGATGACACTAGTAACTTTTCTTTGAGATGACTTTCTATTGACTTTCTAAGCATGCCCTTTTAGAATTGCTAGGAGATATGGACAGGTTAGTGAGAGAGCAAAGCAGTTTCCTTAGGGACTCTACAGGAAACTTCTGGATGTTGCTGTTTTTCCCATATTCTTTTTTTTTAGAGTCTTCTCAGCTGTTAAGTTCTCCTCTCTTCTCCTCTCACAATGTAACGTTAAAGAGATTTAATGATTAATCACAACTTCATCCCTTTTCATACACAGAGTTGTATAACTATCCTAATTAAACATGCACATGGTAAAATTGCAGACTAGAAAGAGCTGCCTGGGCTTGGATGATAGCAATTAAATGATTTATATTTACAGGCATCAATATTTATCTTATGCCTACCATCTGTCCTAGCTTGTCATCTATGGTTCAGTGTGTAGTTCACTGGCTTTAGTTAGCATTCCAACTTCTTTTCTCTGGACACTGTGTTCTTGGCTGAGGAGAATATTGCTTTTCATAGGATTATGTAGTACGACCATATTCTAAGTTTCACAAACAGTTAGTCTTTCTGTCTTCACCTGAGGATTTTTTTCTGCTAAACTTTCAGAAACACAAGGTTTCAAGGTGCTTAAAATAAATGAATCACTGTCTCCTCCTGCCCCCAATTGTTCTCAAACAGGGAGCTCCAGCTAAAATTATTTAGGGTGATGCCCCTGACAAAAATACAGATGAACCAGTCCCAGTTTCCACTGAGCTTCAGTATGTTAAACAGGCACAATTTATTTTTCTTTTCTGCAGTTCTCCTTGGCTTTTGCGAGGTCAGAAGCAGCAGTAGCACTTTGGCTGTTCCCAGTTGAGTCATTTGGAATGCAAATCACTTTGCAGTGATGCCAGAGGTTCCCATTGTGCTGGGCTTTGTATAAAACGCGTGACAGATTGTCAGCTTTGTCACATTCCCTGGGCAGCAGGGAATAGGTAGAGGCTTCAGCTTTGGATTCAGATAGAACTGGACTAGTATCAGAAGATCTTAGTCATCTTTGCTCTGCAGATAACTATAAATCATGTTAGAATATTATTACATTGAGTGCTTCTGCCTAATATTTTGATATGAACATAATTCCTTGCTGCAGATAAATTCCTGCTGGGGAAGCGTAGCAGAACACGTGCTCTGGGGAATACAGTCCCCTCACAGCCTTCCCTGCTTCTCCTCACTGTCTGAGCTAGATACGAAGAACAGAAGTGAAGTCTGGGGAAAATATCAAGCAGTATAAATTACCTGCTCTTGGTTGATCCTGCACTGTCAGAGCTGCAGGGATTTGAAGCTGCAGCAGCACAACGTGCTGTATGTGCATACAGAATCTTGCAGGAAAGGTGTCTCTTTTCCTGTAAAAATGTGCTGCAAGTCTGGGCAGGGACTGTCTTCCCAACTGGACAAATGGGAATCCGAGCAGATTTCCGTGAAAATAAAGCAAGTGGTGGATTTTTGCTCTGAGCTTTGCTGCCTATTAAATATCTTCGTTACTTTGCATGAAACCAGACTTGGCACTGAAGCGTCTATGGAGAGCTGGACTAAAGTTGATCATGTGTGAATCTGTGCTATGCTAGAGATTAAATACATTGTATCCATAAATTGTTTTGGGTTTTGGTTGCTATTGAAAGCTTTTGAGTTACTGTGACACTTGTTTTAAAAATATTCAGAAGAACTTTCTGAACTTTCTTTTCCTGTTTAGACCCATGTAGTAGGAAAAGGCCTGAAATGTCTTTGCTGTTTCAATTTTGAAATTTCTTGAAGAAAGCAATTTGAGGGTTGGGGAATGTCTTCAATTTTTGTGCAAATCCTAATTTCTGAAATTATCAGATTTGATTCTTTTGAGTAGCTGTGTCGGAACAATCCACAGCATCAGCATTAGTGAACTTAGTCTGAAAATTGATGATAGTGACTGTAAAAGTTACTATTTGGCATGGTGAATAACAAGATAACGTTTAACACCGTTGCACAACTCTATTAAGTCCCCATAATTTGGGAAATTATGTAGCTGAGTTATTGTGCCCTGGGTTTCAAAAATGCTGCTCTCTTGGCTCATTTTGTGGATACAGTAGCTTCTTAAAAATTAGTTTTTGATTAAAAGACTTTGGACAAATGCCTTGTGTTAAAATAGGACCTCATGTTCTCTACTGTCACAGTGGGTTCTCTGTAACTTAAACCCACTCTAAATCCAGAATCTTGGTTCTGAAGTCGCTTGCCTTATACAGCTCCTCTCTGAAGGAATGTGAATTGGAGCAAACAGATGGAGCAAGCAGATGAGCAGACTTCGCAAGCATTTTGAAAATAGGTCTTGAAAGGGTTTTTAGTATAGGAAGCAAATAAATCTGGATGAATAAGAAAGGCACTCATAAGGGTTTTTTCTTTCTGCTTTGGTTTTTCTGAAACTTACCTTTCTTTGAACTTAGATCAGAATTATCCTGAGTTCAGGATCCTCTTTTTTTTTTTTAATTGCTTTAAAACATAGGTGCTCTCTCTGCTCTACAGGTGATTCTGTTCTTTTTCAGCAAGTCTTGTGGTTCTCTTATTATCCTTGTACCAATAATTTTCCCTTTGGGACAGGAAGTAGTCTAGAGGCAAGACACTGTGTAAACAGATGGGCCACACATTCAAAATGGAGCTGATGGAGCTGACAGCCTCTTTGCAATCTTATCAAGCGTGTCTTTGTATGGGAGATAAAATCAGCACTCACATTTCTGCCAAGTTTTTTCATTTCTCTTTTACTTTGCAGCCACACAAGCACACAGGGAAACTTGCATAACTCCCCACAGCAACGTCCGCAGCGCTGGGCGTGCTGAGACCACTCCAGCAGTATTCTCATGTCCTCACTCATCTTCGAAATGTTTTTCTGAGAGTTGCCTGTTTAGGTATCCATGGCTTCAAATATGGAACAAATGTACTCTTGAAAGTAATTACAATGTGGGAAGTACTGTGTAACCAGCAGAGAGATCTGTTACTGTGTGTGGAGCTGCAGACAGTTTGCATGTTAATGCCCTAATCTGAAAATCTGGGTTTGAAGGACAGGCCAGGAGTCGAGTGGCCAGTAGCATGTCCCGTGTGCCATGGATGTCTCAGGTTAAAATCTCTTGAGTTGTCAAATGGCTTTGCATTTGGAAAATCTTTTGAGTAGCATACCAGGTTAATTTTAAATGTAAATTAAATGTTTTTCCCTTTTCTTGTAGGGACTGGAGACATTGTTGCTGTGATGATTACAGAATCGAAGGTTAAGGAGATCCTGAATTACTTGGAAAAGAATATCTCTGTCCTAATGGGAATAGCAGTGGGATCCCGTGTTCCTCCAAAAAACTTCAGTCGGGGCTCTCTAGTCTTTGTGTCAATATCATTCATTGTTTTGATGATAATTTCTTCAGCGTGGTTAATATTTTACTTCATCCAGAAGATCAGGTACACAAGTGCACGTGACAGAAATCAGGTAAGGGGTCTCCCTTTTTTTCCCTAAGTTCGGAGGTGATATTTCTGTACACAATAGTCAATGGGAAACAAATAGTTTCTAAGGAATGTCCCATCAAACTAGTGTTCAGAGCCTCTTTGTTCCAAGGCAGAGCATTTTGCCAGGCAAGCATTTTTATACAGCAAAGTGTTTTCATCCTGAGAAGCACCAGTATAAGATCTTCTTACGTGACAGGAAAGAATAGAACTGAAACAAAATATTCGGGTTTTGGTGAGTATAAGTCCATGATTAAGATAGATTCTGTGTTGGCTAAGTAATACATAATGTAGATATGTTGGGGGGGAAAGTTAAATTGTGAATGAAATTGTGTAGTGTAGGGGAACACAGAGCTGATGTTATAAATTCCATGTTCTTAAGAATACCTTCAGTAACAGTTCAGGTAATTCTGAAGTTGTATAAAAGTTTATGCAAACTATGATCTGTCATGAATGTTAGGGTAAGAAAACTAAGGCGTAGAGCTGCTTAGTGATCTGTGTTAACTTTCAGGTTTACTTAAGATCACACTTGGTATGGAGTGCCTAATTCTCCTAGTCATATATTTTAACAAAAATTTTGTCCAATATGCCTTTCTTACGTGCTTTTTCAGCTCTTAATTAAAGAACTGAGTTATGTACAACCATACTCAGAGATCTTGACTAAATCAAGTTGTCAACTCAAATACGGCTTAAACTTTAGAAGTAAATGTTTTACTACTGTGGACTTAATGACCCACAGCCTCCATAGTCTGCCTTGGCTTTTGTTGAGAAGGGTCAGTAAACCTTGGGAAATCCACTGTGCTCTCGTTGCTGTATCTCTCTGTCAAGGCTAACTTAGAAAGCTGCTGACCTCTAGCCACTGTCCGTCCCCCTTTTCCCCCCACATTATGGCTCATACACAGCACCTCGCTGTGAGGCTGGTGTTCTGTCAGACCTGAAACAAATGCAAGCTTACAAAGCCTCGCTTGTGGCACAGGATTTCCTTTTCAGTTACTATAAATAGTTTCTGATGCTGCAGGTCCTGTGGGCATCCTGTAGATTTCCCTAAGGATGTCATTCTTAAATGACCACACTGTAGCCGGTACTTAGTGTGGTCCCTTGGGATGGTGAAAGTTTAAATATAACTGTAACTTAATGAATGTCTGTGGAATACTAAATTGTGCCTTCTCTATCCCCTACATGGCTCTAGGCTTCTTCCAAATGTCCACGTTTCAAAACAGTTGCTCCATGGGGAAAGAGCTCTTATGACCTTTTTTTCTTTCTTTAGATTTTTACAAAGGTCAGGAGAAACTTGATGAAAATTTTATGTGGTTTAAAAAGCTGAGCTTATTAAACTTTAATAAGAAGGTGGCGACAGCTGCAGCTTATTTTTAAAGAGCTTTGAGAGCTTTCACAAAGGCTGTACTGTTAGTGATGAAATAGGTTGGTTTAGGCTATGATCTTGTTTTTAAGTTATGTCAAAGCATGCTTTTTTTTTTTTTTTTTTTTGT